>CM042672.1:49675304-50275304 GCA_023638005.1 Forsythia suspensa | reverse complement strand
AGATGCTGAACTTTTCAAACAATAACCTGAACAATGAGGGACGGTTACGGACAGTTTTTGATGTTGGTTGTGGTGTCGCAAGTTTTGGGGCTTACCTTCTTTCATCAGATATCATTGCAATGTCATTAGCACCTAATGATGTGCACCAAAATCAGATTCAATTTGCTTTGGAAAGAGGAATTCCTGCTTATCTTGGTGTTCTTGGGACAAAGAGGCTTCCTTACCCAAGCAGGTCTTTTGAACTTGCTCACTGTTCTCGTTGTAGAATTGATTGGCTCCAGAGGGATGGACTTCTTCTTCTTGAGTTGGATAGGTTGCTTAGACCTGGAGGTTATTTTGCCTACTCATCCCCTGAAGCATATGCACAGGATGAAGAGGATCTAAAAATATGGAGAGAGATGAGCGCACTTGTGGAACGCATGTGTTGGAGAATTGCTGCAAAAAGGGACCAAACTGTCATTTGGCAGAAGCCTTTGACAAATGATTGTTACTTGGAAAGAGAACCAGGCACTCGCCCGCCTCTCTGTCGATCTGACGATGATCCAGATGCAACCTGGGGTGTGCTAATGGAGCCGTGCATATCACCTTATTCTGACTGTAAGTATCTCACATGATTTATTATTCATTCTTCATTTGCATTTATATTCCAATGGGGGAAAATTATCTGGAACAAAATGGATTGGGGTGCTCTCTTGTCACTTTCTAAAGGGTACTTACAAGATATGGGTAATGACTGGAATGTAGGATATTTTATATATTATAAAAATATCAAGGGGTTGAAAATTGGGACAATGCTCCCTCCAGTTGAATTGGATGTCCAAGGTAAACACGGAAAGAGCTTTTAGAAGAAAGTTGAGATGTTTATTTTTATCTTCTATCACTTTTACCCCTTGATAGTGATATCAACTGAAATGTGGCGGGGCCATGTATTGAATTTTGAAATGATAATATTGATTTGATATTGAAATTTTGGGAAAGGACACTTTGAGGATGAGTCCGTTTTAAGAAAAGTGGATATTATTTTGAGAAATCCCAGAAGGAAAGAGGACATGCAATTTGAGATAAAAGGAGTAAACTATAATTATGTAATCTTGAGGTTAGCTGCTAATTGGCTTCTCTACTTGGGGTATAGTCTGCACTTGGCCTTTGAAGCGAGTGAGTTTCTCTCTTTGCTTTTGATTGATGCGAAGTTCATATTTAAAGAAAATTAAACACAAAATTTTTATCTCTTTATTCTTTTTTAGGTTTTTCCCTGTACAAAGTGTGTCCATCTAGGATGGTATAAATTATTAGAAACTCGGGTTTCTTGTTAATTGATTGACGACTAATGGCATTTTGTCTATAAGACCTATTTTTCTATGCTCAAGTAAAATACATTCTGTGATTTTTTTTCTCAAGTTTGTGGGATCGGTGTAAGCACACAAATTGGGAGAATTTGTACCTAATTAAAATTTACGAGGACATGCAAAACGTGATGATAGATCTCATCATTAATCCTAAAAGGAAAATCTATAAAGATAGATACTTATGATTCATTAATAGGAGGTAAACCCTATGCTGGTAAAATCTATTAGCTGCTCTAAATAGTTCTTCTTATCATGAAGCTGGCGATTTTTTTCTTTATTATTATTTCTATTATCTGAAATTAAATTTAGATTCTGGTTGTTATTTTCTATTTTCTTCTCTATCTTGAAGGCGTAAAATACTGTGTACTGTGCAGCATGCATTAGTTTTCAGTGACCTTATATTCATTTTAAATAAGTTTAATATGTTTGTTACTTCATATTGCTTGATATTGGATTTCTTTGTGCTGATATTTTAGAATGGAAACCATCTAATAACAACTGCTGTGGAATTCTAAGTTCATTTCTGTGATGAAATTTAGTTTTATTGATATGGTATTGTAACCCAAAATTCTTCATTTAGGTTTTAAATTTGTTGCTATTGTTTTTTTCTTCTTCAACAGATGATCACAAAACTGGAGGTAGTGGACTGGCACCATGGCCTGCCCGACTAACTTCTCCTCCTCCTCGACTTGCTGATTTTGGCCATACGAGTGAAATGTTTGAAAAGGATACGGTAATTTGATGCATTTAATTGTATCTGTTTGTTCAGTGCCCGTGCCATTTCCTTATGTATAGTCATCATAGACCAGAAATTGTACCAACTTTGTATCGTCTTTGCTTGCAGGAACTTTGGCGGCGGAGGGTTGAGAATTATTGGAATCTCTTGAGTCCAAAGATCTCATCAGACACTCTGAGGAACGTGATGGACATGAAGGCAAATTTGGGGTCATTTGCCGCTGCATTGAAGGACAAGGATGTGTGGGTGATGAACGCTGTCCCTGAAGATGGACCCAAAACACTTAAGATCGTGTACGACAGAGGGTTGATAGGCACAGTTCATAACTGGTATGTGAATATTTATTGTTATACACCGTCTTTATATGGATGTTATCAGTTTATGTATAATCGTCCCTTATCATTTGGTTTTATGAGGACTCTTCGTTGAGACAGATAAAAACAACATTTAATATTTATTTACAAACGCTTCTAGTTGTAGGCCTCAGCAACATTATTCTCTTAATATATCAATAAATGAAAATATTTAAATAGGGAATGGTGGAAAAATTGACTTTGTAATTGAACAATTATCAGTTATTTGTGGAGTAGTTCTAACATGGCTCAGTAGATACTTCTACATGTGGTGAATTTTGACTTTCCTAGTGAAAAAAAGAAGTTAAAATCTATTTTATTATACTGCTACTCTTGTCTAGTATTGCGTACCGAACATGCACTTAGACTTGTGATCATGATACCAAACATGCACTTGATCATGACCAAAGACTTAAATTTGAAAGTTGGACTGTCTAAATCTATTTTTTTACAGGTGTGAAGCCTTCTCAACATACCCTAGGACTTACGATTTGCTCCACGCATGGACTGTGTTTTCCGACATTGAGAAGAAAGGCTGTAGTGGTGAGGATCTACTACTTGAGATGGATCGTATTCTCAGGCCTTCCGGTTTCATTATTATCCGGGACAAACAACCAGTTATTGAGTTTGTAAAGAGGTATTTGGCTGCATTGCACTGGGAAGCAGTTGCGACAGCTGATTCCACTTCAGATCCCGGTCAAGATGGAGAGGAAGTGGTGTTTGTCATCCAGAAGAAACTGTGGTTGACAAGCGAAAGCTTCAGAGATACAGAGTAGATGAAGTAGTCGACTAATTGATCCACGTGCCCTATTCTTGGGATTTAAGAAGCATATTTCAAGAATTGAAGGGCTAATCAATTCCATTTTGTAACAAGAAAGTGATTCATCTTTCTTTTTTCAATTCTATTCTTTTCTGATTTAGCTGATAAGCCATAAACCACTTTTATTTATAGCTTATTCTTAATTATTAAAAAATTTACTTTTGGGTGTCATTCCATAATGAATAATATGTTCCATTTACCTTTCTGCAGATATTGTGCATACATGAGAAGACATATTTTGAATGAACAAAGAAGGTCAACTTTGAAACAAAGCATGGCTGGAAAAAAAAAAAAAAAAAAAAAAACTCTAAAATTAGCAAAATGAACAATTTCATGGCAATTTAGAAGGAGGGGGGGAATTGATTTTAGGGATAATTGAATCAAATGTCACCAATGTTTTAAAATTGTTGGAGATATGTTCTAACCTAAAAAAATAGTATCACACATCTCCAACGTATGAATAAATATGCATCGTAAGTCCCTCTTCACACTTTCCGTCCATTTTCTCCGTTAAAACTCCAAATTTGGACTCCATGCACTATAATTCCCCAGAAAAGGCGACTGAATCCAAAGATTTCATGAATCCAAAAAATCCCCCACACATATATATACATAAATATATAGTAGATTTTTTGAATACATAGAATTGTACAATCTGGGCTTTCACCCTTGTAAAACGATCCAAATTCAACATTTAGGTATCAATATTTTTTTCCTTGATTTTGTGTATATATATTCATGCGTGTATAAATATGTGTATATATAGGATTGGTGAAGCTTTACCCATGAAGAATCTAACAGAACATTTATCTGTTTATCTGCAGTTGAATCTATTCAAGCTCGAATTGAACGAAAAATATAAATGTATTCAACTTTTTATGTATGTATGTATGTGTATTTTTTAACTTGAGCAGAGAGACTCGAGAGAGAAATTGGCTTTGGATTCATGACGCTTCTCCAGGTAGGTAGACAGAAGTTAGAAACATTAGCTTAGTAGAGTTAATCGAAAATCTGAGAATTCTATGCCGTTGAACGAAAAAGCAGAGGCAAAGGGCGGATTCGGAGGCGAAGGCCATGGAGACGTGATCACATCATTGAAGCGGAGGGATTTCCGTGATGTTATTGGAAAAAGCGACGATATAGAGAAGACATAGAGAGAAGGTGACCAGCTCGTCGTCCAGAAGCGGTTGGGTGAGGAAGGCAGCGGTGGTGGAGTTAGATCTGAGTTTGAAATAGTTGGAAGATGGTTAACCGAGTTGCTTTGAGTTCGAAATAAAAGAATGCGAGCCCGACCTGAATGTAGGGGGATTCCATATTTCTTGGGCTTAAAATGAGTTTATTATTATTACCATATAAGAAACAATGGTTAAGGTTGGGGATGCTGATTCTTATCTTCACATTTCTTGGATTCCATATTTCTTGGCCTCATTCTTATAGAACAAAAATGGATGCTGATTCTTATCTCCTGTTGCCAATTTGGAAAAATCTCCAATCGCTTCATTTGGAGAAAGCGCGTGAGAGTCAAATTTTAGGGTTTTAACGGAGAAAATAGACGTAAAGTATGAAGAGAACCTCCAATGCCTATTTTTTCATACGTTGGGGACGTTTGGTGCTATTATTTTAGGTTAGGGACATATTCCTAATGATTTTAAAACATTAGAGACCTTTGATACAATTATCCCTTGATTTTAATGCACAAATGATTAAATCGTGTCTTAATGTACGAATGGGTAAATTTCACCTGGTTTCCAACTTACCATTTACTTCACTTGTCTTTTCTACCTTTTAAAACTGTGGTACACATATCTAGCTCACGGAAAATAGTTATTTGAATGTTAAATGACCACGTGAAATTCGCGTGATGTGAGATTAAAGGGGTAAAATTGTTCAAAAAAATCTTATTTATTCCAAAATAATTCAAATGGGGATTTTAACTTTCATTTAGAAATTTGAACAAGGGGAGAAAAAATCTGAAGTGTTCTTTAAATGTACTCTCTTGTTAACCCATCGCCAACATCACGCAGCCAATTAATGTTCTCTCTTGATTTAACCCATCGCCAACATCACATGGCCATTTAATGTTCGAATAAGCGTTTGGTGTTAGTTGGGATATAAGTGTCATAGTTTTCAAAACTTGGGGATATAGATGCCACACTTAAGAAAGATAGGGCCCACTAGTTGAATTTACCCTATATGAATTTGCAGTAACAGAGAATTTGTTATATTTCTATTTATTTTTCTAGTCTTTGTTTTGGCAATGACCCGCAAAATAGAATGAAGAAATTGATACAACAGAATGACAACTAAAAACTAATGCTCTCGTTGAGAGTCGAACTCAAGACCTCCCGCTTACTAAACGGGTGCTCTAACCAACTGAGCTACGAGAGCATCTTATGAAGATTAAACTACAATATTATTATTTCAAGTTATGTGAATCGTATACCTTCAAATAATCAAAATTGCAACTTTTTTATTCCGTGTTTGTGATTGTATGTGTGGAAAGAAATTAATTTTCGTGAATTTAATTTTTCTTCTTTTATCGGTGCGATACCAATGCAAATGAGTGATATGTTCAATATAAACTCACAGCTCGAGCATTTACAAACTAAATATGTTGGTACATGCCACCTCGACTCATATAGGTTGTTAATTTCCTTTCAAGTGTTGAACAATGAGAACAAAAGAAACACAAAGGGAGAGCTAGAGTTTGATTGATATAATCTAATACAAAAGAAAAGCAAAATTAGTGATTTTTTTTGCCGTTATTCAAATTATTTTCCAATTTTACCTTTTCTAAAATAATTATTTTTAAATATACCATAAACCCAAAATACATATATCGCATTCCTCTTCTCTTCAAACGCAAATTTTGCTTCTTCTCTTCAAACAATAATTTTTTATGTACTATTAAATTATTTTTAAAAATTTTTACAATTGAATATATATTTAAATTTAAATTTTTATATACTTTATATTGTTTACAAATACCTACATTTTTTAATATATATTTATATATGTAATTTTATTGTTTTAGAAAACTTTCATAATCGTTCGATAATAAACTTCAAAATATGGGTTTGACTGTTTTAAAAATTGCTACTAAAACTACTCAAAGTCGAATATCTCATAAACGTCCAAAATCGATACTTTAAAAAACCATCATAACTGGTATTAAACTAGAGGATTGGAAAATACTGTACAGTTTAACATCTCTTCAATATAATAAATAAATAAATAAATAAAATCTGTTTAGTGAATGGGCAGTGAATATTCAACGGTATAATGAGGTGAATGGTTACTAAACTAGGATTGGAAAATATTGTACAGTTGAGATGATGCTCAAATTATTATTTATGTAAATGAATTATTCCAGAATCATCTAAGCATCTGAAATTGTCAAGGTGGACTAGTGGAGTGAGTTATTGATGAAGCACGAGTTTTAAGTGACTTGTAAGTTACAATTAACAAATTTCTTATGTATTCATCCCAATAATCAAATTTTCATCTCAATTATCAATTTATGAAAAAGTTGGACTGATTTTCATTGTTTTTTCAAATATATTAAAACACAAAAATCTATTTTTAAAATTCATTCATCAATTGGGGGAAAAGGAGAAAAAGACTAGCGTTTCTTCCATATCTGAAATCAGCTTTATGGTGCCATTTTTAGTTCAGTCAATTTCAAACATTTTCATAAAGTATGTTTGAGATAGAGTTGACATGTCAAAATTTGATGACTGAGATGAATATGTGAGAATGTAATTACTTTTAACTAACATGTCATCAAATTTGTTATATCGTCTGACAACGTCAATACAGACTGCTTTGATTGCTGTTACGTTAAAATTAACTGATCAAATTGCTGCAAATTAAAGTTCAGCGATTTAATTATAGTTAGGAACAAAGTTGAGTAACGGCCATTACAATTAACTAAGTCTACACGGATTGCCACATATGCATAAGTTAGTTTTATATCTTTAACGGTCATCGTATAAACATGAAGTGATTTAATTGCTTTTGAAATTAAAATTTAAGTGATGCGATTGAGTTCAACGACCTATATTAACAAAAGATGAAAGTTTGACGAAAGGCCTCTCCGAGGGCACAAGCACACTGGAATACGTTGCAAATAAATGCTTAAAAGCGAAAGGAATGAAATTACATTTTCTCTCTGCTTTTTTGAGAGTTGTCTTGTTATCTCTTCCGATCGATCTTCTTTCTTTTATACTTTACTCAACGGTTTCCTTCAATCTTATGTCAAAAACGCTCATCGTCCAATAACTACTCACTTTCTCCCTAAATGGCAATAACTACCCACTTCATCCATAATGGCCATGATGGTTCAACCGCTCGTAACTCCACGAGACATGGGGAAATGATAAGAGAGAAAGAAAACTATTCAAGAACGGTTACTCCATAAGGTGATGATCGTCCTAGTAATTAGCGTCCTGGGCGTTCATTAGGCTCGAGCGATATCCATGCGGGCCTATCTCGGCTGGATATTTTATGGGCTGTACATAAATTCACTGGCGTCCATTGGGCTCGGCGACACATACTGGGCCTATATGCTTGGGTACTTTTTATAGGCCCATACGCATAAATTTATTTAAGTTTCTTTCTTAGGCCTTTATTCTTTTGTGCGTCAATGATTACCCCAAATATGGCTAAATTAATATAATCACTTATTAATTAGCCATATTCACTAGTGGCGCTTCACTTTACGAAAAGTGTGTTTGGCGCTTCAATTACGATATCCCAGTGTACGATTTATAAAACCTAAAAAACCGCCACTACATTGCACCAATAACCACGTTCTGCTCAACACGCCGCCGTCTATCACATTGCCGCCTCTTTCTTCTTCTATAAAAGGACATTGTTCATCTTTTCCTTAATTTCATATTCACTTTTTCAAACTTGTCATTACCTTTGAAATCCTTTTGCCGAGAAATGGCTACGTCAAAAACTTCCTCAGAAAATCATCTCACCTTCGAAGATTTCCGAGACCTCCTATCCAAACCTTATGTGAACCCATCGTGCCTTCTACCTTCTACCTTCTACCTTCTACCTTCTACCTTCTAGACCTGACATGAACGAGTTCTATTTGAGCCCGTCGTTCAAAGATGCGGACTCTATTGGGGGAGTGGTCGTAGCCCAGTTCTTCCCTTGCACCCAAGAACCTCCTTTCTTGGACCCCTTTTCTTTGAAGCCAATTCGCGAAAAGAGTATTCGTACTTGGCCTAAAGCTGATACCACTTTCCGCCTCTGGCATGCGCGTATGATGAAACATGGTCCTACGAAAGCGCTTTTTGATCGTGCCAGGTTTTTCGACCTTCTGGAAATTACTACACGTCCTCCACTCTATAACCCTGTCCTTTTTCCCATCGCTTTGAGTTTCTGGTCTTCCGAATACAACACTTTTATTTTTCCTCTTGGCCCAATGCCGATTACCTTAAGGGATGTTGGCGCTTTGGTTAATCTTCCCCCTCTGGGCGATACCATTTCTCCTGCCATGCTGATATCCTCCCTTGCTCCAAGATTTGATAAGAGATATACAGATTCCTATTCAGGCATGCAGGAGCTTTATGACAACTCTGGCAAAGAACCTACTCATGCAGAGCGTGTAGCCTTCCTTCAGGTTTGGTTGTGTAGGTATATGCTTTGTGTGCCTAGTCTAAACCTTCTATGGCTTATTTACCTATCGCCTATGAGTTGGCCCTTGGTAGGTCTTTGAATCTTTGTTCTTTGTTTCTGGCCGCTTTCTATAGAGGCATGGCTTACTTAGGACCAGTGCTTCTCATACCGGAAGTGGGCCTCTCTGGCTCGCTCAATTGTGGTTGAGAGCATATTTTCCACAACTTGGTATTTCTTCAATACCCTCGGCCAGTGAGTTGTTACGGGTTGGTTATCAACCAATTAGCCCCTGTTGATATGTCTAATCAAGATGTATTCACATTCTTTTATAACTTAAATTCAATTCTCTCTTTCTTTCCTTTCTCTATTCATCAAATTCCAATCTACGTTCAACCTCCTCTTACTCACGAGCGAAGTGAGTCTTTATCTGCCCGTTTGGGTTCAATACTTGATCGGGCGAGAATTGTTTTATGACATTCTGACTCGCACCAATGCCAAGGCTGGGGTTGAGGTCTATGCTCCTCAGTTCATTGCCCGACAACTCGGTTTTGGCCAAACTTGGCCCATTCCTCCTTGTTATTCAAAAAGCTTCCAGGAACGCTTTCATACCATCACAAAAGTAGAAGTACGGGCCATAGATGAACGTAATGTTTCTTTGATGACTGGGTTTTCTTTGGCTCATTTTAGTCCTACTCTGGCCGTTCATCCCCTCTTTGAGCAATTTTGGCCTCCTGTGAAACGTAGGTTTTTCACTACCAACGTCAACCATGCTTTTCATATACTTGAGGGATCGGGATCTTCCAGAACTTCCATTTCTTCTACTCATGTTCCTATTGCTGCGGTGCCTATATCAGTTAAACATTATGCGCCTTCTTCTTCTCCTTCAAAATCTCCAACAATGCGTACTAGACGATCTGATGCGATTTCTACTCAATCCAGTTCTCCTCCCGCCCAAACTGGAGCCGCAAAAGGTGCATCCACCGTAAGCAAATTAGCGTTGGATTCATCAGATCAACCTGATGATGATAGTGATGATGATGATGATGCTCCTCCTCCGACCAGAAGAAAGGTAGTATGACTTCCCTTTATTTAAAGAACAATTCAATGTAGATATTGATATTTGATTTGTGTTCTAAACCAGAGAGGGCCCATTTCTCCCTTGAAAGATTCTACTTCGCCCGACCTTTCAACTCCTCCCTCTTCCGAGCCATTCATCGAGGTGGATTTGCCCGAGAAGGATTTGGAGATCCGGCCACTTGATCACTTGACCCAATTGGAGAATCTTTGTCATTTCAAGGCGTTTCTCCTCCAAGCTAGAACCGGATGGTAATATGTGTACATACTTATGATATTTTTTTTAATTGCACCATTTGTCATGACGTTACTCTTGAACTTATCATTATTCGTCCCTTTACAGAAAGACCAATAGATTTACCAGTTGTACAAGAACCAAAACGCTCAGACAAAGATGAATCTTCGCAAGCGGTCAAATCGTCCAATGGCACATTTCTTCCTTTTTCTTCAAAAACTACCGATGAGTCAATCCATGAGGTAGTCTTCTTTTGATTCACTTTACATTGTTTATTGCCATGAGGATGCTAAGTAATCGATTTACCTTTACGTGATGTCGATACCATCTTACGCCTATTAGGACACGTTTACGTCTTGGGAGCAAGTGAAGGCTAGTCAAATCGCTCGTTCTTCTTCGCCGGTCGTCCTTCATCGCATCTCACGCCTTTTCTATAGAAAACATGAACATTCTTAAATAAGTGTACTTGAATACACTTCTTTTCATGGATATGGATATATCACACGCTTGATGGTGCTAATCAACGAGACAAATTTGAGCGTTTAAGTCGCCAAATGGCCCAAGCACTTGAGCTTCCTTCACTTAGACTCTCCACGGATCTCAAGTTATCTCTCGAAAATCATTCATCAGGAGATAAGTGTGTTGTTGGCTAAAAATGTGGAACTCAAAGCCAAGAAAACTCAATATGTCAATACTGTGACCGAAAAGGAATCTCTACACCAGGAAATCGACCAAGCTAAAAATAACTTGAACGAGATTTCTTCTGAGGTTATGGTTGAAGATTCTTTAATGATGAGTTTGGCTGCTCAGATGAAAGAAATCCAGGAAAAGATGGACGACTGTAAGGCCAGATTGGCTGCTAAGAAACGCAATGCTTCTAAGGAAGTTGAACGAGCTAGATCCTTGCTTGAGCGTTATTCAGGTCTAGAAGTGGATGAAGGAATTATGGATTTAACGTCCACCGCTTCGTCGAGCAGTAGCGATGAATGGGAAAAGCTTAGAGAACAGATGCGTTCTATTTGGGGAAAACTGTAATGAAGACTTGAACGTTCTAAGGACAATTACTCTTTTTGTTTTATCTGATTTCACCTTGTAATGGTAGCCAATCATGGCAACTAAATTATCCAATGAAACGAGTAGTTTATTCGCTTGTAGAACTGTGTCATTTAATGTTAAATATCTAATCGTTCAAAATCCCAAACTGATAGAACATATTTCTTTAAATACTTACCATTAATAGACCTCACATGCTTCATACCATCCAAATTTTCCAGATGATATGCTTCATTTGGTAACACATCCTTTACTCTGTATGGTCCTTCCCAATTTGGCGACCATTTTCCAAACTTTGGACTACTATTATCCAATGGGAGTATCGTCTTCCAGACCAAATCATTTGCACTAAAACACTTGGCTATAACTTTTTTATTATAATACGAAGTCATTTTCCTTTTTGAATTCGCAATCTATCTAAGACGCTCATCTTTAATTCGTCTAATTCCAATAAATTCGAACGAGTAGTTACGTATGTTAAATCGTTACCTCACGCTATTTTGCAAGCGTATTCTCGATCAATTGCACATTAATTTCCATAGGCAAAGACCGCTTCTTGCCCATAAGTTAGCCGGAAAGGAGTCACTTTAGTGCTAGATCGTGGAGAAGTCCTATAAGCCCATAACGCTCTATTCAAACACTCATGCCAATCCACGGTATTTTCGCGTATCATTTTTCTTATGATATTCTTCAAAGTTTTATTTGACGATTCTACTTAGCCATTAGATTGGGCGTAATAAGGTGTAGAGTTTGCCAACTTAATTCCAAACTCGCTCAAAAATTCTTTCACTTGACTCCCATTTAAAGAAGTTCCGTGATCCATCACTAGAGTTTGAGGTATCCCAAATCTATATACGATGTGATCACGAATGAATCCTATAACATTTCCTTGAGAGATTTCCTTTTAAAGGTATCGCTTCTACCCATTTAGTGAAAAAATCAGAGCGACTATCACAAAAGTGTGTTGTTTGGACGATGGAGGATAAATCTTTCCTATCGATCTATCGCCCAACATTTGAATGGCCATGGTTTAATAATAGGTACCATTTCCCTTGTTGGCATCCTTTGGATCGAGCCATGTTTCTTAGCACACCGAACACATGACTCGCCTATCTTAGGCCAAAAATATCCACTCCTAACGATCAACCACCTCATCTTTTGGCCGACTTGATGTGCCCGATATCCCTTCATGTACTTCACCCATCACCACTTTAGCTTCTTATAAATTTATGCATCTCAAAAGTACACCATCGGAGCGTTTCTTATATAATTCTCCATCGACCAGCAAATAGTTCAACGAGCATAATTTTACCTTCCTATCATTCTTCTTATCGGGTTCTTCCAAGAATCTTTGTATTTCTTCTCTTCATCCTATTTCTTCTCTCCAAATCCATTCGTCTCCATTTTGTATACAATGCACGTTGATCTCTTTTGCCCTTCGTTGAACTACAGGCAACATCACCCCATATTCACAAGCGGAATCCTTATTTAACATTTTAGAATAACCCGATGCCATCTGGGATAGCTCATTTGCCAAATCGTTATATACCCTATTAACATATTGAAGCTCTATTTGGTCGAATTTGTCCAATAGCTTTTGAGCGATGTCATATTGGCTTATGACATAATTACTTTGGCATTCAAAGTCGCCATTCAATTGATAAATTACTAAGCGAGAATCACCTCTCGATAAGCACATTTTTCGTCCCTAACTCTAATAATAACTCTAAACCCACAATCAATGCTTCAGATGCAAATTTTGATTATTAGTACCATGATTCATTCAAAGCGAAGGCAATTTGTAGCAAACCCCTAATGGGTTTATTAGCACTACCCCTACTCATGCACCTCTAGCAGTCTTTGACCCGTCAAAGTATAAAATCCAGGGTTTAACTCGAACGAATCGACTTCTAATTCAATTTCTTTAGGCATGTCTAAACATGGATGATCGGCCAAAAAGTTGGCCAACGCTTGATTTTTGATAGCCTTTTGGGGTATGAATCGTATTTCAAATTCTGACAGTGCTAAAGCCCAAAGACCAATCCTTTGATTCAAAATAGGACGAGAGAACATGTACTTAACCAAATTCACTTTAGAGATTAAGTAAATAGTCACGGGTCGCAAATAAGTCCTTAATTTAGTACATGTAAAATACAGAGCAAGACATAATTTTTCAAGAGCAGAATAATTACATTCACATATTGTTAAATGTCTACTATGGTAATATATCGCCCTTTCTTCTCCAAATTGATCATCTTGGGCGACCAGTCCAGCTATTGATTCTTGTTCAGTCGATATGTAAACTTTCATTGGCCGTCCTTGGGTAGGTGAAACTAACACTGGTGGATTTGATAGATATGTCTTCAGGATATGAAAAGCCTCTTGATGCTCTTTCTTCCAGATGAAATCGTCCTGATTTTTCAACTTCAAAAGAGGCGAAAAAACTTTCGTTCGCCCTGCACAATTAGAAATGAAACGTCGTAAAACGTTCACTTGACCTAAGAATTTTTGCAATTCTTTCTTGTTCTTAGGTGATTTAGCCCCTAAAATGGCTTTTGCTTTATTTTTATCAAGTTCAATTCCTCTTTCATGTACTAGAAAACCTAGGAAATTTCCTGCATTAACACCAAATGCACATTTCAACGGATTCAATTTTAATTTATACTGTCTCATTCGTTCAAATGAACGTTTCAATTGTTGGAAATGGTCTTCTTCTTTCAGAGATTTGACCACTATATCATCAACATAAACTTCAACGAATTCTCCTATCATATCATGAAAAATCAAATTCATTGCCCTTTGATAAGTGGCTCCTGCATTTTTTAAACCAAAAGGCATTACCACCCATTCAAAACATCCTAGAGCACCCGGGCATCTAAATGCAGTTTTATGTACATCTTCTTCAGCTATAAATTTGGTTATATCCTGAATATCCATCCATGAAGAAATACATTACGTGCCCGGCAGTTGAATCTACTAAAGAATCCACCGTTGGCATTGGATATTCATCTTTGGGCGTTGCTAAATTCAAATCTCTGAAGTCTATGCAAACCCTAATACTACCATTTTTCTTTGATCTGAGATACAATATTGGATAACCATTCAACATATCCGGGTCGTTTCTAATAAAACCCGCCTTTAACAATCGTTTCTATTTCTTTCTTTACTTGGCAATACATTAGGGGCAAAGCGCCTAGAGGGTCGCTTATGGGGTTTAAAATGTGATTGGGTTGGCGACTATGTTCTACCAAATCTTTATCTAATCCAGCATGTGTTCATATTCCCAAGCAAAACAATCTTTGTATTCTTTTAACAAAGTAATTAATTGGTCACTTACCTCTCTGCTAAGCATTTGACTGATAAATGTCGGGCGATCTTCTCGTTCATCTCCAATATTCACTTTTACCAAAGGATCTTGTGCTTGAGCGTGCACGGGCTTCATAACTCCTATCACATCGTCGCCCGTGATTTCAAGGGGTAATGCCTCCTGCGTCCAGACAATCCACTTTATTAACTTCTCGGCCGATATTCTTTTCTAATTCGAACACCGCTAACTTGTTCTTCAAAATTTTTAAAGCCGCTTCTTTTTCATTTCTTCTTCAAGACCTTTTCTCGAAAAGCCATTGACTTGGCTTCAACAAACAAGGTCGCCATATTCTTTAACATTTATTAGTTGTCTTTTTTGCCAATCATCGGCTCCTCAAGGGCCACTATGTTTGGCCTCATTTGATCAAACATTTCAGTAAATGCATCTACTGATAATGATTCTTCGCTTTGCGCGATGATTCGGGTTTCTTCCCCATCTTGGACCACCTTTACAGGTCCATAATTTTCCTCATACATGAACTTCTCTATCGAGTTTGCCTCTGTGACAAAAGGCCTATGATCTGCCTGTACCACTTCTGCTTCACCTTTATCATTCTAGAAAACTAGACATTGATGGAGTGACGAAGGTATACAACGATTTCCATGAATCCAATCTCTCCCTAACAACACATTGTAGCTAGTCGGCCCGTCTATTACAAAGAATATTGTAGTTTTAGTGATAGTTCCTATTGTTACATCTAACGGCATTACTCCTTTGGCCGAAGTTGCCCCTACATTGAAGCTTGTAAGAATAACTTCTGTAGGGATCAAATCACTCTCCGTCTTTGCAAATTTCTTTATCATTCTGGATGGGATGGTATTTATAGCGGCCCCATTATCGATGAGAACTTTGGCTACTGGGATACCATTGACTAAAGCTTTTACATATAATGGTCTTAAATGTTTGGTTAAGTTGGCCGTTGGCTTCTTGAAAATGACTTTTTCTGTTGCCTCTATCTCTACTTCTTGCTCACCACCATCTTTTGGATCAACTTCCTGTACCAAATTTACGTGCAACATTTTCAGACCGATCTTCTGTTCCCACTTTCTGAATTTCTATGTCGCTCTCGCCTTGCAATTTCTCTTCATTTATCCAACTTTGTAGGGGGTAGCAATACCATTGAGGTGGTCCATACTTTTCGTAGCGTGGTACCCTTTATTTTCTCTTAGGTGTCCCATATAATACGTAATAATCAAAAGATCGCCCAGATTATTCGCCCAATAAATCCACTTCTCGAACGCCTTCTTGATATAGTTGTTTTAGTAGATTGTTATATGAGACTCCTCTTTTCCTTCTTTCTGATTCCAGGTCAATCTCTTCTTCAACATCGGTCAAACCATCATCTTCTTCTTCCTCACATATATCTCGAGAGGTTTGCCCGATTTCTTCCTCACATTCCAAGGTGCATGCTTCTCCTTCCTCGTCTTCTTGTGGCTCTTCATCTTCCTTACCTTTAAACTCATTGGCAAGCAAATAATTATTAGCCAAGACTAGGGGCAAAGTACCAAATTGAATAGTGATGGATTGTCCTGGATTATCTTCATTTTCATCTTTGCTACGTCTTTCAAATCTCGATCTACCAGAAGAATCTTCTGGTAATTCCTCCGTTGAATCGCCCAAGTTGTGTTCTTTCTCATTTTCAAGACTTTCTTTAGCCATTGCTTTGGACAAATCGGGCATGTTGGGACGTATTATATTTTGTTGCCTCATTATTCGTCCATAATTTCTCTGATGACGTCTTTGTTGCGTCCTAGTCATTTGATCAAAGGGTATCACTCTTCCTGTACTATATTGGAATGAATGCCATACATTTGATCGATGGGGTTGTGGCCTGAACGTTCTACTGTTGAGCATTGGTCTACCGTTGTGCATCGGTCAACCATCATGCATTGGCCTGATTTGTCTCTCAAAAGGAAGTCTTGGTACATTTCACCTTTGAATAAAGTCGGAAATTTGGGGTCATGCTAGGATGATTGTAACGTCCCCATGCTCCCATTTTCTCTTTACTTTCGTTTACTTCTCTATTACATCTAGCACACAACACTCTTTCGTTCCTTTCAACTTCTTTACCTTTGAGACGTTCGAACACACTAGGATGCTGTTCAGGATCTTTGTCTCCATTATCGACTACCAATTTGAACTTAGGTAAACCACTTTTGAAACCAGTTATCATATTTACTCCAAGTGGCCGCAGAAAAGGATTCTCATCCACTGCCATCTTTTTTTTAGCTTCAAAAGTGATTCGTCCTGATTCAATAGCATCCTGTAATACATGACGAAAAACCAAACAATTATTAGTTGTATGAGACCATGCATTATGCCACTTACAATATTTCTTATCCTTAATTTGCTCAGGATTTGGCAATTTGTGTTTATCGCTCAATTTTATTTGTTTGTCTTTATACAATCTGTCAAATATAGTATCCGCTTTGGTTATATCAAATGAAAACGCTCTAGCCTTTTTGTTTGTATCTCTTATAGGCTTATCTTTTACCGTCGTTCCTGAATTAATCACTAAGGGGCAAGCGTATGCATCTCCTTTAACCAATTCGGCCAGACATACTTCGGTTTGATCATAATACTCGTCTACGATATAACATCGAAGTTTGGGTCTCTATAATAAGTCCATTTACTAGAATTTTTCATTTGTTCTTCTTCTCTTATTAGACGCTCGTACCTAATCACATTGACCGTTAATTGAAAAAGATCAGGAAACTCCCTATCCTGAAATTTCTTTTTTAAATCGAAACTTAAACAACTTTGAGCGATCTTAACAAACTCTTTTTCAGGTAAAGGCACGAAGCATAATTCCTCTTCATACATATAATAATAATTAAAAAAAGAAGAAGAGAAAATTTGTAATTTTCGTCTCCAACATTTTCAATTAATTGCAAATCATGTGCCTATTGACAAATAATGACGAATTTGCCCTCCTATTTAAATAAAAAAAATAAAAAAAAACTAAAAACAACAATATAATAAGAAAAACTTATAAAAAAGTCTCATAACTTTTCAAAAACTACAAATTATCTTCTTCTCCACCCACCCCACCTCACCTCACCTCACCTCACCACAACCAACATGATGGGATAACAAAGAAGAACACCATTTTAAGATTCATAGTTTCAAAAATTTAAAAACATAAATTGAGAAAAATAAAAGATTTTCATAAGAATCTTTCAAAAAATTAACTTGAAGACCAAGCTTTATGTAAGCTTTCTAGACTTTAGATTTAGAAGCATCAAGGCAAATTCTAAGAGTCTTTCATAAATCACTCACACACTGTGGCGGATCTAGGATTCTCAAGTCATGGGGGCCAAAAAAAAAATTGAGGGAGGGGGGCTATGATGGCTACCCCCGAAATTTTTTTTTTTGGCCAATCTAATCAATCTACAAGTAAAATATAATAATCAAATTCAATTTACAAATTCATATCACAAATATCAATATACAAAGCAACCAAACAATCATTCATCCATTGACAATCCAACTCTATTTAAAAAACAAAAAAATATAACAAAGTTACGTCAGTAACATTAATGTATTATATCAAAAACCCTACCCCAAAATGCAAAAAATCATTCAAAGATGAAACCCGACCCTCCAAATTACAAAATTATTCAAAGACAAACTAACCAGGGATGTAGATTTGGTATTGGATGCTAAGATAATTTTTGTGGGACTTCAATTTGATGATTTTGTGATTTATCCCACCATTGTTAATCCTCTCTTTTTCGGCAGTGAGAAATGGAGATGAAGGAAATGGGTTGGGAAATGAAAAGAAAAGTGTAATATTGTGGGCCATTTAAACAAAAAAAAAAAAGCTAAAAATTTCAAATGGGTGTGGGGGCCATGGACCCCACACCCCCACGCCACATCCGCATCGCTCACAGCAGAAAATGAATAAAACACATAAAATCCTAAACCCATTTTTCACATTCTTTTTTAAATATTTGAATTGAATTAAAGAACCTAATGCAGAACTACACCCCACATCAACAACCATTATGAAAAAAATTCTTCAAGATTTTGAAAACTCACAATGCAAATACAGGAATTAGTGTTTATCTTTATATACATATTAGAATAAAGTGAAAATACAATGAAAATGAAAGAAACTCACATCACCATTTTACTTGCAGTGAAAGTGTAGTCAATCATGGATTTAATGAATTAATGATACTAATGAATATTTAATAGCAGATTTAAATAGATGAAATTTTCTCTATTTTAAATTTGTCATTAATGACAGATTGAAGAGTTCTGGTGTGTTGGTGGCGACGTAGATGATGTAGTGGTGTGGAGGTGATGGCTATGGGTGGGGTGGGGTGGGGTGGGGTGTTTGAGGAAGAAGATACTTTGTACTTTTTGAAAAGTTATGAGACTTTTTTTGTAATATTTTTTTATTTTTTTTGTTGTTCTAGTTTTTATTTATTTAAAAAGGAGGACAAATTCATCATTATTTGTCATTAAGGAAGTGATTTATAATTAATTGAAAGATTGAGGATTCTGGTAGTATAAAAATTAGTTTGGGATAAATTAATAATATATTTGAAAGGTTAAGGATGAAAGTTACAAATTTCCAAAAAAAAATGCACGTACACTATTCTCAACGACAGAGATATCATACAGTTTCCCATAAAGATGTCATCAGAATGCTAGATAGAATGGACAAAGGATTGGTCCTCTCCAATCAGTGGTCACCATCTTTTTTTATTTTTTCTTTATATTTATATAAATATATTATGGTGTAGTCACTATCTTATTTTGTTATTATATAATTACTCAACACTTCTATCTGCATTGAAGAAACAAAATCCTTGTGTCTTATTGAAGTTCATTGTTTTGGGAGTGAAAATAAACTTGTGGTTCTTATTGTGTAGAATGATGTGATTCATGTTAAGACAGAGTTTTGCAGTGAGCCTTTTAATAATTGGGATAAATAATCAAGTACATTGATTGGACATGTTGCCCTCCAAGATTTGACGGGTGATTCTGATAATTTCGTGTACTTGAAATCGTATAAAATCTATAAAATAGACATCAAGTAATAGACTCAGTTATCTTTCTATCTTCTGACAATCAATTTAGTTATTATTTATTCGATGGTGTTGTGACAAAATTTCAAGGTATATATACATGGAGAGGAGATCTCGTGTGATAAGGTGAATTGTCGTCTTAGAATTTCTATCACGTCTCAAAAATTTGGAAAAAAATTGTGTTCTCTTGCAGTGTAGATGTCGCTAGTGCTGGACTAAGCCCATGTTTGAGTATCATGAATTCATGCTATACTAACATACGCTTCTCAACATGTCATCACTAAGATGAGGTTGCTATTCTCGTGATTTCAATTTAATATTTTTATAGTCTGATTTTTTCGAGTGTTATTAATTTTATTTATAAATAAGAGGCATGATTGATAAGGGAACATAATTAAATTATATGTCTTCATCAAAATTCAATTTGAACCATAAAAAAGTATAATCATATGAATGATAAACATTTGGCCTCATCACTACAGTGTGAATTATTAACAAGGGAAAAGATAAGGATTAGTTGATGAACATCCCAAATGTTTCATTTGTTTGGTATTCTCTCAATCACATCAATCCATAAACCAAAATAAAGCATAAATTTACTGTATATTTGCATAGTTGATGGACATCCCAAATGTTTCATTTGTTTGTTATTCTCTCAATCACATCAGTCCATAAACCAAAATAAAGCATAAATTTACTATATATTTTGCTGAGTTTAAATTATAATTTAAATTGATTAAACATATTTTTTATTCACAAATTTTTTAGGATCCATAATTTACTATCTCCATAGAGTATCTCTAATACATCCCGTTTATTAAAATCTACGTGGCAGGTAAAATAGACGAACTTCCATTCCATGTGACACTAGTTATTGAATAGATAGTCAAATTAAACATTTATCTTCAATGTATTCAGTCTAAAACTAATATTACCGCTTATGCGTCATTAATTTTTTTAAACATCATCAGAATGCATTGGAAATGATTTTTTTATAACTCCGTTTATTTGTGCTTATGTGACACGTCTAAAAAAAATAGACGGAGTGCATTAGAAATACTCTTATAATCCACACAAATCATTGGAAATGCTCTTATTATTCACACATATTATAAGACTCACACCTTATACATACTTAGAAAATAATTTCAGCACTCTCATGCACTTAATAATGGAATGCTAGAGATTATTGTAATTTTCTAGGCGACTCCAAGATACATGCGTAACATTATAAATTTCATGTTCAACTTAACATACTATTTCTATTTTTAATTATTATTAATTGATGCAAGATTACGGGCCCCATTAATCAATCATAAATTATCAAGATAATATATGAGTAATTAATAGACAATGCATGATCAAAATACTAAAATGAACAAAATTAAAAAATGAACTTTATTTTGGTCTATGTACACATTGATAATTGAGTATAGGTTGAATCGAACATATCATAATATCAAAATATGTCTTGGTCGTCGGGGGGAAAGTTGCCACTTCTCAAAATTAATCAGACGAAACTTGAAACACCTTAGTCATTGAAAAAAAAATGTTTTGCTTTAAAACTTTAAATGCTATTCCAAGTTGGAAAGTAAGCATAATTTTGTAAAGTTGAGCATATGAAGATCAAAATTTAATAGATATTTCGAGGTTTTTGTTATTGGTGAATAATTGTGCAATTACAAGTATATCACGGAAGATTTGAAGACCAACTTGATCTTTTTTAAGAGTTGATAAATTAAATTGGTAATACAGAAATAGTCTGGGAACCAATTGTGCAATATTCCCTAATTATTTTGTTGGAAATATGAAAATGTATACTTTGTGGTTGTTTCACCGACCAACTTATTGGCAATTAAGCTAAAGTTCAGGGATCAAAATGAAATTAATTCCATCAGTTCAAATTTCTACATTCATTTCATTTTACTCCCTTTCCCCTTTCCTGTCTCTCTCATATTTTTCCTACACAGATCCCTCTCAAAATCAAGAATCCACATCCAGAATTTCCCCTTGAATTTATTAGTTTTTTTAAGATTCCTCACTTTCTCTCTCTCTAATTCCACCCTCCATTGCCATTTCCGTTTCATCCTCTACATATACACAAAACACATTTATAAAAAATATTTGAATTTATTTATTATTTTTATAAATATTTTGTCAATAAATTTTCTTGCACCATGCAAAAACAAAGCTGGATTTTCTATATCTTTCCTCCATGTAGTCCCAGATGTTGACTTTTTTATATCCAAATATGTAGAATTCTCGTTGTCTTGGGTTTCTGTTAATTTTTTGATTTAATGCATTTCTTATTTTTGTAAACCGTCAAATCATCAATAAGAACATCAATCTATATTACTTTTTTCGGCTATAAATGTATAGATTTCAAATTGCATTTTGAAATATTAATATTTGGGATTAGGGATTTTACTTTCTGGTCATTTTGTGTAATTTTCTATAATGGGTTTCAAATGGATCTGAAGGGTGTTCTTGAAATTCGAGACTTCCGCGGTTGATTTAAAGAACTTTTTGGTAATGTTGGAATTGAATGGTGCATTCTAAAATAAAGAAAGATAGAATTTTTTTGGGAAATTAATTATGGATCATGTGATTGGAGGCAAGTTTAAGCTGGGGAGAAAGATTGGTAGTGGATCTTTTGGGGAGCTTTATTTGGGTAATTTTGATTTCCATTTATGAACTATAAATTGATTTATTTGGGGAGGTTTTTTGGGTATGATGTTCTTTGAAATAATCTCATTTTAAATTAATTTCAGGAGCCAATATACAAACTGGAGAAGAAGTTGCCGTGAAGCTGGTTAGAAGAAAACTTTGTTCAAATTTTTTAATTTGTGAATTTAAGTTTTTATTTGGAATAACTTTTTTAATTATGCATTATGAGTCGTCTATTGATCATTTTGAATAATTGCACTATTATTGTGAAACCAAAAAAGAGCAGTCTGTAATCATAAAGGGCGATGATTGATGAATGGCGAGCTTCATGTGGTCTATCTACCTTTAGCGATTCCATTTAGTGGTTAATGAACACCTTTATTTTTTATTGTTTACCTATTGGGATTAGTATTTGTAATTACTAAGCTAGTTCATTCGTCAAGTTTTGGCTATTGATGAGACCTGTTACCGGAACTCTCTAGTTCAAGTGATATATATACTTCTCGGATATCAGTTTGTGCATTGATTTGTTCCAAGCTTTACTTTCTGCGGATTTTCTTTAAATTTTTATTATTTTTTTCTCTTGAAGCAATATATTTTATTTTGTTTCCAGGAATCTGTTAAAACCAAGCACCCTCAGCTTCGCTATGAATCAAAGTTGTATATGCTTCTTCAGGGAGGAAGTGAGTATACGTTTTTTTGAATTCGGTTGTTCCATTATGTTGGGTACTGAAGGTAAAGTAAGGTTAGGGTTTACTAATGCTTTTGTTTCTTGTATTAAGCTGGGATTCCCCACCTTAAATGGTTTGGAGTGGAAGGCGAATACAATGCCATGGTTATTGATCTTCTTGGGCCGAGTTTAGAAGATTTGTTTAATTATTGCAATAGGAAGTTCACATTGAAAACAGTTCTAATGCTTGCGGATCAGTTGGTAAGTATGCCACCATCAAAGAAGATTGTTTTCATTGTTTTTGCACCTGCTGTCTTACTTATTGCCTTTGGTTGTATGTAGATTAATAGAGTTGAATACATGCACTCTAGAGGTTTTCTTCACCGTGACATAAAGCCAGATAACTTCTTAATGGGTTTGGGCCGCAAAGCAAATCAGGTAGATGCATATATGTTTATACTGGGTGATGCTATGTTTTTTTATGTCTGATTGTTTCATTTTGTTTGCTTGGGCATTTGGCCTTATTTTTCTTGAGCACATCTCACTTCTCTTTAAGCTTTTCACCAGATCTGTTATATTCTTTGAACTGTAGATAACATAATTGTTGCAGAACATTGTCATTCTTTGGCATTTAATGTTGCAGAGTCTGTTGTATAATGTATATGGTAAGAAAAAGATAAAATGATATATGCTATAAGAGAGTAGAGTTTTTCATTGGTTCAACAAGCAAATTAATAACAACTGATACATAATGTGGTATTTAAGATTGAATCTGTGGTTTACGGCTGGTTCTGAAGTTGATTATTTTATATAGTTACGCATGGAATTGTAAATAGTGTGGCCTCTAACGGTGGTGAATTCAGGAGGGTAGAAAGATATGACTGATATTGATTGCAAACTTGGATATGAAATTATATATCCTTGTTTGGTAAAGAATCTGGGACTGAAAGTGAAGGATGGATGATTTTGGGGTTTCATTTGCTGTTAGCCATTTCTAATCTTGATTAACTAAAATAAGAGATTATGAAATTGGGGCATAACTTGAATTCTTTTGTATTTTTTTGTCTCCGGTACTTTGCATAAGAACATATGTCCAGAAATCGGCTTTGTAGATCATCCTTATGAAGGCTTTACATTATTGGAAATAAGAATGGTTTATTCTTATTTTTCCTTAATTCCATTAGGTTTCTTGTTTGTTTCTTTTATTTATTAATCATTTACTTGTGCTAACACCATTGCCAGTATGCCTTTTTGTTATAGAGGTGATTGATAATACTAGTAAAAAGGAACTTTCAGTTCAAGATTTTATTGTGAAAATGAGTAGTTTAGTAGGATTCTGTGTTGGGTTTTGAAGCAGTAAGGTACTAAAGATGACCTGAATAATTGACTGAACTGGATGTAAATTCTTTCAATACCACGAGAATACTGTTATTTTGTCATTTCTTTATGTTTTTGAACTGAATGCAATATTGACTATTCCTTTTTAGTAGTTTCAGATTGCAAATGGTTTGCGAGATGGTTTTAAGTTGTCTCCTTCCCCTGCTCCCTTTAAGGACAAGTTTTGTGGATCTGGTTAATCTTGTAGACCAATTATGAGAATGCACCCCAATTTGTTACTTGCGGAAAATTTTCTTTTGTAATATTCTACAGGCCTTCTACCTAGTGTAACTCAACTTTTCATTTTTGTATTTTATCAGGTTTACATCATTGACTATGGACTAGCAAAGAAATATAGAGATCTTCAAACTCATAAGCACATACCATACAGGTATCAATATGAAAATCAACATTTTTTGACGATGGGAAAATTGCAGCAAAGATCCACGACCCACAGATGTTATAAAAAACGGGTTTTCAATCTATCATCTACACAATGAGCATATATTTACTCCGAATCAATACAATGAGCAATTCAGAAACAGTATAATATTCCACGATTTTTTTTCAAAAAGAATTTGAGCCCTAATACACAAGGCTGAACTTGTCTCCCAAGATAGAGCATTGAGGGCTTTATCTAGGGTTGCAATTTGATCCCTGCAACTTGTCTTGTATTCAATCAAATAATTTTCTTGTTGCAGCTGACATTGGTTACATTATCCATAATTCTGTTTACTTAACTCCGATGTCTGGGTATCAGAAGTGGTAGTTTTTCCTATATTGAACAAATAAGAGATGGGAACTTCTATTATTTTCTGTCTACATTGAGTGAAAGAACTTTCTGATATACTAACTTGACAATACCAGTTTTCTTGGTATATGTTGTGTATCTTAAATCACAAATCTTAATGTTCATTGTTGATGAATAAAAACTTTTTCATCTATACATTTTTATTTCACAGTTTGTGAAATATAGAGCATGTTTGGCTAAGCCTTAAATAAAGTAAAATTGCTTAAAAGTAACTTCTAAGTTTAGCCAAACACATTTGTAGCTTTAAAAGTTACTTTTAAATAACTTTATTTCCCAAACACGTTTGACTTCTCTTTAAAAGTTGCTTCTTTTTTGAACATTTAGTACAAAAATTGGCTTCTTTAAAAGCATGCTTTGACCTACTTCTTAGAAAAGGAAGTTTACTTATTTTTTATTTTTGGCCAAACATGCCCATGATATCTTTTCCTCGTATGCGAGTTAGGCAGCCTGGATGACCTCTGCATTTCTTTCAATCTTGGTATTCACCTCCATTCTACACTGACCTTTGCCTTACTTATTCACAGGGAAAACAAAAATCTCACAGGCACAGCTCGTTATGCAAGTGTCAACACCCATCTTGGAGTTGGTGAGTGAACATTAAGATTGCAACCGTTGACTAACCATGGCCATCTATCTTCATGATTATCTTGTTTTGGAAAAAAAAGAGGAAAAAAATTTCTATGAAGTTTATAGTTTTCTGACTTTTGCAATGTTTCTGAGTTTCTTCTTTCAGAGCAAAGCAGAAGGGACGATCTGGAATCTCTTGGATACGTCCTTATGTACTTTCTCAGGGGAGGTTGAGGATAAGAGCTTTCATTCAGATTTTCCTTTTTTCTTTTCTTACTTCCTGTTTCACGACTTGCTAATTGCATTTGGTTTTCTGTTTCAGTCTTCCTTGGCAGGGCTTGAGAGCTGGCACTAAAAAGCAGAAATATGACAAAATTAGCGAGAAGAAGATGCTTACACCGATAGAAGTACTATAACTTGCTTCCTGGTGTCATCTGGGTGATATTGATTTTATGTATTAGATTCCATCATTGTGTTATTATAGGAATCAAATGAACTATGAATATGTCTAGTGCTTTGGTTACTGTTCTTTTATTTGTATGTTCACAAATATAAAGTTGATTAAAAGACGACATTTTTTGCTGATTGATAGTTGCTTTGCAAATCTTATCCATCGGAGTTCATATCATATTTCCATTACTGCCGATCATTGCAATTTGATGATAAGCCTGATTATTCGTACTTGAAGAGGCTTTTCCGGGACCTATTTATTCGAGAAGGTAAATAAATGGGGATATTTATTACAACTATCATTTCTATTGCTCTTTCATTTTACTCTTTTCTGCAGTCAATTTAATATCTCTGGATGTTTTTAAGTTTTACATTATGGTTTCTTGTTGACAATTGAGATAATTGGTGCAGGTTATCAGTTTGACTATGTGTTCGACTGGACTATGTTGAAGTATCCACAGATTGGATCCAGTTCTAGAGCACGAGTTAGTGTTCTCTTGATTTTTCTTGGATTAACCTTGCTTTATTTCAAGATAAGATGCATATCTTATATATTTTGTCTTTATCAGGAAACGATGGGGAAATTACCTTTAAACCCTGGACCATCAGCAGAAAGAGTTGAGAAGACTCCAGGTCTGCTTCCTCTTTACATGTACTTGATTTTTTTCCCGTCTCTCAAATCTACATTTAATGTGATTGTTTATAACATGTTCAGTATTTAAAGATTTTGATGTCCTGTGCTGCGTAAACGCATGATTGAATCTATATATCCCCCGTGTAAGAACCAGTTGTGATCAAAGTAAATGGGGTGGGTGTGTAAATGTGGGTGAAACAGCATAAGATTTATTTTCTTTTCTTTTTGATCCCCTCTTTCACCTTCCTTTTGTTATTATATGTTGAAATAAGTGAGAAATAAAAAATATTTGAAGAGCCAGGGCATTTATTTCGTTAGAAAACATGGTAAGTACCTGCAGCATGCGCTGCAAAGTTTCTCTTTTATAAATGTAACATAACGAAGTAAAGTTGATGAGCCATTAAATGGTTGCAATTATGTGTCATCTAGTGAAGCAAGAGGTTCGAGATCGGTTCTCGGGTGCAGTGGAGGCATTTGCCAGAAGGAATGGTTCTAGTTCAGGCATACATGGGGATCACTCGAGGCACAGATCTACCGAGGATGCACCATCATCAAAAGATGTGGTGGGTACTAACCTTTGAAGTTTCTTCCGTTTGTTTATACTCTATTTACTTTCATTGTTTCTTGGGGTTAAAAACACTAGTGTCACGGAATTTTAAACTTTGTTTCAAGTTGACTGAACTTAAAACTTTGTTAAATTTGGTCATTCCGTCCATATTTGTTTGTTATTCTAAGCTGATGTGACAGTCTAGTTGGCAGCTTAGTTGACAAATAAGTTGACTGCCGCGTCACTTCTTCGTGTAGTCAAACGAACAGAAATGGAAGAAATAGCTAAAGTATAACAAATTTGAAGTTCAGTGACCAATTTGAAACAAAACATGAAATCTCGTTAAAAGTTTAGTGACCACCAGTGTACTTAACCCATTGTTACTTGTTTGTCTTTGAATCATAATTTCACAAGTGCTTATCATTCACCAGCAAGTTGATTCTGAACGAGGACGGGTGTCTCGACCTGGTAGTAGTTCAAAGAGGCCAGTATTGTCGAGCAGCAGGCCCAGCTCCTCCGGGGAACCCGGTGAAAGTCGTCATAGGCGGCTGGGCTCCGGCAGTGGTCGTCTATCCACTACCCAAAGATTACAACCTGGAATTGAGTCCAAAACATCTTCTTATACTCGTGCTTCAGCCACAAGAGGTGCCCGTGATGATGCACTCCGAAGCTTCGAGCTGCTGACAATTGGCACCGGGAAAAGGAAATGATGTAATACCATAATTTCAAATGTTTTTGGCTATCCTATTCCAATTTCTTTGATTTTTTTTCTTGCTCGTCGATTCTTGCTTTTTAATATCGCCTTGTTGCCACATCATAGACAACGAACGAATCAAGTACGGAAACTGTTTATATACCCGAGACAATTTTAGTTCAATAAGTACTTGTCTCTTCCACTGTTGTATTAAGGATATTAATTTCAGAGCACACGATCATGTCTGTGTAATACAATTATGTTCCTTTTTCTGTTTATTAATGTGCAAAACATGGACACATTTCACAGGGAAGTTGTATTGTGATAACTTGTTTATTGGTTCATTTGCAGCTGAAGATTTTGCACTCAGATATACAAAAATTGTGAAATTGAATGTAAATATGGACACGTAAGTTAATGGGAGGGAAAGACTCATTCTTTGGGTCAGCTTTCTTCGGTCTTTAATAATATCTAGTACTTGGTACTCAAAAATGAGTAATTCCGACAAAAATTAGATCTTCTTTCCAAGTCTCTTTTAATATGTGTTAGTCGTTGGGTTTTATTTTTTATTTTATAGCAATTTGTAATTTTATGAAAATATGTAATTTACGAACAATTTCAAGTTTTTGTTGATTCACTCATAAATGTCACATCGATTAGTCATAGAATGATTAATGTTGTCTTATCTATTTTTTCTTGTCACACTAGTTCTGTGTCTTTATAGTCACTATTAATGTTGTCTTTTTTCTCACAACAAGAATAACATTTTATATCGTTCCAAAAAAAAAAAAAAGGCGACGTATTGTCAGGAGTATAGAATGGAATTCGTATAGATTTGCCTTAATTTTTTAGTAAATTGCAAGAATATTCTCACTAGTAATCTCCACAACTGTCCTTTCTATAACTATTCCAGGTACATATATGATGTCGTGCTAAATAATATAGTAAAGTAGGGATGAAAATTAGGTTGAACTGTGAGGGTGGCAATCAAGCTGAACTGCCAATCCTAGATATGTATATGATATCGTGCCAAATAACATAGTAAAGTTGGGATGGCAATTAGGCCGAACTGCCTGTAGGCGGTTCGACCCATTGTCATCTCTATAGTAAATTATTGATCTGAGAAAGAATGTGTTAATATATAATTTTCGATCTAAATTAATCTTAAATTTTATTTGAATAATTTAAAATACTTAATTTGATGGTGATTTTTAAATTAAGAACTAAAATTAAGCAAATAAATTGTTTGGACAAACTCCGACTTCACCAATACTTATCCACTTTAATTCAAATTAGTGCATCACCCGTGTGATGCATGGAGTTGACCGTTTTCAATTTAATTACTTGAACCGATGAATAATATTTTTTACATTTGTGTATAAATATTAATTCCAGTAATTAAATTGGACATAATAAGCATGTTGTTGATTACAATATATATGTAATTAAGAAATGATGACAATACTATTCTAAATTTTGTGATTCGTCCAGACAGATCCTTAGTATTTGGAGAAACTTTGGCAACAACTTCGCCAATGATGTCTTTTTGTGGTGTAAAAAAAATATGTATGTTATCAAGTATTATCGAACAATTCAGTGTAATCGAGATTTGCTGAAGATAGAATGTCATTGAAAGACTTGAATTGAAAAACGTGGCTGGGTCTTGGGAACCTATCATCGCCAATCTCATAGATGTGAGTTTTGCTCATGAAGTTGATCTTGTACTTATGGTGGATAATTTTGTACTTCAAATTATTGACCCCGACAATAAAATGTTGTATCACATAAATAGCTCTCTCCCGAAGCAAAGGCGTATCAATGATTTCTTTATGAACGCGTGACTACGCTCATCCTAGAAGCAACACGTAAATACAATGACAACAATTTAAATAAAAAAACAGAATTGTATTAATTTTCATCAAAACTTAAAAAAGGTAGGAATCAAGACAAAAAAATTATATAAACTTGTACTAAAAGATAGACTACAGATAAATGAAACACAAGCAATATCAACTATAAAGGTAACTTTAAAATATAAAACAATATTAAGACAGAGCAACATACAATCTAAAAATTAGAAAATGTATAATCTAAATTATTTCTAAATCATTACTGAAATTCATGCAATATTAAACTGTAATGGTAAATTTAAACCACAAAATAATAACTAAGAAGAGACAAATACAACTCAAAAAGTAAACTAAAATTATACATTAATAGTATATATAAACAAAATCCAATAGCAACTATTTCAATTATTTATGTAAAAATAAAAATGCGTATAACAAATTTTAATATAAAAATAACGATGATTCGAAACACATTAAAAATTTAAAAAAATATATTAAAAAAAATTAAATTTGCAAAAATTTACATAAATGATTTTAACAAAAATTTGGAAAAGATTATGACTAACTTTTTTCGTCGTGGCAAACAAACTCTAGGCGAAGGTGTCATTCGGCGTTCAGCGTGAAAGTCGGAACCTTCAAAGCCACGACGTGTGTTTTCAAAGCCTTAGATTCGTTAGACTCACCGATGATATTAAACAAAGGAGCCATTGTTACAAAATGTCCTCCGTTTGATTTTAGTCGTGCAAAAAATAAATAAAAGTCAATCAAATAAATGAACACTTTAGTTTTTATATAATGAACAAAACGTGCAACACATTATCTCGTTTTGCAAGAAAGCATAATGGGGTAGTACAAGAAATAAACAATGGGGTAGTGCAAGAAATGAAACAATATGAATGATTCATAAATGAATTAGAAATATATATATATATATATATATATATATATATAGCTCAAACACAATTGCACATTTTACAAAACGAAGTATAATTTTTAGATGTACAATCACACACAGACCGATGCAATGATACCCCTTCAAAAATATCAATTAAATTGTTCGAATACTACAGAGAAGGCCAAAAGTCGGTTTTAGAAAAAAGGAAAAAAGAAGATGAGTCCAATTGTTAGTTTATGAAAAGTTGTTGGATTTATCCATATTTGAGTGCATTTTGCAAAATTATTTTAATTTAAAAAAATAAAACAAAACAATATCCGAACACATACGTAAAAAAAAAAAAAAAATTCATAAGTGCAAAAATATAGCCTCCGTTTGGTATAGATTATAAACCTGGTTTATTTGACCAAAAATATTTAACCAAAATTTTATATATTTTATATATAAATAAACTATTTTTAAATAATGGGTTTTAACAAAAATAGATACACACACACAAATAATTTTAACAAAAAATAGGAAACAAATAAACTGTTAAAATACCATAGAGAAGTCCAAAAGACGGTTTCATACAAAAAAATGAAGATGATGAGTCCAACGCGTTTCTGAAAAGTTGTATTTATCATTTTATATTAAATGTTACACTCTATTTTTTGTAGGAAAAGAAAAGAGAAAATAATAAAAAACAATTAATGTGTGAAAGCAATTAAAGAATATGAAAAGTTGTTGCATTTATTATAAATATAATATTAAATGTAACAATTCGTTTTTTGCAGAAAAAAGGAAAAATAAAAAAACAATCAATGTGTGAAAACAACTAAAGAATTTGAAAAGTTGTTGCATTTATCATATATAATATTAAATGTTACACTTTGTTTTTTGCATGAAAAGGAATAAAAAAATCAATGTGAAACCAATTAAAGAAAACAAACTTATATCGGTGTTATTTATGAACTTTAAATCTGGAAAAAAAAATGGCGAGAAAATGTGTGCGTGAAATTTTCGCGGTTATCCTATATATATATATATATACACACACACACACACACACACTAGTATATCACATATGCAATGCACGATACTTGTTTTTCATGATAGTGATTTTAAAATATTCTAAGAGTATATTGTTTATTTATTACATTCAAATAAAAAAAATTATATAAATAACATTTGATTATTCATTGATATTGGAAAAAAACAATATAGCTAGTCCAAATTTTGAAACACCTTTTGAAAACTATGTTTGTGGTCTAATTGAGTTAGTCTTTGAATTGTATAAATTTAATTTTAAAATTATTATATCTAGTTTATTAGTTTAATCGACTTATTATTTTTAATCAATAAATCAGATCATTTGATAATATAACACAATTATATATTTTCCGTGTATTGATTTTTTGTTTTTATTTTTTTGAAACCGCAACCTATTTAAACCTACTATAGAAAGCATAAAAAATTTGTAGGGCAAATAAATCTATTTTTGAAAAACTATTGCATTATTGTCAATAGTTCTTGTGCATTGATATTTTATTTTTTTGAAAATATAACTTATTTAAATTCCTTAATCGGTATAAATTAAAAAATCTGAAAAGTTGTTGTATTTATCATATATAATATTAAATGTTACAATTCATTTTTTGCAAGGAAGGAGAAAAAATAGATAAATAAACAATCAATGTGTGAAATCAATTAAAGAATCTAAATTTTTTTGCATTTATCATATATAATATTAAATGTTACACTTTGTTTTTTTGCAAGAAAAAGAAAATAAAATAAAATAAACAATTAATGTGTGAAACCAATTAAAGAAAACAAACTCCTATGCAAACATTTGTGGCGAATTAAAGAAAACAAACCAAATGCAACAAAAGAAAAAAAGAAAAGAAAAATGCGGAAAAATGTGTGCGTGAAATTTTTGATATATATATATATATATATATCCATCAATTGACAATATTCATTTATGTTGACGAACGAGTCCCTAAATTGTCCAACAATCCCTCTAAGATTGAGTTGAACTTATTTCCACTTGCGAACTTCCTATATCTCTATGAAAATTACAAATAAACAAAAGCGCATTTAGAAGATCCAAATATCACATAGTGATCGCATAAACCATAGCGACTTTATCTACATCTCTTATTAAAATATACTTTATTTGTTATTCGAGATAGAACACGTTTTTACCTCTTGATGTCACTACGGTTTCCAAAACAATCCTAATATTGATCAGATAAAAGGAAATTACGAAATTTAACCAAAAATAATCAAACAAACAATACTAAAATAAAAATAGAATCTTTAAATTAAAGCAATACGTACACCGTCCTAGTGGTAATATCATGTTTGAAATACAAAAACACATATACTTTATATAAATGAAGCCAAATAAATAATCTTGCATCTCATCTTGATGAATTAGTTTTCTCCCTACGTTTAAAAATGACACCTTGTATATATAACTAGTCTCCTAGAGTTTTAGAACTCAATTCTTCATTTGAGTCGTACTAATCAAACAAATTATGTCCCATGCAGTCCGAACAGAAACGTGCAAGACTTTTTATAAAAAAATTTGAATTTTTGCATTACGATCTTAACTCGATAAGCTCTATACGTAGTGGTAATACCATATACTTTATTTTTTCATCTTGATGAATTAGTTTCGGCTTTTGCTTGGTTGGGATCCTCTCATCTTTCGGCTTTTGCGGTTGGGATCCTCTCTTAATATTTCAATATCAATTCAAATCACCTTGTTCTTCTCATTTTCTCATTATTTATTTCCAATGTTCTCTAATTCGGGAATTTTGCCTACAACAACGAAAACAAACTAATCTTAATAATAAATTAATTTAAAACACTTGACATACTATCAAAAAGGCCTTGTTAGACGGTCTATATAAGTGTACATTACGTAGATGCTTCCCCCCCCCACCCCACCCCACCCACACCCCACCCACACCCACACATATTTTCATCATCATATTTTTAATTATTTGTTATTAACAGTAATAATTGATTCATAGAATGTTTGTATGCTTAATTGCATTATTAATTAAAGTATTAAACAATCAAACTAGCTAAAAGCCTACCTCGACATGGTCAACAAAATTTAAGTACATAACAATATTATTCTTTTCTCAAATGTTAAACTCTCACATTAAAAACATATATTTTGAATTCAAATTTCTTTGTCGTCCATTTTATAAAAATTATACACACATGTTAAACTTTTAATAGAAGTTAAATTCTAGGTTAAGTTCCTCTATGGGTCTTAACATTTTCTAAGAGCGGCATCAATGTCTTCAGCTAAACATGTGTTGGCCGCTTTGGCCAAATAACCTTGTCAAACAACGTGAATTGCAAAAGCATCAAACTTATACTATTTAAGTTTAAAATGTCTCTTTTAAGTAGAATATACTAAAATATTCTTATTTTATAACATTTGTTAACAAACCGTCTATTAATAGAAAAATAGGTGGAGATCTATTAACAAAAAACATGTGGTCTATTAAGAGATGGTTTGTTAACAGACCACCTGTTAACAAACCAGGCATGTTAACAGGTTCTATTAAGGGCAATTTTGACCTTAACAAGTGTTCACATCTGTTAATCTGTTAACGCGAATTTATACAATTATAACTGATTTTTTCAATTAATTCACTTCAAATGAACTCAAATTTGCAGAAATTTAAAGTAGAAATCACAATTCATACTTATACATATTTTCATGATATTATACTACAAAATCCATAATTTCTATCGTGAATTAAAAAGAATGAATTTCTATTTTGAAATGAAATTTCTTACATAAATGAAATGAGTTAGATTCTAACATTAAAATAGATTAGATTCTAATGTTGAAATCTTCTCTTTTTCACAGACAAATGAATTTAAAATCGTTTGAAATGATTATAAGCGGAGAAAAAGACAATATTATATTTGATATTTTACATACCAAAATTGGTGCAACAGCTATTTTGGAAAATTGGTCAGGTTATCCAGCCATTCAACACAATTCTTCACAACATTTGTTACACTCATATCTCTGACCTTTTAAAACTGTAGCACCCATGCGTGTCTCATCTAACATAAAACATTTATTTAAATTTTAATTGGCCACATATACTCACGTGATGATGTAAGTAATGAGTTGAAGCTAGGTGATATATTTCATGAACACTGAGAAATTTTAGTTAATGAGTGTCACGTGACTATTTAACATTTAATTTATATGTCTAATTAAAGTCATTGTTTGATTTATTAAAGTCACCGTTTGGTTTGTTTTAAAATAAAAAATAAGTTTGAATAATTTTACCTTTTCAATTTGACATTGTGTGATTTTCACGTGATCATTTAATATTTAGATAAACGTTTTCTATTAGTTGAGAATATGTCTCACAGTTTTAAAAGATTGAAAATACGGGTACCATAATTTTAAACGGTTGAGGACATTAGTGCAATAATAAAATTGTCTCTTTCAACAACTCATTTCCAATAGAGGTTGCCAAAATGAGTCAATTAGGAGAATGCAAATTGGAGGCTTCAAGCAAAAGGAAAATAAGGAGAATGAAGATACCCCAGTCCAAGCATCTTAATCATCAATCTCACTCCCTTTTGCTCGCCAAAGAATATATATAGATGCAATAACTCAACCAAGAACTCAAAAGCCACTAATCTTGAATAAGAATACCCTTATTTGCATGCAACTGTATTATTCTTTCTTCTTTTATTGTAATTACAATGGTTGAGTCAATGGTTAAAAAAAAAAAAATTACAATGTCAATATTCTTGTAGTTGTCAAGTATTAAGATTTAGAATTCTATCTTAAAATGTCAACTTTATTAGGAGGAGTTGTCTAAGCTCTTATATATCGCAAGATGGTGACTTATCTGAGAACACCAAAATTGGAATCTGTGTGCTTATTTTTAAGTCTTAATAGAATCGAATCGCTCGTTTGAATTTAATAGGCGGATACCATATTAAGACTCGAATTTTTATTTTAAAAAGTCAATAGGCGGATACTATATTAAGACTCAAATTTTCATCTTGAAAAGCAATATTGTTAAGAAAAGTAACACAAGCTCTTATATATTAATTAATTTTTTGATATTTAAACGATGCAAAATTTATTTCTTTTAACAGTAGTGAGCAGCGAAAATGCATTCCAAGTCATAACAAATCTTCTGGTTCGATAAGAAAAACAAATAAAAAAATTGGTACTTTTTTGTTTTTGAAAAGCAATGCCAGATTCTGGTTTTTGTTTTATAATATCATCATTTTAGATTCTGCAGCATATTTGACAAAACCCCAGTATTTTTTTATATTATCTTTTGGAAACCAATGCTGAAGAATGTCTGAATTAAAGATATATATATATTCCTAAAATGATAACTTTTTATATCAGCGACAGGCCATGTGGCAAAAATCTTGCATGATAATTTTTAAATATTGTTTACGAGGACAATTTTCAGCATCTTTTACTTGAGAGAGATAAGATCATGCATATTTTTTTTTTCCTTTTTTTTTCTTTATTATTAGGTGTCCTCTACTATGATAAAACCCAACTTTTTTCCGTCTTTAGTGCATGTTTGGTAGTACTAAAATTATTTAAGTACTTATAAATTATAGATCTTATTCAATGTATGAATAATTCTAACAAGTGGTATCATAATTAGGGTCATTGATTTGAGCCACAAGAATGTCATGGCAAGAAAGAAATTGTTGGAGAACAATAATAGCGCTACCATAAAAATTTTAATCTACTCTTACTAGATATTAATTAATTTTCAGATGAGATAATTAAAACATAGTAACAAAATATATGTCGGGATTTAATTTTAACACAGACTACAATATAGGTCAAACAAAAGCAAAAGTTTAAGGTAAAATTCCTATTGCTTTAATGGATGGTTAATGAAAGGAAAAAAAAAAGGATATTCGCATGATTATATTATAAGTAAGATAATCTGGCCATATTGCAAAGGTGGTGTGGAAGGGAATCTATTTTATTGCACATGGAATAATGTTAGTTATTGTTTATAAGTACTTATAAGTTGATTAAATATTATTTTTATTTATATATTTCGTAAGATATATAACTTTTATCTATTTTTTATTCACACATTCTGTAAGACACCTATAACTTATAATATAAAAAAAAAAAATATACCGAACAAAATTAAGTCGTCAACTCTATAGCGCCCTTGTCTATTTTATTAACTTTTCAAAATACTGCTAAAGGAATTTTGCCCACTTTCAAGATCCTCAAGAATTTCTTTTTAACTTTTTTGCCCTTTTAATACCCTCTTGCATCGACGTAAGAAAGTGTGAAAAGAAGTGGCATAGCAAGCCATGGAATTAGGAAATGAAGAAGAAATTTTGGAAGCAAAAGCAGTGGACATCAGTCTGAAAGATCTGTCAAAGAAACTAGAAGAATTTGCAAAGGCTAGAGATTGGGAAAAGTACCATAGCCCAAGAAATTTACTCCTTGCTATGGTAATATTTTTTTGTTTCATTTCGTATAGTGCATTTTTTTCATGTTTTCCAAGCTAAATGTTCAAAATCGATTCTAAATGTGTCTCGCGTTACAAAGTAAAAGTCTGGTTTTGAAAGACGAGTTTTACTTAGTGTAGTTATAATAATTGGTATTAGAGTTGACATCCTTCTCATATTGAAGACATGGTGATGTCCAACCTAGCTGAGAATATGGGTCGACATGACACTAGTACTAAAAGGAATAAGTAGGTTGTGCCAAATTTTTTGTGAGTTAATATTAGCTACTTGGGCATCCTCCATTTAAAAGCCGGATTCAAGAGTGAATTTTACTTAACATTGTATCTTTGTCAGCAGGGGCGAATCTAGACGAAAGTTTCCATATATTCAAAAAAACATTTTTGTTTCCAATAGTAAAAAAAAAAAAAAAAAAAAAAAAAAAAGGATCTAGGAGGACTCAAACAAAGAGGAGTCTCCTTGTATCTGTCCCAGCTTGTCAGATTATATTTACATGCGGCCCTTGACACCTCGGTACCGAGTCACTTATTTTATTTATGGGTCTATGTCAAACCTTCCATCTAGGCACGGGAGTTTTAAATAAATAAATAAATAATTTTTTTTCTAATCATAACATGTTTTGGCATATATGCACACAGGTTGGTGAAGTAGGAGAGCTATCAGAGATATTTCAGTGGAGGGATGAGGTGGACAAAGGGTTGCCAAATTGGAAGGAATCAGATAAAGAGCATCTTGGAGAAGAATTATCTGATGTTCTTCTTTATCTCATCAGATTGGCAGATATTTGTGGTATTGATCTTGGTGATGCTGCATCAAGAAAGATTGTCAAAAATGCTATCAAATACCCTCCTAAAGTCATGTTCTGAGATATTTTACAAGAAAATTTTGGACAATGAATGCTGAAATAAAATATCACCTCTCTTTTCCAACGGTGAAATATTTTGTTTGGTAAGGTCGAGTCTAGAGTATTGAATTGTAATGCGCAAGTGTACATGAAGTACTCTTATCTATTATTAATTATTAAACGTGTTTTTAAATAACTCTTGTGTGACAAATATAAGCTTGCTTCTGAAAAACACACCAAATATCGATTGGAATTGGCACCAACTAACATCAAAACAATGGAAGGATGCTACTCAACATAATGCATGTAAATTTTTTAACTTTCAAGCATGTCATATGAAAAACATATAAATAAATATAACTTAAATCAGAGGGCCTTGATTGAAATCCCATTACCAAAAAATATGTTTCGGTCGACCTAGCTTGGATTGTCATCGAAATCTGAGGAGTAGACTATCCTATGCACCCACGAACTCGTTGGTCTTTATTTTTGAGAAATTTTGATAATTACCCTACTTTTCTTTAATTTTTTTTTTTGAAATTCCCTCCTTTTTCAAGTTTTGGAGTTTTACCCATATCTAACTAAATTTTTTGAAAAAAAAATACCATGTTACTTTTATATTAAAGACCAAAATTTCAATTTTATGCTATTAATTGTACGGGTAACATGTGTGTTACTATATTACTTTATTTTTAATTTGTAAGGTATATGTGCAAGGGTGAAGCCAGGATATGGCAAACGGAAGGGATGGGAGAACCTCCCTCTCCCTCACGGGAGTTGCCCCCAAATTTTTTTGAGCCAATTTTTATGAGAATCTAATGTTTTCAAATAAATCATAATCTTTAAAAAGCTTACAAGAAGTCATTGTACAAAAATATTCAATATCTAAAATTAGCTAAAGAAAGTTGTGCCCGACGATCTTTTACAGCTACGAATTCTTCTATAATAAAATATATATCTATTTTATTAACAAACTCTTTCTAAAAAAAATTGTTATACAATCAACATGAAACTCGTCACCCATTTTGCTATGAATTGCCTTCTTCACATGTTTAATTGCTGAAAATGCTCTCTCAGTAGTCGCAGTAGAAACATGTAATGTCAACTCAAGACGAATCAATCTATTTATCATCTTGTAATCCCCATACCTTCCCGTTTCAACCAACTTTTCACATAATTTTGAAAGCGTAGGTACTTCAAATTGAGATCACAAACCACATCATCATGATAATATTTCAATTCAGTCAACAAGGCATTCCTCTCTTGCTGTTCAAAATCCTCATGATAAAACTCCACTACAAGCTCATAAATATCATTTGCATTAAATGATTCAAATGAATTTTCAGGATCCAAAGCCACACTAAACTTAAGAAGTCGAACTGATGTCTCATTAAATCTTGTATCCAACTTTGTCAATTGAAAATCTATGAATTCTTTGAAAATGTCAAAGTGATAATGATGCTCAACAATAATTTGCTTGCGAACACGACCAATATTGCTGTCTAGATCAGGTGTATTAATGTGATGTCTTGACCAAAAATCTTTCACTTCCTGAAGCAGTTTCTCCTAACCCCGTTGTCTTAATTCTCGAAGAAGAGTTTTTACAATGGAGACATATCTCATAGTAGCCAAAATGTCAACATATTCTTTTTGAAAGGCTTGACAAAGAAAATCAATGATTTTCATAATTGAACTCATTAAATGCAAGCCAAATACAAAATCAAAGCTCTTGATGGTTTTGCAAGTACCACGAATATTCGATCGAACCTTTGGATTTGAACAGTTGCCAAGCAAGTTGCGGCATACATATATGTCATACTCTTAACAGATTCGTAATGAGAACTCCAACGATTAGCTCCTGATCACTGCAAGGTTGTCATCTGATTAGCCCATCGTCCAGACTCTCGTTCTCCAGTTGCCAACATATTCTCAATTTCTACTCTTTGGACAGCTTGCTGCTCAGTATTGTGCTTAGCAGACGATTTAACAATATTAATGACATTGTCTAATAGAGAAAAGAAGTCCCAAATAGGATCACATTACTTGGCTGCAACAACCAATGTCAATTGTAATCGATGAGCAAAACAATAGATATAGTACGCATATGGACAATCATTAAGAAACAATGTCTGAAGTCCATTTCATTAGCCACCCATATTGCTAGTACTATCATACCCTTGACCTCTCAATTTATTAAACTAGAGGTTGTACTGAACAAAAATATCATATATCTCTTTTTTTAGTGTCTGTGAAGAAGTTTCACTAACACTTCTGATAGCAAAGAAGCATTGTGTTAGAATACTTGCAGTGTTCACAAACCTCAAGATAATGACCATTTGCTCTCGGTGAGATTCATCTTGTGCTTCACCAACGAGAAAAGAAAAATAAGCATCTCCAATTTCTTCATAAATCATCTGAAGCACTCTGCTGACCATAATTTCCAAAATCTCCTTCTGGATATCCCCTCTAGAGTATTTGACATTTTTTGGTGCATTATCCAGCACATCGTTTCTAACATCTACATTCATTTCTTCAAATGCATGAATCAATTCGATTACATTTCCACGATTCAATGAATCTTTAGATTCATCGTGACCTCTAAAAGAACACCATTGCAATGCTAGCCACCGAACATTTACAGTTGACGTCTTTAGCCACAATATTTTTCATAACTTCATCTTTGCTTGTCCTATAAATGACCTTATCAATTTGTTGAGCCGGTCTTATTACATCTTGAGCATTTGCCACACACCCATGATGAGATGATGAAGTTGAAGAACCAACATGTAGAAGAAATGCACACTCATTTCCTAAAACTCTCTTCCAATTATCAAATCCAATAGTTACTAATGCTGAAAGAGAAGCCTCATGTCCATCATTGCCAAAAAGAAAGCACGGAAAGCAATAAGGTTTATGAGTTGAAGGCGAATACTCTAACCAAGAAAATTTATTAAACCAACTATATATATTGGAAATGGCGAGATTTATCTTTATACTTTCTTGCTTTATATTCTTGTAGTTTAGGTTGATAAGGTCCAACTATCAAATATGCCCGTCTGATCTCATCCCTTTTATCAAGAGAATAGTCATATATGTTATTCTTTTTTCTTGGATCTCGCTCAACTTCGGAAGATGGAGTTGGAAGAGATTGTTGATTCTGAGTTGGAAGAGTATGTTGATATTGATTTGAATATTCAGTTGGTGTATCTATTCTTGGTTTGAAGAAAGAATACAATGTCGTTTTTTTTTTTTTTATAGGAGGTTGTTGTGCGGCCATTGTATATTCTAAAAAATCAAGAAATTTCACATAATTAATTATACAAGTAAATTTTAATTCAAATAAAATCTTAAATGGGAAATAAATGCAAAAAAATAAAAAATAGACACGACAAACTAAAGATTGTAATTTTAAACCACATAGATGACTTCAAACGAAAAAAATCCACTTCATCGAGTCGATTTCAAAAACATATTATAATAGAAAATCTAAACTCGTATGCAAATTTTATGCCTGTTTATTTGAACAAAATCCAAAATCATCAATAATTCAGCACAAAAATCATAAAATATGGCAAAAAAATACCAGCAAATTAAATCATAAAAAAAAATCACGAGGGCATAAAATTAAAGAGCAATGGATGTTTAGAACGAAAAAAATAAAATAAAATGTGCCTCCACAATATCCTCTTTACTGGATGTCTAGAATGAAAAAAATGGAACCTGTCTTCACTGGTAGTCTGGAACGAAAAAATGGAACTTGGCTCAACATAATCATCTCCAAAGGAAACAATGGAACTTGCCTTCTCAATATCTTCTTCACTGGATGTCTAGAACGAAAAAATTCAGGCAAAAATGGAGATTTTGGTTTAAAATGGCACATGCTGATGATTTCAAATGGACTGGGCAGGGTCGCTGGTTTGAACAGGACTGCCATGTTAACGATTTTAGAAATAATTCCAAGTTGGCATACTTCCATATATAGATTGATTGTTTCCTAGATTAGAGATATGCTCTACTGGTTGAGAGATTTGTACTCCTAAACTTTAGTATTCCAATTATGTATAGTGGTTATTTATACCCACAATATTGTAAAGAAACATATGTGAATGAAATATACCAAATTTTGACTTGGTATCAGAGCATCCCGAAACCTCCATCGAAACATAGGCCTCCTATACTACTCTGAACAACCATCGCAACAAACAATCATATGGTTCTCGAATCCTCTACTCCCGAACCATCAATCGTCGTAATCCATATCCAATCTGAAAATTCTGGCTTCCATGCTGGAGTTGTCCTCACCGAATTTAACTATGATGTATGGTCCCAAATATTAGAGATGCAAATCGCAGGACATGAGAAGTTCGAATATATTATGGGTAAAATTGATCCACCAAAGGAATCTGACACTACCTATGCAAAATGGTATGCAGAGAATTAAAAGGTCAAGGGCTGGTTGCTAACCTCCATGTCGTCGGAGATAATGAAGCATTATCTGTGATTGTGTACTGCAAGGAAAATCTGGAGTGCTATTGCCAAAGCATTCTATGATGGATCGAATGAGACACAACTTTTTGCACTAAATCAGCGTACCTTCACCACCAAATAAGCTGGTTGACCTTTATCAACTTATTATGGTGAGCTTTTCGAAATTTTCCAAGAGTTAGAACATCGTGATAGAGTTGTTATGAAGGATCCTGATGATATTGTAACCTATAAAAATATGTTTTACAATTGAGAGTGCACATCTTTCTTAGTGGCTTGGATGCAGAATTCGAACAAATTAGAAGTGAGGTTCTTCGGAAGGACTTATCGATGGACCTTGACATACCTATGCCCATGTCCATCGAGATGCTATACGTCGAGTTACCTTAAATGCTAAACCTGACAATCCCATGTCTTCCGCTCTAACGGCTCGACGAGCTAAGCCCCAGCCTCGACAATCCACTCAAAAGATTGATTCTGACCAAGACCGATCTCAGAAGAGCAGTTATGAGATGGGTGCTACCAAACCCGAATGTTTGTGCGCTCACTGTGGTGAGAAAGGCCATACAAAGGAACAATGTTATGACCTAATTGGCTATCCAGATTGGTGGGATCCAGCAAAGGCGCCGCACAATCGTAATTTGAAGCCAAACCACCAAGTCTCCGTTGCTATAAACAAACCTTCCAATAATGTTGCAGAAGCTTCATTTTTGATTGCTACTTTAAGTAACATTGATAAGGTTTCTATACTTCACTATCAGATAGTAGTAGTAATAGTACATGGATAATTGATTTTGGTATGACGGATCATATGACTTTTGATGGTTAGCATGCTCAGTCTATGAAACAGTCCACCACACATATAGTCTCTACCGCCATTGGCAATCTCTCACATGTGATTGGAGAATGTTCAAGTATTCTCTCACAAAATTTGAATCTTAATTCTGTTTTAGTTGTATTTTTTCTCAACCATAATTTATTGTCTGTTGTTCAAATAATCAATGAATTGTCTTGTGTTGTGATTTTCTTGCCTAACCTTTGTGTTTTTAAGAACATTTGAACTCGGAAGACAATTGGTTGTGGTACTAAAAGGGAAAAACTGTACTATCTGGATCTGAAACCTACTAGCTCACATCCGTTGGCTCAAGCTCTTTCAGCAAATTAGACCAACAAGTCCTCCATAATTTGGTTGTAGCACATGCACTTAGGTCATGCGTCTTTTGGATATTTAAAAAAATTGTTCCCAAAGTTGTTTTCTCAGTTAAATACTTCAGATTTCAAATGTGATATTTGTGAACTTGCAAAAAGTCACCGTGTATCGCTCCCATTGAGAATGAATAAAAGTCCATTACCTTTTATGTTGATTCAATTTGATGTATGGGGGCAAAAAAATCGGTCCTTGAATGGTTCTCGTTGGTTTGTCTCATTTATTGATGATCATACTCGTATGACTTGGGTTTACTTGATGAAATCAAAGAATGAAGTTAGCTCATTGTTTCAGAAATTTCATAAGTTGATCACCACTCAATACCAATCTCACATACAAGTTCTTCGCACTGATAATGGTGGAGAATTTGTTAATTAGGACCTGATGAAGTACTTACAAGAACATGGCATATCTCATCAAATGACTTGTCCTATTTCTCCTCAGCAAAATGGGGTTGCGGAGCGCAACAAATCGTCACCTACTTGAAGTTGTACGAGCCTCTTTGTTTGGAGCTCATATGCCCACCAGTTACTAGGGTGAAGCGTTCAATATTGCGGTTTACCTCATTAATCGTGTGCTCTCTAGCTCGCTAAATTTTTAGACTCCTTTTAAGTCCTTCATTCGACTGTTAGTGTTTTTACTGCTCTGAATTTATCACCTAGAATTTTTGGGTGCGTGGCATTTGTGCATCTTCCCAAGCTGTTGCGTGATAAGATGGAACCACGAGCCCTACGATGTGTCTTTGTTGGCTATGCCAGGCTACCGCTGCTATCATCCTCCATCATGAAAAATATATGTCACCCTTGATGTTATCTTCCATGAAAATGACATGTACTATACTGTTCTTGAGTCTTCAATTCAGGGAGAGAGACGAAATGAATTGCAGACTCTAAATCTAAATCCTCCTTTGGAGCATTTGGATACAAGTGGTGAATTTTTGGATAAAAGTGGTGAGTGCCTAGAGAAGGCAACCGGGCTGCGTGAGCAACCTGTTCTCGACCAACCGGATGCTCGTTTGAATGAGAAAAATAATCAGAATCAAGTTCCACTTCAAGTACCATCTAACCAATTGTTTTCTGAGGACAATTCCTTTCCTCAACCCCAGGTACATTCTGAATCACAATTCCTTCTAAAAGTACTACCTAATTGAACCACTAGAGGTATACCTAGAGTTAACTATGAACCTGTTCTTAGTTATAATCCTAAGTATCCCATGAGCAACTATGTATCCTACCATAGACTATCAAAGGAAAGTGGATCATCTGTGAATCAATTATATACTGTATGTATTCCTACTAACATGCAGGAAGCATTAAGAGATCCCATGTAGAAGGAAGCTATGAATGAAGAAATGAAGTCACTTCAAAAGAACTCAACTTGGGAAGTTGTTGAGCTGCCCAAAGGAAAAAAAAATGTTGGGTGTAGGTGGATTTTCACAGTCAAATACAAGACAGATGGAACCATTGAACGATTCAAAGCTAGACTAGTTGCCGAGGGGTACACTCAAACTTATGGAATTGACTACATAGAGACATTTGCACCAGTAGCAAAAATCAATAATGTTCTATCCTTATATCTTTAGCGGTGAATCTTGATTGGCCATTGCACCAGTTCGATGTGAAGAATGCTTTTTTGCATGGAGACCTTCAAGAAAATGTATACATGGAGTTTCCACCGGATATAAAATGCAATCAGAAGATGGAAAACATGTTTGTCGATTAAAAAAGGCCCTATATGGTTTGAAGCAATCTCTGAGAGCGTGGTTTGGAAGGTTTAAGAAGTCAATGAAAGTTTTTGATACAAGCAGAGTAACTCAGATCATACTCTTTTTGTGAAGCATAATAAATGAATGGTTACTTGTCTCATTGTGAATGTTGATGATATGATAGTAACGAAAAATGATTCAAAAGAAAAGAACGCATTACAGAACCATCTAGCTCGAAAATTTGAGATGAAGGACCTTAGTCCTTTGAAATACTTTCTTGGTATTGAAGTGTCAAGATCAAATGAATGTATATTTCTATCTTAAAGAAAATATGCCTTAGATTTACTAGACTGGTATGACGGCATGTAGTCCAGTTAGTACTCCTATGGAAGAAAATTTGAAGCTACACATATATCCGGATCAAGTTCCGACAAACAAGGAGAGGTATCAAAGATTAGTTGGGAGACTGATGTATCTTGCACATACTTGACCGACTTGGCATATGCACTAAGTGTCGTGAGCCAATTCATGCATTCTCCTAGCGAAGAACATATGAACGTAGTTACCTGTGTTTTGCACTACTTGAAGTCATCTCCAGGAAAATGGATTATGTTTGAAAAGGGTAATAAACTGGATGTTAAAGGGTATACTGATGCAGATTGGGTTGGATCAATCAAAGATAGACAGTCTAGAGTAGGATATTTCACTTTTGTAGGAGGAAATCTAGTCACTTGACGAAGCAAGAAGCAAGTTGTGGTTGCTCTATCTAGTGCTGAATCTGAATTCAGAGGAATGGCTAAGGCAGTATGTGAATTATTATGAATCCATAAGTTATTAAAAGATCTAAATACTAAGCATGATAGCCTAATGAAGCTATATTGTGATAACAAGGCAGCGTGTGATATTGCCCACAACCCAATTCAGCACAATCGAACTAAACATGTAGAAGTTGATAGGCATTTCATCAAAGAGAAACTAGAAGCAAAGATCATTGAAACACCTCGTCTCGTCTCAAGAACAACTTGCTGACCTACTCACCAAGACCGTATCAAGTCGAGCATTTTATGATGGTCTCAACAAATTGGGAATGAGCGACATCTACCCACCAACTTGAGGGGGAGTGTTAAAGATTTTAGAAATAATTCCAAGTTGCTATACTTCCATATATAGATTGATTGTTTCCTAGATTAGAGAAATGCTCTACTGGCTGAGAGATTTATATTCCTAAACTTTAGCATTCCAATTATGTATAGTGGTTATTTATACCCACAATATTGTAAAGAAACATATGTTAATGAAAGATACCAAATTTTGATTGGGCATGGCATAATTTTTTTTAAACCTTCAGCTTCTAGTGTAGGACAGGCCCATTCCTGTCTCCGCCTTTTTATATGTGTTACTTGTGTTACTTATTTTTTGATTTGTAGAGTAACGTACATGTTATTTGTGATATTTATTTTTAATTCATATAGTAACATACGTGTTACTGTGTTACTTGAAGTGCATAATACGTGTTACTTTGTTACTCCCTTCTCAAACCCTAACAATACCCCGTCTGGCACTATTTTTCCACCATTACGGTTGCCTTTCACCATCACCATGACCTTCCATCGCCACCAATCGGGTTGAATTTCTTCGATCTCAACCATCTCATGCTTTCTTTCCCTCACCAAGACCATTTCAATTGCATGTCGATGATCATCACCACCTACCGCCGCTTACCATCCCCATCGCACCTTGCACCACCCATAACACCATTTTCTTTAAAACATCGCATTCTGCGACCACCATTTCGTAAAGAATCTAGCTCCCAAAACATAACATGCCCAGCCTAAACTAAAACCACCACTACTAACTCTGAAGCTACCATATGAAACCAACGACTAAGGCTAAAAATCGCCATCTGAGTTGTCTGCCACCACTACCACAGTCTAAAACCACCACCACTATCTGAAACCACCAGATAGCCACCTCCACCTTCATATAAAAGAGCCCTCATCACCTTTATCTACAACCACCATGTCCATAACTGTGAATCATTTCATCAACTATTACAAATATGAAAAAGGATTCTTCGTGGTGCTAGGGTTTGAAAGAGGGAAGAAATATATGGTGGTGGGCGGCGGTGAGATCCCGATCACCGTGAGATCGCCTAGCACGATATCAACTCGTTGGTGTAACGGAAACAAGTAGTGATCACAAGTATCATAAGAAAAATCACACATGATTTATTGAAGAAAACCGAATATGATTTAATAAGCTAGAAGAAATTCCAAGTCGTATTGTTTAAGAAAAGCAAAAAAACTTAGATTAAATTCAGACAAGTATTTAAATGTAATAACACATTGAAAATCCATTGTTAATTACACAAATGGCATATGAACTTTACACCCTATTTCAAAACCATACATGACCTCAACTTTGTTTGAAAATCATATATGAACTCATGAATTTGTTTCTCATTCATACATAAATTATTGTTGGTAGTATTATTGTGTAAGTTATATAGTTGCTCACAAGTGTTTGTCAAAATGTCAAAGTAAGGAACAATATCTTGTCGAACGTGGTTGTGAAAACTACCCTTTGAGCTTTGTATTGTAATTGAAATTGTTGTAGGATCTATTGGCATTTTGCAATGAATGAACAATTGTTGTAGAATTTATTCAACATTTTGTGATGTTAAATTTGTGTTCAATCATTCAAATTTTTATCTTAAAATTGTGAATGGTTCTCCTCGTTACCAACTCCTATTTGTTGTTGTTTGAAGTTAAAATTCTTGTTGCACATAATATATGGAGGGGTAAAATTGAAAAAAAAAAATTGATTCCAACATTGTTTATTTATAATATTTTGATGTTATGCCTCTAAATTGAATAGAATTAGTAAAAAAAGAACCCCAACCAAGGAAAAAATAAAAAATAAACTGTCCAGAACTAGAGAATAGAGGGAGAAAATTTTTATATATAAATTCTTAGATAATAGAATATTATACTATTCATATTTGATATAAAAGCAAAGTTCAGAAAATTGCTCAAAATCGACCATTTTCAGAGTGAAAGTGGTGCTAAAATTATTTTTAAGTGCTTTATAAGTTGTACATCCTATAGAATGTAGTGAGTAGTAAGTTGTGAATTTAATTGACCCGCCAATTATCTACCACGCTATAACCACGTGGATTGTTTGTTTAGTTTTGACTAACGGAAGTTAATTTATGTATGAATGAGAAATAAATTTGTGAGTTCATGTATGATTTTAAAATAAAGTTGAGTTCATGTATGATTTTGAAACATGGAGGAAAGTTCATGTACCGTTCACGTAATTAACCCTAAAAATCCATAACAAAGCTTAATGATGAAAATAACCATTACTTAAGTGATTAAATTTAATTAAGCTGCACTTAAATAAATAACTTAGTAATAAACTAGTATACCGTTTCATTGCGGTGGAATCCGACTATTGAAGCTTGTTCGTTGAAGAACACTGATGAAGAAGAAGAATGTGAAAGAAATTTGAAGAATGGGATACATAAGAATTGAGAATGGGAGATTTGATGAGAATGTGATTTTTTTTGGAAAGACAGACATATATGCTGATTTTGTGTGAGTGGAGGTGAAAACCTCCCTCACAGTCGGTGATTAAACTAACTTAGTAGGCGTCCAACACCAGTAATCTATCCAACTGTAGCTTAACGTTGGTCGCGTGCATCTAGATGAATAAGAGCCGATGAATCTGCATCACTCGTTGATCTCGTGGTGGCGATCTCACTATCACCGCAAGATCATTGCAATGAGAATATGAGATCACGTGTGGTGGTGGTGGTGGTGGTGGTACAAGGTGGCAAAAGCAAAAGCGTATTTGGAAGATTGGAGTTTCTTCCTTGGGTGGGACGGAGAAAGAAGGGGCATATATAATTATCATTCTTAATTAAATTAATTAGAGAAATATTACTATAACTGAACTAAGTAAATATCATTATTTACAAAATGAGGTAAATTGTAGTATATTACAATAAATTGAGTCGACTATGGCACAACCCGCGATGGACCAACCCGTGAAATAGTTTGGACCGAGCCGGGCCAATTTCGATCCAGGCGTTTAACCGGCCGAGTCACTCCGAGCGGGAAATCTAAAATCAGTTAAATCGTTAACAGCGATTAAATTCATTTCCATTCACTTTTAATTTAATAATTTTACATCAATAAATGCATAATTTTCAATTCATAGATAAAAATGACAATCCATCCTTACATAAAGGCATATATTTGAACTCATAACTTCGAATCCGATCTAATCTCTGCACATTCTAATCTCAGGTTCTTCATTGCCATCATCTTGTAATCAATTTTTTCATTGAATTTGATCGTGTCATCATTTTATATTCTGCATCATGCTGCTGCGTTTAGTATTATTGGTGGAGAGATTGTAAATTGTTTCTCCATTTTAATTTTCAACATTGCAAGATCCTTTTGATTTAATCATTATTCCTTGTTTCGCTTAAATTATTGTGGAAAATATAGTTTGCCACTGAGAATTTGATCGCGGATGAAAATGTTTCATAACAGTATGGGTAAATTAAATGAATTGATTCTAATCGAATGTTGGGTCATGATTTTTCTATTGTTTTGTGCAGAAAACTGTGCAATTGATGGAGGAAAATTTGTTTACGCCTTGTTTGGAAGGAATTAAGCACGTCAAATCCGAACAAGGGGATATGCTAACCAAGCCTTTATTGGATGTTTGCAAACACATGTTGCCTATTTTAGGTTTGTTTTTGCTGTAACTTAATTGGAGATATTCATTGTTTTCTTATCGTTCTCTCTGTAGCTATATGTCATTTCTACTTGTATTGCCTTTTCATAGGGATGAATTTGATTTTTCCAAATTGCTATGCTAGATAAATTTGGAACTGCTATGACTATGGTGAAATCTGATATCAGTGGTAATATATCGGTAAGATGTTCTTTTTCTTGATACAAAGATGCACACAGAATCGATATGAAGTGTTTTCCTACGAGTTAGAAAAGTATATGCAGTGTCATTATTTAGCACAACATGTAGGTTCACATTAAGGATTTTCACTGTGATGGCCATAATCCTGCGTGATTGCCTTGTTATAGTTATATTCGAGCACCACGGGGTTTTTCTGTGGCTAATTGCATTACATTTATTAACTTGCAGAGACTGGAATCTAAGCACTCTTCTAATCCATCCAGATTCAACTACTTGTACAGTGTGGTACTAGCTGAAGTAGAAACAAAAACTGCTAAATCATCATCTAGCTGTACCAATGGACTTCTTTGGTTAACAAGGTACTACTTATTATCAGCATTTCTTTGTACTGCAACACTTCAATTTCATTCTATGTAGTTCTAGGCCAGAGCTATAATCTATAAGGTTGTATACACATACAGTTGAAGTATTCTGCTCCCGGAATAATAATAAATGAATGACAAAGATATTCTTCTACTCTGATATCAATCGCCTATCTTAAGATCATACAGCTGACCCCACCAAAAAAAAAAAAAAAAAAAAAAAAAATGGGAAGCATGTTAGACAAAATATGTTTAAGCTTTTTCAGAAGTTACTTTTTTTCTACAATCCACGTGCAAATCAGTCAATTTACTGTTAAGTCAAAGCTAAGCTTGATGTAATGGGTATCATGATTTCCAATAAATTGCAGAGCAATGGATTTTTTAGTTGCCCTGTTCCATAATCTAGCTGAGCATCAAGATTGGTCAATGTCACATGCTTGTAATGATTCATACAGCAAGACCTTGAAAAAATGGCATGGTTGGCTTGCAAGTTCAACTTTCATGGTATATATTATATTGGTGCATATTTGATTACATTAGTATCGGTTTATTTTGGAGACTTAGACTTTGATTATTTTAATATTACTAAAGGATCTATTTTGACATTTTTGTGGCGAAACTAAGCTCGTTATGAAGCTTGTGCCAGACAGGAAAAAGTTTATTGAGGTTTTAGGGACCCAAGGTGACATCTATGGTGATATGGAAAATTTTTGCAAGAAATTCTCACCAGTTCTGGCAGAGATCCATAAATTTATGGTAAGATGTTTTGTGTTCCTGCAGACTATTTTTTTGCAGCACACGCCTCACTTGGTATTAGGAGTAATAGAAATTGGGATAACTGAAAAACATAGTGAACATTTAAATTTATGATGTTCAAATCACAAAGAAATGTGTCCTCTGTCCCTGATTAAGGAGTAATGTTACTGATTAAGTCCTAGAGCAAAGATAAAACCAGAAAACTAGCAAAACACCCACACACATTTATAGTGGTTCACCCTCAACATGAGAGGTGAGAACCATGGTTTCACTATAATAGAAGAAGAGTACAAAGTGATCCGATAATTTAGAAAAATATAAAAAAATGGCTTCCTATCATAAAATCTTTTGTACAGTAGTAATTTTAGGGCGGCCTAATACATGTACATGGAATACCCAATATACCTTTGAAAAATCTGCCGTCGGAGGGATAACTCTACAATATGATTATGCTCTACAGTCAAAGGTATAAACAGCCTAATACACATATATGGAATACCCAATATACCTTTGAAAAATATGCCGTCGGAGGGATAACTCTACAATATGATTATGCTCAAAGGGATAAATTTACAGAATGATTAGACTCTATACAGTCCAACACTCACTGCTACATATTTAACTTCTCTATTGATTGGTACATACTTTTTGGATGCAGGCAGGTGTAGGATTGGACACTATGAGAGCTTCTTGATGCAAATGCTGAACAATTTCTATTCGTAAACAGCTCTTTCATTTGTTCAGAATCACAATAAGTTGTGAGTCAAGATGTTCGTTCTACGTTGGAAAATTCTAAACTGCGAAAATGTCAAGACGGGTGCAGAAACTTCATCCCGCCTATCCCAACCCAACATCGAAAAGAAAGGTGCATAGTAGCTTCTCTTTAATTTGTTTTAACAATCTTTGTACAATGCTGGGGATAATGAATATTGTGACAAGCATGTTTTTTCATCTACTTATGCACCATTTTGCTCAAGTGTCTCAAGTGTCCTAGTTACATTATCAAACAATGTCCTCGGCTTTAATTTGCCAAATGTATGATGAAACATGTATTAACAATGATGAGATATTGTAAAGCTTATACAATATGTCAAATCGATTGCCTTCATAACCATGTTCTATTGTACATCTCAATACAAAATGGTGTAAAAATAACAAGCAAGAGAGTAGAGAGGCTGTGGTACCGAAATTATTCGACCAAAAACTATACAACAACAATAAACTAAGGTCACCTTATGAGATAACGAAAACCCTTAGCTCTCCCCGGTCTCCACGAGTGATGCGGGTATCTGAGTCGAGGTATGTAACTTCAAATTCACCTGTTCCTGTATTAGATGGAGGCCTTAATCCATCTGGTAGACGAGGTATATCCAATGGTGGAAGTTGTGACAAGTTTCCTGTTGTCTTCACAGTTGTTTTTTCAAATGTTATCTTGATTTTGCAACTTTCTGTTCAAAAATTTGAGGAACATTCATCAAGAGAATTTGTAATCCATCTCTGACAAAAAATAAGGGAAGGCTGGAAGAGGCCTTTGAACTGAAAGACCAAATATAAAAGTTACTAACCTATAATTTCAAATTTGTGGGCTAAAGTGGCAGTTGCTTCAACAGGTGGAAAAGGCCATGGAGCACCTAATTCAAGCTCTACTATATTTTCAAAATCTTTGCTAAAGATGTCAATCCTTTGGAATACCTTATCAGAAACAAAGGCTTATTTCAGATTATTAGAAAATAATGCAGTCCAGCATGTCTTGCTAAGCTTAAAAGTTGCTTAAATTTACTTTGATGCAACTTTTTGTTTCCAACATGTCTAAGATAAATTGCATTTTTTTTCTTATTTATAAGTAAATAAGTTACTTATCTTGACAATAAGATAGGTTTACTTTCAAAAGAAGTAAATTATTTTCAACTTTAACCAACAAAAATTGTTAATTTTACAACTTATTTACATAAACTTACTGGTAAATTTTTTTTAATCTTAGCCAAACACGCACTTGGATCGGGAAGAATTATTCAAATGGAATGAAAAAGATCATTTACAAGCAGAGGATACCAATAATCTAGAGACATTGATAAAATGCTAAAAATACGCACCATTCCCGCCAAGATGACAAATAGACTCCCAAAATGTCGGATTCGATTCTAGATACTTAAAATGGTATTTTTGAAGCACTTTAATTCACAAGTAGTCAAATACAATAACCAGAAGATGCCGACATTAAAATCATATAACCTAGTACTCTAGCGTACCTGGCCAAGAGTTATGGGAAGAAGTCTTCCGGTGGGTGGCCCGGGACGACTCCCACCAAGAGTTCGAGAAGAAAATGCACTGCTATAAATCAATTTCCACCTGCCTTGCAGTTTATCGAGATCAGTCGAAAGATCGACTAGACCTCCAGTCGATTCAAGCTCCTTTGCAGCAGCTTCAGCTTTCTGTAGATCATCTTCATTTGCAGCAAGACCTCTATTTAACCCAGAAACTGCAATCTGAAATTAACAATCCCCCATGAATCAGTAGGCATGACTGGTTGCTAACAACTGAGTATAATATACTTCCAAGCTATGAGAAATACAACGAAAAGCAATGCACATTCAAAAAGCTTTGAAGAATCAGAAAGATTGATTTTATGGCAAAGCATTAATATAAAGAGCAATCAAAACTGAGTTCTACAATGAAGAGTAAATGACCGTGTTTGATACTTTCTGCTAGGAATTAAGACCTAACCCCCTTTTATGGAAGCAGTAATAAACAAAATGAAATTGAAAAAACACAAAGCAAATGCATAGATTTATAGTGGTTCACCCTCAATGTGAGAGTTCGTTCACTTTCCGTCGAAGAGTACAGTGTTCTTTTCTCACGCCTTTCTCACACTCAAAACCTTTAGAATCCTTTATAGTAGGAATATTGTGGTGACCAACCCCTATGATTAGGCTCCATATAGTCCAACATTTTGATAGACTATTCACTGATCATCTAAGCAGCATGGCTTGTGCCTGAACCTTGGGCAAAATCACTGAGGCTTACTCTAATTTCTATGTAATTTTTTCCCTTTCCTAAGTTTGTGAGCGAATATATATCATGTAAACTACAGCTACACTAGTTTTTAACAATACTTCCCTTTCCCCGGGAGGCACAGCCTGGCGATGAAGACAAAGACAGCAGACCAGGACCATTTACCAAGCTCAAAAACACCTTTCGACTCCGTCCGTCATGAAATGTCATCAAATCTCAAGAGTATAAAATGGATCGTCACATAAATTTCATTACTCACCTACCCCTACTTCTCGACTATTATTCGATTAACTCTCGCACCGAATAGGTACTTAATATACATTCATACCTATCTTTGTTGACGCACACACCAATGTAGCTGAGTAGCAAATGGAAACTAGACATCTGAAAAATATTGCTTTTTGACGATCAAATTATTGGCCTTATTCTCCATGGTTGGCAAAAGTTACAACTAGGGTCCTACTTCTAAAATGAAGTGATATGACCTAGTGACATGTTTGTAAAGTGGATTAAGAAAAGCCAAAATTTTGCCCTTTTACAATACAGTCCAGTTGTATCTAGTAGCTAACCAAACAGCGGTACAAGTTTACCCATCTTGTTCATCCTACATGTATCACTTGCTCATCCTGCCTCTGTGAATTTGTCAAATTGACATACCAGACTATAATGTTCAATTGTAACCAAAAGAATCATTGATTCCTCTGTGTGAACAACAAGTGTTTGTTGTCTGATCGTAGAAGACAATTATACAGTGTAGCACCATATTGTTTTCTAATCCTTAGACAAAATTTTGTCTGTGTTTTCATACAATTATTAGCTCAAATCTTTTACATCCCCCCAACTCACTTTGAATCCAGGCTTGATAATAATAAGACTTATGGTTCTATCTCAAAAGGTCAACCTTGCTAAGAAGAGTGACCCAAACATTTATATGTTGGTTATAATTTCAATAGTTAATCGACGTGTGAATTATCCCTTAACATGTCCCTACAAGATGGTGACTCATTTGAGAACACCAATCTCGGAATCTGTGTGCTAGTTTGAGGGTTGTTCGGATCGAATTGCTCGTTGGAGCTCAATGGGCTGGGTTCTATCTTAAAAGATCGAGTATTCTAATTCCTTATATATTGGTTATAGTTTCGATATTTAATCGATTTGTGATTTATATAATAATCAATTCAATATATTTGGAGTAAGTTAAGTGAGTCTTTGTTGCCACTCTGTTTGTTCATAGGTACCACATTTCCATCACATTTATGGAAAAATACCATAAAACTAACTAATCCAAGAAGAAACGAACAGTTTTTACCAATAATTAAAGAAATTAACACAAAATATAACAAGTATTTGAACTATTCAAGAATGACCTCACATAAGCAATTCTTGAAATCATATTAACCAAAGTGAATGACCAAACCAACATAAAAACATCAAACAGGATTTTGATTCATACCAATAACTTGAGCTTCAAGGACCCAATAAGCTCATCTTTTGATGGTTCAAGGAAAGGGACTTCACTTAAAGATGACCTACAAATACCCCTCTTCTTGAAATTGCAGTTTCTTCTTCTACAGTGAAAGGGTGAAGAATGGTAGATATTTCGAGTGATTAAACAACATAAATTGATTGAATTCGAAGAGGAATTATGATTTGATGGTGAAATTAAGGACGATGATGGTATAGATTGATGGTGAGAAAGTGGAAGGGTAAAATTAAGTAGAGAGGAAGACATGACAGTGTGTATTGTGCAAGAAGAAAAATAGTCACAAGAAGTGATATTTTATTTGTGTTCATTTAGCAAAAAGAAATAAGAAAAATGTTTGTTTCTTGATTTGGTGGTGTGGGGAAGTTGTGTAGAATTTACTTGAATTAGTTAATGGTCTCAAATGGCGCCTATGTGGATTCAAAATATCTATGTTTATTGGTCAATGGGATATCGAAGAGATGCTCTTCATATTATTTTTATTTATATTTTTTTGGGGGTAATTTACACTCGGACCCCATCAAACTGTTAGTAGATTATTAAGGATTTTTTTTGGGTGGTTCTCAATCTTTGAGTCCTATCTTAATTTTTTTTTTAGCACAATTCAGGAAACCTTTCATTAATTGGTAGAATTCAACATTTTCGTCCATAGTAAAATGACAGATTTTCTATCTTCTTTAAATTTTAAAAAAAAAAATGAAGAGAAAATTGTGTGGAAACCCAAACTTTTTCAAAAATTGCAAATGAGTCCAAAAAGAAAATAATTTAGAAGAAACAAAAAAAAAATAATTAAAATTAAAAAAAAAGAAAAAAGGCTTCATCTTCCTCAACCTCTCTCCACCCCAATCCACCCCTCACCCATGACCAACCAATCATCCCATCCCGCCGATAGCACCCCACTTCTTTTCCTCATTCCCAAACTTTTTTTGATGCATTGGAATGTAGCAAGAATGCCAGAGATATGGTGGCGGGGGTGGATTTTGGGGTGGGTTGATGCGAAAAGTTGTTTTTTGGAAAAAAGAAAAAAAATTTCTTAAAAATGTATTAAATCATAATTTTTTTTTTTTTAGGTAGTGATTCTGCTCCAAAAATTCCCGAATATACGATGGTGGCCCGAGTTTGGGTTGGGTGTGGAGGGGTAGAGTTGGTTTGGGAGATGAACTATTGTCCCTTTTTTTTTCTTTTTTGTTATTCTATTTTTGTTAATTGTTTTAATTTTAATTTTTTTGAATTATATTCTTTTTGGAACTCATTTGCAGTTTTTGAAAAGGTTTGGACTTCCATTGAAATTTTTCCTTTATGTTTTGGTTTTTTTGCATTCTTTTCTTTTCTTTTTGTTTATTTAAAGGGTTGTTTACACTAATAGTTTTTATTCTTTTAGATTTGTAACGATTTCATCTCCATTCAATTTTTTTAGCAGATATCATCCTCATTCTTCCATTTATTCTCACATACCATCCCCACTCACAGAATCTGTCAAAAAGTGTTGTTAAATGGGTTTGCATTACACTTTTTCTCTTTTTAAAACGAGGATATTTTAGATAAACCACCTAAAATTTATTGTAATGATTTTATCTTTTTATTCTCTCCTCATCTTGATGAATATTCGGTAGATTTTGATGCTGATTGTGGTAGCTATGGTGGTGGTGGTGATGGTGCAGATAGAGGCGCTTTTGGCTGGCCATTCTCTTCTTTTTGGTCTCTTTAGTTGTAGAAGAACCTAATCTCACTAATTTTTCACCATTAGTGTCCAAAATGTGAAATGGGTTTCTATTAAACACAGCTTGGTGCTGATGAATCCCTTGTGGAATATAACCATTTTAAATATAAGGATTGTATTGAGATGAGTAAATGAAAAATTGCGATGAAGGCCAGGATTGAATATGTTCCATTATATGATATTCCGGTGGCCGCTTTAGCTAAATGGCATTGTCAAACAACGTGAATCGTAAAAGCACCCAACTTATATAATTTAAGTTTAAAAGCATCTTTTAAGTATAATATATTAAAATATTCTTATTTTATAACATCCGTTATGAGACCCAGGGCACATTAACAGGCCTAGAGTTCGTTAAGGCCAATTTTGGCCTTAACATGTGTGAACATTTGTTAACAGACATTGAGTCTGTTAAAGCGAATTTATACAATTATAACTTATTTTTTCAATTAACTCACTTCAAATGAATTCAAATTTGTATAAATTTAAAGTAAAATCACGATTCATACTCAGATTTATAAATATTTTCATGATTTATACTATAAAATTACAATTTCTATCGTGAATTAAAAGAAGAAGATAGAGAATTATGAATTTCTACTTTAAAATAAAATTTCTTACATAAATTAAATGGGTTGAATTCTAACATTGAAATGAGTTAGATTCTAACATTGAAATCTTCTATTTTTTACAGACAAATGAATTTGAAATCGTTTGAAATGATTATAAGTGGGGAAGAAGACATGATTATATTTGATATTTTACAAACCAAAATTGGTCAACGGCTATTTTGAAAAATTGGTCGGGTCACCTGGTCATTCCGCACCATTCCCACTATTTTGGTAGAGATGGATATGGAGTTGAAAGTAGTTGAATATTGGAATCACCTTTAACTCTATCAAAAATCACATGCTTCTTTTTGCACAACATATACAAAAGCTGATCCAGATCATCTACACAAGGCCTAATTCCAAAATTAGCCATTTTATTGAAAGCCCTTATGGCAACAGCAGGTATAGCTCTACTATAAGCCCTAAAAACAGCCCAGAAAATTTCTTGGCTAATTTCAAAAGATTCAACTCTTTTCATCTCTACTAAAAAATCTCATAGCAATGGGAATTGTTTGCTACTCTCCAAGATATCCACAAGAATATGATGTGCTTTTTAACTATGCTAAAACTCGAAATCTTCTGAGCCCAGATAAAGAATCTGTGAGCTGAAAACCCAAGATTTTTACATCTCTTCAATATTTGTTCAACCAATTTTGCATTGATTTTTGAAATAAATGGAGCTGAGAGTTGAATAAAGGTGATAGGAATAATAATCTTTTAAGAATTGTTGGGGTTGAATTGAAAGTAGTTGAACATTGGAATCTTTTAAGAATTTGTCTAAAATGTTCTCGTTTTAAAAAGAGAAAAAGTGTGATGCGAACCTATTTAATGGCACTTTTTGACGGATTTCGTGAGTGGGTATGGTATGTGAGAATAAATAGAAAAATGAAGATGATATCTGTTAAAAAAATTGAATGGGGATAAAATCGTTACAAATTTAGAAGAATGGAGACCATTAGTGTAATTAACCCTTATTTAAAAAAGAGAAATTGTTTGTCATTTTACGGTCAATTGTAAAAAAAGGATGAACAATGCTAATTATTGAAAGGTTAGAATGAATTGTACAGAAAAAAATAGATAGAGACATATCTGCCATTTTGATCAAAGTTTGGTGATATAATGCGCAAAAAACCTAATTATTAATCAAAACGGCCCAGCCAACTGGGGCTGTCCGCTAGGTAAATCAGGCTAGCCGCATTATAGATAGGCATGAAACAATCGAATAGCCCACTAACGAGACTAAGTCGACCCAGATTTAATGCTAGTTGGGGGGATCAAACATGACCGGCCATATTTCTTTGTTACCCTTCTAATAAGGTGGGCTAGTCCACTTTGATATCATTATTATGCAGAAACATTGCTCCATATTTGACTTGAACTTGACTTAACACAACCCATATTTAATCTGTATTCGACCAGTCTCGACGCAAAAAAGATCGAGTCTTTTGTTTGAGGCATGACAGACCTCAATGACTAAATTTTTTTAGGTTTGTACGAAATGCAATTCTTCTCATAATGAGCCTCATCACAAGTCAAACAAAATATTAACATCCTACCATCTTTTTGTTGACATCAATCTAATCAACAAGATTAACTCTTAGATTAAGAAAATTTTAGAAAAAAAGGTTTATAAGGATACCAGGCTTATATAGCACAGCCCACCTCTCCAAATGGACTTACCCACCTTTCAAGACAGAAAAAATAAGTAAAACATTTTAAATAAGATTAATCATATGTAGCACAAGTGGTATTTGGCACCGATTTACGTGGTTTTACAATGTCATTAAATGATGTCTAATTAAATATCCCATATGTGACCTATTTAATTGAATTTATTACTGTAATACCATATTGGTGTTTAACAGGACTGATGTTACATATCGTTACCTTAAACTAATCAGTTTGGAACAATTTAGGTCCAAGTTGTGATCCAAGCAATGAACAAGTTGTTGAGAATTGAGAATTGTTAAGAAGTCAAACAAGTATAAAAAGATGAAAAAAATCAACACAAAGATTAATGTACAAAGCTCCAAGATCGGAGAAAAACCACCGGCCATAACGAAATTCTACTATATAAAAAATTGTTACAATCACACAATAATTCTCTCACACATCCCAAATCTCCAAGAACCTACATGTTAAGTAAAATCCACTTAATACGTAACGAAAGAAACTTTAGAAGATCTGCAAATCTCATCCCAAGATATCTCATAACTATCTTACAAATTACAAAATAAAACACTAAAGGAAGCCTCTACTTATAAAGGCCCAAACGAAGAGCATCTTGAAATCTATTCTATTCTATTCTATGTGGGATTCATAACAATCTCATTACAAGTCTAGGAAAATAGGGTGACGGTTTGAACTGTTCAAACCGACCAAATCAATTAAAATTGATCGGTTTGAGTTGTTTTTCATGTCTCACTAGGTTTGATCAATTTTTTAAAGAGGAGTTGGATCGATTCGGGTTGGGTGCCAACTCCTTTTATAATTTAAAAAACAGTATTTAAATGATTAAAAAGATTAAAAATTACACCCCAAAACCCAAAACCTAGGTGGGAATGACCTAATACCCAAAAGCCCAAACCCACCCCTAGACTCAATGGCTCAGATCCTCACTTTCTTAGATTCGTCGGACCTCACGTCAAAAAAAAAAGGGCTCAAGTCCAATTCGAACCAACTGAATATTATTCGTTGAGTTGGTTCACTTTGAACTTGAAATCGATTTGCGTCAATTTGCGGTTCAATTTTCTAGTTGGATCGAAAACTAATCCAATCTGACCGACGCCTACCCTGAATAAGAAAATCAAATCCTAATATAAAATGGGACAATAAAATCCAAGTTCTATTTTTATTAGAACAATATCAAGTTATAAATAAAAAAATTTGACTGAAATAGACTACAAAAAATTGACTGAAATAGACTACAATGAGGCCTATTAGTACCATTAATTTTTTTTCCTAACATTTTAAATGTTTAGATGGAATCTCTTCCACCTTAAAATTTCGATGTTCTATATTTTAAAATATAAATAATATCATTCTCTCTTTAAATTGCTCGTCTCTAAAATATTGACACTCTAATTCATAATTGAAACCACAAATTCTTTTACTTTCAATTTTTTCTCGATTTTGAGCATTAATTGTTTTTGTTTTCTGAGTCTAAATTGAAATATTTTAAATTCTTAGATTGTTATTTCTCTAGAGAATAGAGATGCCATTATTATGTAACATCAAGTAAATGGACAATATTAAATCATAATAGATACTAGTTATTAAATTATCACTCTAATTTCTCTAGTTATTATGCAACCCCTATGCCACATAATGGTTGCACAAATGTTCATGGCTTATGCACTTAGGTCCATCATGTCTAGATATTTTAGGTATTCCTAATATTCTATCGAAACTCACAAGTAGAGGTAGGGTTGGGCAAAAAAAAAAAAAAAAAACCGACTAACCGAACTGTATCAAACCGACCCGGATCAGTTTTTGGGCCCAGTCAGGCGGTTTACCGAACCCGAAACCGACTCGATTTAAAATTTTTTTTTTCATTAACTCGGCCGAAACCGAAAACCCGAACCGACCTGAGTCGGTTTGGGTTGGTTTCGGGCCCATTTTCAGAATTTTTTTTTCCAGTTTGGGTTTCTCCAAACATATTTTATATCGGTTCGGGTCGGGTTGGGTCCAAAACTGACACAATCTGACTCACGCCCACCTCTAAGTAGATGTGTATATTAGTAATTTTTTTTTTTTTTTTTAAGATCCTGCGTAAAATTCATGTAGACAACTTTTCAAAAGTAAATGGTGACAAATTTCTCTGACTTTTGGCTAAATATTTGTCCTATTGGTGCAGTTTAAAGGGAATTTTTTTTAAAAATTTTGTTAGAAGATTATGACTCGTGTAAACTAGTTCACTACCACTCATTTTAATGTCATATAAATGAAGAAAAAACAATGTTCTAAAAAGTATAAAGCGTAGCTAAGCGTGGAGGTCGAACTTCAAGTTTTTCGAGCCTAGGCGAGGACCTCGTAAGGTTGAGACGAGAACGATGCGTGATGCGTAGTTAAGCGTGGAGGCTGAGCTTCAAGTCTATGCGAGCTTTCTAGAACTGTGGAAAAAAGAGAGAATAATTGCATTGAATTTCTTCAACCTTGTGCACGTGCAATTAAATTATTAATATTTACTTGACAACTTGTCTCCATGATATTAGAATTTATTTGATAGTCAATATTACTAAATTATTGGTTCTTTTAGTGACATATTATGCTTGATAATTTCGTTCTTCAATTAATTAATGTACAGCATGAAAGTTGAAACAACTTTTAATGATCTTTACCTCCACTTAATTATAATTAGTTGGTATCGACTTTTTATTGTATCTAAATCCATTTATAATAAAAAAAAAACAAATAAGAATGTGAATGTGAGAGAGACGAGACTTGTAATTACTAATTAAAAATGCCCCTCAATCCCATTGAAAAATTAATTGTGCCCCTAAATCATGTTTGACTAAACTTAAAAAGTGTCCTGAAAAATAAACAATTAAATTTTGAAATAAATATTTTTTATTAGTGAAAATTATTTATATATGAGTGAGAAATGATATTTTTAATAAGCTATCTGACGTCTATGCGAGATTTAAATATGTTTATAAATGAATCAAGATAATACTTAATTTTAATTTTCTTACATGATTCGAATACTATGTTGAACCATCTCATCTAAAAAATTAAATAATTAAAAAAACGACACATTTATTTATTTAAATATTGTCTTGAACCAAAACATATTCAAAATCACGAAAATAAAAACATGCTCGTGTCTGAACATGTGAGTGTATTCGATAAGTTGGACAATATTACAAGAATAAGTTAATATAAATGTAAAAATGTAATGTGTTTCGAGTTAAAGGATGGAAAAAAAAAAAGATTCAAAACGAAAAATTCAAATTTACCGATTCTCTTCTTTTGTCAATGCGTACAAATAACTATCTTATATTAACTCATCATTTTCATATACAAACAAACTCATATAATTAATACATCATTTTCATGTACAAACAAATTAAGAAAAAAAACATAGAATCTTTCGAATACTATATATGTTAGAAAATGATTTTGTTGAAAGAATCAACAATCAAGGAGAGAGTGCTATGAATGTGCCCCTTCGAACAATACAAACAAACATACATACAGAAGTAAACCTTTGACTTTAGTCTTCAATAAATGCGAATTGCCATTTGACCAAATTTTTGTATTTAAAAATTTAGATACATCTGTATAGTCTATAATATCATTTGTGGTGAGCATTCTATCCATTTATTCGGCAATAGGTTTAAGCTGATGTGACTGTTTTGATAAGTAGTTGAGTCTATATCTTTGGCTTACCGTTTTTGGAATTTATTTTTGTGCACTCTTTCTTTGGGAATTAGGGTGGGGAGCACTTTAAGTGTGAACTTTGCCAGTGTTTAGACCTGTATGATTGGATGTCCCTGTTGGTGCCTATGGTAAAAGAGCTTCAGTAGCTAAAATTATAACTGCAAAAATGAAAATTTCAATAGAAACTCTCACTTTTCCTTTCCTCTCGCCTTTTGGGGATTGGACCCAACGACTCCAATATCCTTGACCTCATAACAACCAACCAATCTAAAACTATTGTGCAGCGTCAATACCACTCCTGAAACCTCTCCAACTGGCAGCCCATACTCATACCAAAGCTTACTCCTCTTACCATATCTCTGCACCGTTGAAATATTTTTTCAAAATTTGGAAGACAGATAGTTTGACTAAAATTAAACAAGTTTCCAAATCTTGAACACCTTGATAGTCAAAACTTAGAAGACATCTAAGTTGACTAAAATTGAACAAATTTTAAATCTTGGACTCCTTGACAGTCAAAACTTGGAAGAAAATTAAGTTATATGTTATCTATAAATTGAAGTGATTTATTCTCTTTTGTATGTGACTTGAGGGTTTTCTGAGAAAAAAATTGTAAGTCTATCATCCTAGTTGTTTTTCTTGTTCTCTTTGTGGATTGTATAAAGAGTAGAAATTAGTGGGTGCGGTAAAACTTAGAATATTATTTTTCTTGAGATACTTGGAGATTTGGGTGAGTGAAATCTATATGATTGTAATGATTTTTCATTTAGTGAAAGCGTTGACAGTCCATAAATTTTTCTCTATCTTTTATATTTTTCTGTTTCGTTATTTTTTTCTGAATAAGAATATTGTGGACAATAAAAAAATTGATCTCAATTTCCAACATGCACATCCCTGCCTCCATGATGTGAAGCACGGATACTAGTACAATAGAGTATATGTGTCCGGCACATAATGAATTTGGATAACAATGTGACACGACAAGGACACATCACCATGTGGCATGCCCTATTTCATATTCTTTTTGAATTTTCAACATGTCAGGATACAAACATGACATGCCTCGGACATGCCTCAACACCACGTGTTGTGATCTACTTTTTAGTTCTTTTCAAATTTCAACTCGTGAGGGATATGGCACTATCACGTTTGTTTGTTTATATTCTTTTAATTTATGACTCACTCCTCTTATTCCTTTGAGTTGCTAACTCTTAGAACCAATCTCAGAATGTCATTTCCGGTTCCTGCTTTTTTTTCCCCGTGTTACCAATAGATTTACAGATGTGTTCAGTTAGTTACTTGTTTCATAAATTTGATGGTGAGAATTTCTTGCATTAGTTTTTTAAGTTCACGAACAAATATTAACTAAATAGGTGGCCTCAACTGGTATAAATTGGATAACAAAATGGATTGTGAGTTTGTGATGACTATGATATATGAGAAGTTAAATCTCTGCGAAAATAATCGGCCATTTGCTCTCTACTCGATTTTCTTTTCTTTCTTCCACCATTGATAGAACATCCATCATTCAGTGGTGGTGCTGATCAAGGTAAGAGCTGGGTGGGAAAACGTGGCTCACATATGCTTCAACTGCAAATTATTCTCCACACACACACACAAAAGGAAAAGAGAGAGAGAGAGAGAGAGAGAATCCACGGTGAAAAGACGAGGTGGGTGTTTCATGTTGTGCTTGGTGGGGATATTGGTGTCAATGATATTCGTGGTTGCTGCTGAAGGATGAGAAATGAGGGAGGAATTTAGTCTTTTTCTTTTTTCTTTGGTCTTTCTGTTGTTTTTTAATCAGGTAAAGTCTTTTTCCTGACTTCTTTCTGTTAAAGAGTCATATGGACATCTTGTCTTCATCCTTGACCGTAATACATTATGGTTGTGCTCGATTGAATTAATATAAAACGTAGCAAGGGGTAGATTGGTTGTATTTGAGTATTAAAGGCTTATTAGGAAACTTGTAATGTCAAAGACTGATAGTCTCCTTAAATTTCTGTTTATGTAATCTTGTATTCCTATTGAATTTGATATTTCAAAATTCACCTCCCACCCCAAACTCCAAGATTGCTTCTTGGCTAAAATGGAAAATCTTGTCACGCAAAGGTCCGTTGAAAAAAATAGTCAACAAAGTTTTCGATATATGACGGCTACACGTCTTTCCTCCAGTCAATTTTGCTTACACATTACACGAAAAAGTTCTCTTCTTCAATTTAAAATTCTCTTTTTTACTCTTTCCTCTAATTTTCTTCTTATTTATTGCGATTAGAAAATCTAACCAACGAATCCATTGTAGAATCTCAATTTGAATCCAACTGGTTATATAGAAATCGGAAACAATGAATCAGAAAATTGAATAAAGCTTGTATAGAAAATTTGAAATTGAAGAAAAAAACGGGGTTAAGTGCACACCAACAATGAGTGTGATGAAAAGGACACAACTGAAGAAGAGCATATTATTCAAGCTTAAATGCCACCCTGCCATACCCATCAGCACAAATAACACAATCCTAGATGCCAGTAATCCAAACTGGACAGCCAAACATTTCCTAAACTTTCTGGTTTCAAATAAAAATTGAAAAAAATGAAACAAAAGTGGGTTGCATCGAGAAAAGCGGAAATTGATGTAAGATTTCGGTGCAAAAGAGTAAAATTAAGTTTGGAGGGTGATATTGATGGCTTAATAGGTCAATCGAGGCTATGATGAAGAAGTATGATAATTTTCTCTTGGGTGGAAGATGATGATCTCTTTGTTATTCTTTTTTTAGGGGCACATTTGGTTATTTTTCTATTATTCTTTTTCTTTATTCTTTTTTTTTTTGGTTATTTAAAGAGAATGACAATTTCGTTATAAACGACCTACCATATCTATTTTTTCAAATGTTAGAGATGTTCGATGCTACTGGGTGGCGAGTTGACTGTTACAAAAACAGTAATCCTATGTTTTGGGTTACTATCACCTAACTTTTTTCCATGAAATAATAGTCAAAGCCTAACTTTTAGGAGATACTTTTTATTTGAAAAACATAGTGTAAGCATCCATTTTCATGCCTTCACATACACGATTCTTACATGTTTTATCCTTTACCATGGATTTGATTCGAGAACACCTTAATGTTAAAAGTAATTATATGTTTCATTTCATATTATCTCGTCCCCATTCTTTTAGTAGGGATTGATCTCCTACCCATGGTGGACAGGAGATATGTTGCAAATGTGTCCACACACAATTGTGTGCTCTACTGCTGATATTGCGCTCTCACATCAGCCTACATCAGCAGTGGGCAATTGATCTCCTGCCCACCATGGGCACGAGATCAATCACCTTCTTTTAGTAAGGATATGATGTCTTTGTTAATGTAGATGCATGATATATTTTTGTCATTGTTAAATTGACCATGCTCTTGCTTTTTCTATTGTGAGTGGATGAAAGTTGAACAATTAATCTTTTGGGAATGGGAGAACCTCACTTATTGTGTTTCAATAGGTCGACCAAGGAGGAGGAATTTTACTAATACACCCTTTTACGTGTTGAAAGGAAAATTAAGAGAAGTCGAATCATGTTCCACTCAATTTGCAAATATAGTACTGTTGACTATGAATGAAAATTATCTTTGAGTTTCCGTGTTATCTTCTCCACCAAATAGTCAACTACACTCTCTTGATTTTATTATTATTATTTTTTTTTTGTTGAAAGCCTTTTAAACATGTACATGATCTCGATTTTGTGTAAGCTAAAGTGCCTTCTTTTGCAATGAGTTTCTAACGTAATTATTGTCAAACGTTAAAATTTTTTGATGTGGTTAATAGGTCACTTGTGTGCAGATGGTGATGGCCGTGTTAGCATATATCTACCACCAATCATTTATGTAACTCAAAGCGTATCGATTGAGGTTATTATGACCAGATAGATAGTAGAGGACAAAAATTTTCTGAATTTAACATGTGAAAATTGTTAAATCTTTAAACATAAATCTCTAACTATAATTAAATAATTAGATAACCCAAGATCATCATGCTAGATTATGAAGAATAGGTGTTGATGAAGAATACCTGAATCTGAATAGGTGTTGAGAAATAATACCTGAATCTATTTGCGTTAAAATTAAGAGGGTTAGGATCTTTCGTTGTCTAATCACCTCAATAATACTCAATCGAATCTCTGTCTCTAATGATATAGAAGAGAAGAGCAAAAAACTGTGATTGACCCGGAGACTATAACCCCTATTTATAATTTTTTGTATACCCTAGTCTAATTAGAAGTCCATCAATCTTAATTGGACTAAGATTCGATCTCTACACATTACAGAGTCCGTACTCAATTTAGATTCTCTAGGCCCAATCAACATATCACTTAATAGCCCTATTATTAAATAGCTCATATAATTATAATATAATATGTAACCCATTATAGAGATAAATAATCCAACAATCTTCTACTTGAACTACAAATGTTATTCGAAACAATTATATCTTAAACTTTATGTGTACACTTAAATTGCTATCTTGCCTTGAAACATCTTCGTAATTAAAATCTGGTCCATCTACTATATCAGCATGAGATTAAAGCGGTCTTCGTCACATTAATTCGTAACTAAACCCATCAATTGTCATCATACCAACATATTCAATGACATAGATCGAGTATGGATGTGTAGCATGGAAATTATATGCAATGTGATCTTAACACATGTATATTTCTAACTGGTCCTACTTTATTCTACTACAAAAAAAAAACTCCCACTAATTGTGTCTACAAACTCCCATTAAACCAGCACATCGTCAAATGATACAACACCCATATGTATGCTTATAAAACACCTTGGGTGGTAAACCTTTGGTAAGCGGATCTGCAATTTTGGAGTTTGTACCAATATGCTCTATAGATACCTGACTATTCTGAACTCTATATTTAACAACAAGAAACTTGATGTCTATGTGCTTCGATTTTATAGAGCTTCTTTTGTTGTTGGAATACAGTACAGTCGATTTATTGTCACAATATATCTTCAATGGTCTTTCAATATCATCCACAACACGCAGCCTAATGTCAAAGTTTCGCAGCCATATTCTATGATTAGATGTCTCATAACAGGCTATGAACTCAGCTACCATGGTGGATGGAGCTATAAGGGTTTGCTTAACACTCTTCCAGGATATAGCTCCTCCAACCAGCAGAAGGAAAGGAAGCCATTCTTGCAATTGCTAACTAGTCCTATAAGAGGAGTAAGCTCTAAGAGATAAAAGCTGGAAGAGTTGTTTCTTCATGTGCCTAGCCCCTTTATATTAATTTCTAGCCGACAAAGTGGCCAACGGAGACCGTTAGGTAAAGGGCACTAATGGGCGATGGTCAGGGTACGGCTTATTTTATCATAGTGGATATTTGCACAAGAAAAAACTCTATCATTTACAAAAAGGAGGTTAGAATAAAAAAACTATTTGAAAGAAGGCCTAAGGAAAGCTTTTACGGTCATATTCTTATTGAGTTCTTTCTTGTTCTTTTCTTTAACTCATGAACTCTTAATCGAATGCTTTGCTTAACGGAAGAATAGATATTTCATAAAGAAAATAGCATATCGAATATAAAAAGGTATGGGATAAATATAGCTCGATGTGGATCTCTTACTGTATTGGCATCCAGCAAAACTAGAATGAGAATACCTAATGATCTCCAAATGATCTGATTTCTGATAGGTGATCATGAAATCTTTTGTTCTCTATAAATAGTGCATAAACCTTTTGGTTGTTTTCCAACGATCCATCCCAGGGTTACTTAAATATATGCCTAATAATCCCACAATGAACGCCAAATCCGGATGCGTACATACTTGAGCATACATAAAATTCTCTATATTCGACGCATAAGGAATTTTTTGCATTTTTTTCACCTCAACCTCATTCTTGGGTCATTGACTGAAGCTGAACTTGTCTCTTTTAGCAATGGACATATCTCCCACTGAACTTATGGTACACACCATCTTCAACTATATTTACCTCAAATGCAAACAAGATAATGATTTGATGAAATTTGTGATACCATTGACGGGAAGCTTGCTTGAGACCATAGATGGATTTCTTTAGTTTGCATACTATTTTCTTTGGATCGCCATTCACAAAGTTTTCTGGCTGCACCATATATATCGTTTCATCAATGTTACTATTGAGAAATATAGTCTTTATATCCATCTGATGTAGCTCCAAATCAAAATGAGCTATTAGTGTCATTATGGTCCTGAAAGAGTATTTCGATGAAATCGGAGAGAAAGTCTCTTTATAATCAATGTTTTCTTTCTGAGTGAAACCCTTGGCAATAAAACGAGCCTTATATCATCTCTTAATCCATTTGCAACCAATGGGCTTCGCACCTTTAGGCAATTTAACGAGATACCAAACGTCATTGTCTTTCATGGATTTCATCTCATCTTCCATGGCATCAATCTACTTTTAAGAATTAGAACTCTTTTTGGCTTGATAGAAGTTTATTGGATCATCTTTAACCACTCCCATATCAACATCATATTCTTAGAGAAAGACGATATTATCGTCAGGAATCGTACTTCTCCTTTCTCTAGTGGATATTCTCAATGACATATGTTCTTGAGGTTGTTGAGCTTGCTCATCAGGACCAACTCCTTCATTTTGGATAGGGAGCTCTTCAACATTTTTTGAATAATCCAGATTCGTATCTTGAACAATGTAAAAAATTGGAGTATGATCATTGTCAATAGCAACAGTAGGAAGAGAAACGAATTCCTCTTCAAAGACAATGTTTCTAACCTTATCTCATTTCCCAAGCTCAATATCTTCAAAGAATTTTGCATTTCCCGTTTCGAAAAAGGATCTAGTCGAGGGATCAAAAAATTTGTAACTCATTGACCATTCATAGTACCTAACAAAGTAACAATTTATGATTCTTGAGTCCAGTTTTTTTATTTGTCCTGTAAGGCCTTGGTTCAGCTGCATAGCCCCAAATATGCAAGTGCCTAATACTAGGCTTCTTGCTTGTCCAAAGTTCGTAAGGGATTTTAGCTACTACTTTGTTTGGAACCCTATTAAGGATGTATGTTGCAGTCTTTAGTACTTCTCCACATAGAGATTTTGGTAAAGAGAAACGACAAATCATATTTCTTACCATTTCCTTAATAATAACTTAAAAGTCCTTATAGCCTCAACTACAATTACTTTGCTGTCGCCCATACAAATGAATCTTTCAGCACTTGGCTGTCGGCTCTATAAGTAACCCAGTATGAACACACTTATATGAGTGGTAGCACCAAAATCTATCTACCAAGTGTGTCTAGGTACAAAAGCTAAATAAAATAACTTTCGAACAAACCATATAGCGAGAAGCATACATTTCTTAATACGCCATGCAGCGTAACTGGAGAATTCTTTTTTCATGTGTCTACACTTCTTGCAAAAGTAACAGGTGAACTCCTTCTCCTGTTTCTTTTGCATTTTATGTTTTGGTGCTCCAACTAAGTTTTCTTTTTTCTTTTCCTTTTCTAGTCTTGAGGAGTGGTTGATAAGTTAGTACTTTCAGTTCTCTCACACTTAAGTCTTTTCTCTTGTTGCACACGGTGAGATATGAGCTCATTAAGAGTTCATTTATCTTTTTGGGTGTTGTAACTCACTTTAAATTGACCATATTGTGCATGAAGAAAAATCAAAACTAGATGCATGAGCAAGTCCTTAGACAGCTCTAACTTTAGTGTCTTTAGTTTGGAAATGAGAATAGAAATTTCCATAATGTACATCATTGAAACAAGGTGATCCAAAAGTGGACTTATTTCAGCCTTTTCGTTTTTGGCAAAACGTTTTTCAATCTCCTTAAGGAACGTCTTAGCATTTTCCTCCTCAGACATAGCGCTCCTAAATGTTTCTGGAATGGAACGTTTCATGATCATAAGACTTATGTGGTTAGAACGATCCTATTTTTCTAAGTCCCTTTTATCCTTAATGGAACTTTCATTTTGAGAGTAGGAGGTCGTTCTGTCCGAAGCGCGATGTCAAGATCTATGTGACTGAGAACAATCGTAACGTTATCTTTCCAATTTTTGAAATTTGTGCCATTAAGCACATGTATGAAATTAATGTTGGCAGATATTGTAGAAGTAGAATTAGAAATTGATAACGAGAGAATATATCAAGCTCACAATTAATGATCATGTCATAACATATGTCTGAAAAATTATATAACGATGGGCCCCAGCACAAGATACCTAGCACAACATTGATATTTAGTCTTTGGACAAAAACATCATCTTGTAAGTGGTACTCTATGTGTAGTAATCAAAAATTAATAATTAATCTGTCAAACAATAAACATTTCTTTGGACAGACTTATTGTCCACATGAAAACTAATTGTCACATATTTATTACCAAAGGTATATCTGCCAAATGTAACCTTCTTTTTGGGCTAATTATTGTTCGCATAAATAACATACACACACATCTTAATATTTCAAAATAAACAAATCTATGCGATAGATATTACTTTGGCAACATATCGTTTCAATTTATTTATTTTGAAATGTAAGACGATTAATTGAAGGATCTGAAGATATTTTAGGGATTAAATTTAAAAATTCTAAACTTTAAGGGCATAAGATTTTAAGAATCTATAACATGAAGGACCTAAGATTCAAAATTCAAAATTTTAGAGACTAAATCTTAAAATTCAAAACTTTAAGAGCTTAATTTCAAAACTCCAAACCTTAAAAGCCCAAGATTTTAAAATCTGAAAACTCGAAGGACCTAAGATTTAAATCCAAAACCTTAAGGACTAAATCTGAAAATCTAAAAAAGCATGTATTTTATTGGTGGGCCCATCACAAGATAACTAGCACAACATTGACATTTAGTATTTAGATATAAACATCAATTGTGAGTGGGACTTTCTGCGTGGTAATCAAATATAGATAATAAATTTGTCAAACAATAAGTCTTTTTTTTGGACCAACTTATTGTCCTCATGAAATCTTTAAAATTATCACATATTTACTGTCACAAGTATGTCTGTTATTTAGCTAAATAATAACATTCATTTGGACTAGTCATTGTTCGCATAAGTAATAAATATACTCATATTTATATTACAAAATTTACAAATCAACACAATATAGGTTACTTTGGCAACATATTGTATTAATATTATTCACTTCGAAATATAAGACATTTTAATCAAGAATTTGAGAATTTTTGGAGAAAATCAATGAGATTTAAAACTTAGAGGACCTTAGAGTTGAAATTTTAATACTTTAGGAATTTAAAATTTAGATTTTATGAAGTTTTGGGATTGAATCCTAAATTCTAAAATTTTAATTGCCTAAAAATTGAAGAAATTTTAAAACTTTAGGGTTAAAATTGCAAAATTTAAAATTTCAGTGGCCAACTTATGAAAAATTTCAACTTTAAGGGCTAAATTATTAAAATCCCATAACTATAGGATTGAATTACTTAATATTTAAAACTTTAGACCTTAGTTTTAAGCTATTATAACCTGAGGGATTTAATTAATTAAGTTTTAAACTTTAGGAACTTGATGTGCAATATAACCTAAATCTCCAAAATTGTACTCTAATCCTTGAATTTATCAGATTTACATATGAGGTCCCATTCTAAAAAAAAAAAAATTACAGCAGCTAGGGTTTTCAAACCCTAGCGCCACCAACTGTTAGCCATTAGCCACCGCTGCCCCTCCAGATCTGGTGGAGGAAGCAGCGCCATCTCGTAGTTGTGCTGCACGGGCGCTTGAACAACAACAACACTGTCCCTTCCGCGGTTGCTGCTGCTTCTTGTTTCACCTCTAGCAGCGCCTGTTCCTTCTATGTTCATTCTCTCTCTCTCTCTCTCTCTTTTAAAAAAATCTTTAACCTTTAATTCTTAACTCTTTATATCTGAATTTTTCTTCAACAAAACAAGCTAGAAATTCATACACGTAATGATTTTTATCCTAAAAAAATTTCTTATAGGCATATTATTCAATAACAAAATATGTATAAAATAATCTTAATAATTTAATATGATTTCAGCTCTGATATCCCTTGTTAGATCTTAAAACATAAATTTCTAACTATAATTAAATAATTAGATAACCCGAGATCATCGTGCTAAATTATCAAGAATATGTGTTGAGGAAGAATATCTGAATCCGAATAGGTGTTGAGAAATAATACCTGATCCATTTGCATTGAAATTAAGAGGTTTAGGATCTTGCGCAGTCTAACCACCTCAATAATACTCAATGGGATTCTATCTATAATGATGTAGAAGAGAAGAACAAAAAACTGTGATTGACCCAGGGACCATAACCCTTATTTATAATTTTCTGTATACCTAGTCTAATTAGAAGTCCTTTAATCCTAATTGGACTAGGATCCGGTCTCTACACATTACAGAGTTCGTACTCAGTTTAAATGTCTATAGGACCTAATCAACAAATCATTTAGCAGTCCTATTAATTAGATAGCTCATATAGTTGTGATATAATATGTAGCCCATTATGGACCGGGTAGATAGTAGAGGACGATTTTTTTTTTGAATTTAACATGTGAAAACGAGTCGATATTAACAATGTTTTTTATGTTGATATTGATGAATCTTACGTTTGGGGAGCAACGAGCTTTGTACATGAAGCTCAAGCAGATCCTCTTGGAGAAGGTGTTTGGTGAATCCTCAACCAGGGAAAACAGACCTTGTGTAATCTATGTAGCCATCACTTTCGCATGTCATGTACATGTTCTATTTTCTCTCTCTCTCATTCTATGCAAACTTTTGCAAATGTTTAGTTGCAGGCGTTACGACATGCTACTTTTTGTCGCATTGTATAGTGCTTGCCCCCATTAGTTCTGACAATCTATTGATTAATGTACATGTTAAGATAATATTTGAGTTTTAGTTACTTTTTCCCTTCTTTTTTCTTAGGAGAGAAAAGGCTATTTAAAAATTGCATGAATTTTATTAAAAACCATTTTGATTTTTCAGCTTGACATAATCTTGTTTTCGTGTTTTGTCTACATCTTCTATATTCCAGAAATGACCTCAAATATATTCTCTTACCACCCTCAACCTTCTTTCCAACTCAAACAAGCTCGCCACTTCCACTAGGGATGGCAATGAGGCGGGGCGAGGCCGGGGCGGCCATTCCCGTATCCGCCCTATCGGGGAATTTGTACCTCCATACTCACTCCGTTACCCGCTTAAATGGGGGCGGGGTGGGGCCTTTAACATTATATATTCACTATAGACATCAAATTAATGGAAACTGGATTTTTTTTAAGGAATGATAAGTATTTAAACACCTGGAAATAAACAAAAAAATAATAGTAAGAAGATAGAGGTGGTAGCAATGGCGGTGGCAGATTTACAGAGTGTGGTGGTGGCGCATTTACGTGAGCATATTTGGTCTTTGCAATTAGCATCATCGAGAGAGGACAAAGAAGCAGTAGGGTTGAATTTAGGAAATGAAAATCTGTAAATGGGGAAAGTTAATGATAGGGTTAGAATGTTCAACATGCATTTTTTTATAATTTGTATTAAACCAAATGAAAAAAGTGCAAATAAAGAGGTTGTGGTGTGCAAGGGTTAGAATTTGTGGTTTAATATCCCAACACCTGGGTTTGATTCCTTTATGTCCCATTTCACTCTTTCAGCAAATTAGTTTTTTAAAATTTTAGAATTTAAAAAAAAAATTATAAACGGGATGACTCCACCCCGGACCCGCCCCGAGGCAGTTTTCCATGCCCCATACCCGTCCTAAATACTCGATTGTTCGGGGCGGGGCACGGGGAGGGGTGCGGGTCGTGGGGCAATTTGCCATCCCTAACCTCCACCTCTTACCCCCTCTGCAACAAGAGTAATTGACTCTCTTGCGGAGGCTTGGGAAGATGTGTGCGAAGAGGCGAAGGGGTGGTTAGGCTAAGTGATGGGGTGGCGGGCGAATTATCTTGGGAAAATGGCAGGGTGTATAACGATTTACATTTCAGACAGTGAATGCAGAAATTATGAGTCTTTCAATTCTTTTCAAGATTAAGAAATTTGGTTATAGATTGCATTGATAGTAAACAAATGAAGACAAATCTCAACAGATATTTTTGTTTCTACAGAGAATGAGGCTAAGAAAAGTCATAAATTAGATATTTTGCAACTCATTTATTTTCTTGCCATCTCATAAGAACAGCTTCTAAAAGTACAATTCTTGTATAATTCTGCAACATGGTCTATAAATGCACCAAGTTCACTTGCAATCCTGCACATTCAGTAAAGATGGTCTTTTTTAACTAGACGAAAGAAGCGTTGTTCACATTCATGACTTGACTCTTCTCGACGTGATAATGTATTATGATGTTTTTTCACTAACAGGTAACGATCTCTAGCCAAACGTCCTTACTAATGGGGAGATTTTGTAAGCAGTCAATTACATGTTTTCCTGCCTAACAAAAAGTGACTAGTATGGACAATGCTGAAAGAACATTGTTAAACTGTGTAGAATTTAATTATATTGTTCATTTATCCACTCGAGTGTAGATTGATGAAGTTCTTACATTACAAAAAGAATCTTATAAAGGGCATTTTTCTATGTAAGATCTCTTATTGCAAAACTACTTCTACAATATAGTAAAAAATCAGTAGTAGCGAGTGCACGTGGCTTTGACATTCAACTTGTCCCATTTTGATGGAATTAAATGACAAAGCTGCTACCATGGGATTCTATAATGTGGTCTCTTGTGATAATAGTTTGATATCACCACGATTAATCGATCACGACCCAATGATTAACTCAGCTTGAGGTTGTGTTGACAAACAATCTTGCAAGATTTTTGCGTAGCAAACATCAAATAAATGGAGTTGAAGGGAGAGTAGACAAGTTTTAGTGACGAAATAAGCACACTCTTTTAGTAGAGTACTTAGTGGTGTTATTCCTTTGTACTTGGAGTACATGTAGTGGTGAATAGATATGCCAAGTATACTAATATCACTACTTCCATCACTTTTTCTTACCCCTGGCCATCACCTGCGCTGCCACCCCTCTACAATATCATGGGAAGCCTTCGTTTCCGATGCTTTGGAAGAGGAGTGAGGCGCGGATGTGATTGGTGTAGGCTGTTCGGGTCTTAGGTGAATATGAACAGGCACGGATGGATCAAGTGCACTTAATAATGGTTAAATATAATATTTTTCAAAATTCTATATTAGTATGAAACGTGAGATATATTGTTGGTAAAAGTCCCAATCTGAGTGTTTGAAATTTGTTTGTTCCCTTGTAACATTGCTAAATAATGACTTGTAACTATTAGTATTATTAATAAAGAATTAAAAAAAATTATGAACACTCGAGAAACATGTGATATAATACATATAGAAAGTAAGATTAATGATATAGCACCTATAGTGGGTAATAATTATGGTACCCACTTGACACGTGGTATCACCATATTAGTTATTTTTTAAAAAATTGTTTATAACTTTTTAAATTTTTTAAAAAATGATCAATATAGTGATGCCACGTGTCAAGTGAGTACTATAATTATTACCCACCATGGGTGTTTCATCATTTTTCTAGAAAATAATTAGGAAAATGAAGATCATGTGGCTGAGAAATATCCAATAATTGAGGCTCGTATGGATTTTTGTGACTCATTTCTTAGCTGGACCCCACTCCTTTAATATAATCTTAATTAATGCTAAATGGAGTAAAATTCACTTTATGACAGGTTCAAGTCCTCTTACCTGGACACTATTCATTGCCACTAATTGGATTTCATAATTTTTGAATAATATTATTCATAATTGTTTACTATCGATAGCCATCTAATGTAGTATTATTTAATTAGAATAATTATTTATTCCAATTAAATATTATTTATAGTCAACAACTATGAGACTTCATTTGCAATTTTTAAAAATAGAAGAAGTTATTTTGTACGTTTTAAAAACTATGAGATAGCATAGAGAAGTCTTAATTCAAAGGCACCTGCGCCAGAACTTCTTCAGAAAGGGGGAGTTGAAGCTATACATATCCAAAATTCATGTTGGTTGATGAATGGGCATCTCTGACTTTATTGGGTGCTTTCACACAGAGGGTTTCGCTTCCTTATCCTCTCTCTTTAAGCAGATGATGCATGCTCTTCGATAGCGGAAATAAAAAAGCTTTCCATCGATCTCTGATAGGTCGGAAGGATGAGAAGTCCGACATGTTAGTTAAGCTATACTTGTCTTTCTTCTTAAGCTCAAAGTTTATAGTCTTTCGACAAGAATCCAAGAGGAAGCTCTATGAGTCATTGAAACGACGGCACGAGGGCCCTTGATCTACCAATAGAGGGAGCAAAAAAGGGCTTTGCTCCACTTTACAATATGAAGAAAGAAATAAGGATCGAAATTTAGACCGCTCAGAGTAATAGAACAGGTCCCAAAAAAGCGGCCCACCATTCTTTGTCTATATATACCAGCTGCCACGCACAAACCAATAGAAATGATTTCAGTGCCCCTCTCTAGATAAGAAGCAGAACACACCATCACCTACAACCCTTTCCTCTGCCCAGGGACTTCCACAAAAAGAAAATGAGCTTGTAATTTTCTTATATTTTTTGTTGTTTTTAGTCCTTTTTTTTTGTTTAACTAAAGATGAGGACAAATCTGTCAAAATCTGTCAATGAAGACGTGATTTGCAATAAACTACAAAAGTTGATGATGTATGATGCTATAAAAATTGATTGATGATAGATTATTAACAAATTGCAAATATTGGAGACCAAAAGTACAAATTTCCCTTAATATTTACTTGACAACTTGACTCCATGATATTATAATTTATTTGATAGTCAATAGTACTAAATTATTGGTTCTTTTAGTGACATATTATGCTTGATATTTTCGTTCTTCAATTAATTAGTATACAGCATGAAACAACTTTTAAAGATGTTTACCTCTACTTAATTATAATTAGTTGGTATTGACTTTTTATTGTATCTAAATCCATTTATAATATACATATAAAAAACAAATAAAGAATGTGAATGTGAGAGATGAGACTTGCAATTACTAATAAAAAATGCCCCTCAATCCCATTGAAAAAATAATTGTGCCCCTAAATCATGTTTGACTAAGCTTAAAAAGTGTCCTCATAAATAAACAAATAAATTTTGATATAAATTATTTTTATTAGTCAAAATTATTTATATATGAGAGAGAGAAGAGATTTTCAATAAGCTATCTGTTGTTCGTGCGAGATTTATATACGTTCATAAATGAATCATGAAAAAACTTAAATTTAAGTTTCTTAAATCATCCGTATACTATGTTTGAGCTAGTTCATCTAAAATATTAAATAGTTAAAGAATCGACACATTTATTTATTTAAATATTGTCTTGAACCAAAACATATTCAAAATCACGAAAATAAAAACTTACCTAAAAGCATCTTTTAGTTTTTTTATGCGCAACCAAACATGCTCGTGTTTGAACACTTTTTGAGTGTATTCTATTAGTTGGACAATATTACACGAATAAGTTAAAATAAATGTAAAAATGTGTTTCGAGTTCAAGGATGGGGAAAAAAAAGAAAGATTCAAAACGAAAAATTAAAGTTTACCGATACCCTTCATTCGTCAATGCGTACAAATAACCATCTCATATCAACTCATCATTTTCATATACAAACAAACTCATACCATTAATACATCATTTTCATGCACAAACAAATTAAGAAAAAAACATAGAATCTTCCGAAGACTATATGTGTTAGAAAATGATTTTGTTGAATGAATCAACAATCAAGGAGAGAGTGCTATGAATGTGACCCTTCGAACAATACAAACAAACAAATGCAGAAGTAAACCTTTGACTTTAGTCCTTTGATCAAATTTTTTTATTTAGATACACATGTTCTTAAACAAATTTTAATGTTGGAAATGTAGTACAATGTTTGGCTATTTTGAAATTATTTTTAAATATTTACAAGTTATGGGTCTTACACAATGTGTAGATAATAATAAGTGAGTAGTAAATTGTATGTTCTACAGAATGTGTAGATATTAAGTGGATATTAAATTGTAAGTCTTACAAAATGTGTAGATAAAAAGTATGATTAACCTATTTAAATTATAATTTAAACAGAATTTGAAAAGCACTACGTAATACTTGCAACTTGCAAGAACTTTTGGCATTTTAAAATAGCAAAATTACTTAATTAAATTAGATAATGACTAATAACAATTAAAGAATGCAGATGAAGGCTGCTTTCCAATCACATGTGAGAGACCATGACTAATAACAATTAAACAATGCAGATTAAGGCTGCTTTCCAATCACATGTGAGAGAGAAACTTGAGATATGAGTGTTGTTTTCTGTATCTATCGATGAGTAACAAAGTTTTAAAATGTTAATTAACTATATATAAAACTTGACGGGGAGAAGAGTGTTTTATGACGATTTTATCTAAAAGTTAAACTTATCGAGGAGTAGAGAAATTTTAATATTGATTGCACCATCAAGTTTGCTTTTTCGGTGAAGGCCTAATATGTCAAAATTTCGAAAATTAGACAATGACGGGATTTGAATTCAATTTTTTCACCTAATATGATTATACTTTGTTGAATTACCATTTTATTTAAAAATTTAAATGTTATCTCGTGGTTCTTGTAAAGAAACATCATTTGAACTTGGCTACTTCAAACATTTTAAACTTTCAAATAAAATATCAGAACAAGAGCAAGTTTTGTATTCAACTTTTACTAACATTGTAACGACCTGAAAATTTGTAACTTTAATTATTTAATTTTAAAGTCGAAAATAGATTGAAATAAGGAATTTATTTGAGTCGTCCCGAAAAATGCTTGTAAAGCTCGTAACATTTAGTATTTAATTTAAATCCGAATAATAAAAAGGAGAAAATCGGACTTAATAAATTATGAAGGGACTAATGTGAATTAAATTAAGATTTAATAAATTCATATTAGGACTTGATTGATTAAAAGTGCAAAATTGGGTTGGAACCCAAAAAGTTGGAAAAAGTAAAGTTTTAAGTCTTTTTGGATAAGTCAAGCAGCCATCTTTGATGCAATCATACGAATTCTGTATTGGTCGAAATTCTACAACTCTTATGGTGTTGCGAAGTACATAATGAGACATTCGAAATGGTACCAAATACACATACTTTTAACTAAGGAATAGCCCCAAAATATAATGTCAAAAGTGTTCCAGAAACTAAGAAATCTGGGAACACTTAAAAAATTCCATCAACCCATGTTCGGATAGCCATTTGTACAACGGTATTATAATCACTGTGGTAGTTCATTTTCTATGATTCAAAGTACGTTGCAAAAATTTCCGTGAGATCTTCGAGACGGTATAAGAGACGTAAAAAAAAGCAAGCATCGACCTTCAAAATAAGACCTAAAAACAGGTCCAGGAAGTAAGAAATCTGCCAATTTTTATATTAAATGATTGGTAAGTGGGCTAGGTAGGATTTGCTGTAGAAATTTGTCCCTATTATGCCTCTCCTAGTACCCCTATCACACCCTACAAAAACTATGGAAAAATAAAAAAGCATTACTTGGAGGCCAAGTGAAAATCTCAACCAAATTTAGCAAATTTTACAAGTGGCCAAATGAGAATAAAAGTAATTATGAGGGGAATATGTTAATAAACATACACATGTATAACTGTGTATGTGTGCTGTGTAGGAGAGGGTAGGACTCCTCCTATAAATACCCCCCACCCACACCCAAATTAAGGTCACAACTTGCCCTTTTCCCTTCCTATAATTATTATAATCTTCTATTATTCACACACTCACTAACACTTAAAGAAGAAGGGAAGAACCCACTTAAGAGGAAAAAATATATCTAAGAGAAGAGGTGAGTCAAGATCTAAAATTTGAAATGAAAAGGGCTTGGTTTGGAGGTCCATAAATTAATAGATAAATCTCTATACCTGAGTCTCAAGGATCCAAGACGAGTAGTAGCAAAAAAGGGACCAAAAACCTCAGGTTTCATGGTGGAGAAGGTCAGATGAGCTGAAAATAGTAAGTAACTTACGTTATTTGCCTTATGTGCAACGCGATAAATATATATATATATATATATGTGCGCATAAATTATATGTGCTCCAAATGATTTATGTTGATGAGATTGATTTAAGTAAAGATATGAGATATTATGAGAATCTTGAACCTATTTATCATTTATGCAACAAGAAGGAAGAATGAAAATGAGAAGTTATTTTGTATTATACATGCTTAACTTGAGACGAGAAAACAAAGTGTACATATATACAAAGACAAGTTGTTTCATAACACAATAATTTCTCCAAGTCTATTTGTACACCATGAAGGGACAAAAGGGTTCAAAGAAAAGAGTTGATCATTTATGGCTAAGGGTTAGAGCGACCCATACGAGGACACGAGGTCCGATTAAAGTTAATGAACGGCCAATGGAAAAAGTAGTCCATAAAAGGATGAAATGGTCTAAAGAAAAGAGTTGATCAACTATAGTTCAGGGCAAAAGTAGCCCATAAAAGGACGAAAGGGTCCAAATTTTTTTGGTCATCGTGCATATGCACAAATAATGTTTAATTTGAGCGCTCGGTGTACAAGTATTGCTTAGGGAAATGGCCGAAGAAAGATAAAAGGCACATTTATATGCAATATCACACATGTACTGTATTTTACTCATTGAATGTCACTATTCATAGTCGTTTCATGACTCTTGTAGGAAATGGATCAAGATTTTTTGAAGTCGTGGGGCAAAGGTGTGAGCTAGCTTCGGATGGTCAAGAATACCATTTGATCACCAAGATAAATGTATGGTCGTACTACCCCTATCGACCCGAGCTACAAAATTATGAAGTAACCTACCCGTTTTGTAGACGTGTACAACTCTTGGACTATGGAATATATTGTAACCCGCTTTTATGTAATGTAATCTTTAGAAAAATATAAGAACCTCCATTTTTGCTGAAGTATCTTGTAGTACTGGGCTTAAAATATATATATCATTAATGAGACGTAATGATTTATCATGAGTCATGTTGGAACAAAGTTGTAAGTGATGTATTTCCATCATTTACTTAAGCACATGCTTTGTATAAAGATCTAATGTAATGGAGGTGAAATGAATCAAAAGACGAGATCCACCTATTTTCTCTTTCGCTATGTTTAATTTATCATGTCTTATCATTTGGTTTTCACTATTACTAAGTGTACCCGTTTTACGCACCAAAGATAAGACGAACTTGAAGCAAAAGAGAAAAGGCGACCTACAGATGTAGTCTATGATTATTCCTAATTATTTTCCTAAAAAAAATTGTCAAAAATTATTACAAATATGATTCAATCCAGCTTCTAAACAAACAAATGAACTAATCCGTTTTCCCACATATGAGGGTACTAATACCCTCTTATCCAGTTCCTAATACCCTGGACTTAATACATTAAAAATATAAAAAATTAGACAGAATTTCGGAATCGCGATAGACACTACATATGAAAATTATATATGTATTTAGGAATAGAAAAATACTCTACCCTCGTCTCGCCACATTAAGCTATCGGGGCAGGAGTCATGCTGACTCCGCCCTAAATTCTTCCAACCCGCCCCCATTTTTTTTTTTTTTTTTTTTATGTTTTAAAATTTAAATTGTATTTAAAAAATTAAAAACAATATTAAAAAATAACCAATTAATTAAACGGTGAGGATATTTTAATTCCTCCCATCCCATCCCATCCCATCCCAAAAACCTTCGACCGCTCCGATACCGCCATCTTTTACTGTAAAGGACTTCTCATTATTGCAAAATCTTCTCACATCTTCATAACAACAGATGAAGTTGAAAATTAAAAATAAATACAAGCAGAGAAAAAATCATTGAGTTATTTAATCAATGTTGCTCTGAGAATCCTTTAGACCCCAAAATCAACAAAGGAATTCTTACTGCAAAAATTGAATTACTTGATGAATTCAAAGACAAAATCATTAGGTCAAAAGCTATGGCTTACAGTCCTAAAGATAGAGACGAATTTACAGTTCAAATCAAAGAACTACTCGAATTGAAAGTGATTGAACCAATCAAATCACCCTTTTCCTCACCAGCCTTCATGGTAAGAAAAGAAGCAGAAAAAAGAAGAGGTAAAGCAAGAATGGTCATTGACTATTCAACGCTGAACAAATATACAAAACCAGATGGGTATATTCTACCTAACATGCAAAGTCTTTTACAGCTTGTAAAAGGTAAAAACATCTTCTCTTCCTTTGATCTTAAATCAGGATTTCATCAGGTAAGATTTGATGATACTACAAAACCTTTAACAGCATTTAGTTGTCCTCAAGGACATTTTCAATGGACAGTAGTACCTTTTGGCTTGAAACAAGCACCAGGTATTTTTCAGAGACATATGGACAATACATTCAAAAAACATAATGAATTTTGTTGTGTTTATATTGATGATATTCTTGTTTTTTCAGATAACGGATATGATCATGAAAAACATGTCTTACAAGTTTTACAAACAATTAAGGAAAATGGAATTGTTCTGTCATTCAAAAAAGCGTAATTGTTTAAGGAAAAAATTGGATACTTAGGATTAGAAATAGCCTTTGGCTTTAAACAATTAAAACCTCATATTTTAACCCATATAAATGAATTTCAAATGAAATACAAGATCAGAAGTCTTTGAACAACCTAACTTCATTAAGAAATTTATGAACAAAAACAGACAGGTCTATTATGGAATTTCCCAAAAGGAATTTGCCATACATGTCCAACATACTTACGGTAAGATAGGTATCTCCCTTCTTACAAAACAAGACATTAATAAGGCTAAACAAAAAATAGACTTGGATAATAATAAAAACCTTTATTTGGTAACAATAGGAGCTATTAGGATTCAACTCCGTAGCACCTTGTCAGATAAAATTGATCAACCTATTTCAATGGGCTTGATTGATGAAAGGATTAAAAATCCAAAAGAAGGATGTTTAGGATCCTTAAATGGAAACCTAGCTTGTGGAAAGTTAATTTTTACAAGTCATCCTAGACTTTCAGTAAACCTACACGATCAAAACTTTGATGGATATTTTAATTCCTCCCTCCCCTCCCTCCCCTCCCATCCCATCCCAAAACCTTCGACCTGCTTTGTTGCCATTTCTATATGGATCATTTGATAGCAAAAAAAAAAAAAATTGTCTACACGCGAACACGCGTAAATAAGTTTGTCTGGCCAATTCAACTTAATTGATCCATCCATTTCTTATGGTGTGACATGTTAACTACGAGCTTGAAAATAACAAGAAGATTGAAAATAACAACACTCAAAACTTATCGCCCTTTTATCAAAGCTTATCACCAATTGACAAGTATCGATCACCTTGTAAAATTCTTGAGTAGGTGTAAAGCTTATTGTAGATTTGTAATTCAAATTATAAACCGTAAATTACAGTCCTTATTATTCTATCATTGTTACATATAAATATATATTCCGTAATACAATTCATTTCACATCTAAGCTAGTCGAAAAATTGATCTTTTACTTTCTGGACTTGTCAGGAAACAAAGCCCTTTATTAAAGGGAAAGCCAAAACAACGAAAATCAACGAACTTAACCAAACCCCAAGAATTTTGCAACAAAAAACAATTTTTTTTCCTATTTACTGGCATTACATCGAACAAGTTGGAAATTTCTGGACTACAGTTCATTATTTTATCAATTTCAGGCTCATATAGAAATAACTGTCTGTAAATTTTTAATTTAATTCTGTCTTATTAATTAAATTCCAAAATAAATACAAGTAATTAAATGAACAATTACTACGAAAATGAAATGCAACTGCCCATATCACTATTCAGCATTACATTTATTTTGTTTCAATTTTTTTGGGGTGAGTAGTTAGATTATGAGTTGTAAAATAGCTTTAATTAATATTATACTCCGACAAGAAACTAGTGAAAAATTAGGTATTACCGACATAAAATGACAAACATAATGACAAGTGAATTTGTATTTTTGTTTCAATTAAGTTATGCTGTCCAAATCCGTTAACTAATCCAAATAAATATTTATTTTGACGATATAACTGTATTTATGACTTTGCTCATTCAAGATGAGTGGATGGTTTTGAATTTTGGTTGATAAAAACTTGTGGGCTATCAAGTTGCGGTAATTTTTTGAGCACGTATGCAACTCCCTCTCTTAATTTAATTTAATTTAATTTCCATTTATATATGGGTGGGGTGGGGTGGGTTGGGTTGGGGTGGGGTGGGTTACCAATAAAGGCAATAAATAATTAAATATGGATGGGTGACATTTAGTGTAAAATCTAGACAGCCTTAATCCTTTGTTTTTTTTTAACTATAAATAAGGTATTGACTCTTTGGTATTATTAGACATTACATAGTAAAACCAGAAAGAGAGAAAAATATGGGGAGAAAGTGTCATCCTTTACTGAAAGGTGGAAGGAGAGAAACTAAATACAGCCATGGATTTTCTGCTTCAGACATGGAAACCCTTACCAGTATATGTGAAGTTATTCTACCTTCTTTACCCCTGAATTCTGAAGAAATTTCTGCAGAGAATGATCAATCTAAAATGGTTATTCAGTCCTTCTACAATTCTTCTGGATCACAGTATCCCATACCGGACGAGGTAAAGATACACATGTCTGATACGTGCGCGTAACATTAGGGTTGCTTAAACTGAAGTTTCTTATATATTTTGAATGTGTATATGCAGGTTGGAGAACTTATAACAAAGAAGGATTTTGGAAGGTAAAATATTGGTTAAAGGGCTGTTAAAAATTCTTTCGACGAGGCTCGGGACATTATTTATCTGTGGAACTCTTTGTTTTGGTAACAAATGGCCATTTGTGAACAAATTCTCATGTATTTCTCTACACAAAAGGGAAGCTGTTATTCAGTACTGGTTCAAGCATTGGTTTCTTACTCCTATTAGGCTGGCATTTGTATTCATCAAATTCTTGTGCCTCTTTGTCTTCTTCACTCGGGTAATGTTTTTCGAAACCTTAACTCGTTCATGTAATTTTTAATAATCTGATTTCGTTTCTTCGAACTTATTGAAATATCTATCAACTTACGTAGACGAAGTTGACTTTACTTTTAAGTTTTAGAAAAACAATCATAAATAAAAGAATTAGCCATTATAGAGTATTTAAGGTCCTCCATTGAGCATCCTTGGTATGTCTTTCTTGGGTAAAATATAAGTTCTATCGCTGAACTTTCAGGCGTGTTTCAAATCCGTCACTAAATTTCAATTTGTTTTTAATTAGTTACTGAACTTTAAAAATCATTTCTAGTAGACCTTTGTGTTAGTTGACGTTGATATATTTAATGTTGTGAGATAGCGTGGCAAACACGTTTATGTGGAGTATCATCCGTCGTTATCTCCATGCCTAAAAATCCAAAAACTTTCAAATCGGCCATTGAACTTCATTTGTTTCTAATTAGTCACTAGATTTCAAAAGTTATTTTCAATTGATTGTTCTGTTAGTCGACGTTGGTAAAATTATTGTGTAGAGAGTGCGTTATGAATGCATGTCATGGCCTATGTCGTCAACCATTATCTCCACGGGTGAAATTTAAGTGATAAATTGGATTTTTACCTGTGGAGATAATGGCTAACGCATGATGAGGCTCTACATAAGGCAAGGCATTTGCCACGCACCTTCCCCGCGTTAATTTTACTAAAGTTGACTAATTAGAAAGTTCAGTGACTGATTTGAAACATGCCTAAAAGTTCAGTGACAAAATGGATTTTATACCTGTCTTATTAGAAAGTTCAGTGACTGATTTGAGACATGCCTAAAAATTCAGTGACAAAATGGATTTTATACCTGTCTTTCTTCCTCACTTGATGTTTTTATGAAAGTTTAATACCTTCGACTGAGTAATTAGTAAGATTTGAAAAGAAAAATGGTTAAAAAAAAGTCTTTTTTATATGGATGATCATTTATGCTACAACAAAGATCTTCCTCATAAATTCCTGCTATATTTTCTAATTTTCGATTGCTGTTTAATTTGGAGTTTTTAATCCAGTCATATCCAGTATGCTAATAATGCGACAGATTAATTCAGAAAGCATCAAAGTTTATTAATCTCATCCTTTTATAGGTTGGAGAAGATTCAAAAAATCCTGCTTGGGAAGCCATGGAATATGAGGTAGACAGTGCTGAAAATTTGTCCAATATGCCTGAAGATAGACCTCTTGAGAAAGGAATAGTAGAGACAATGCATGAAACCGAGTCGAAATTTGTCAGTTCTCTTGTCCAGAAAGGCCTCAGTGTCACAGAAGATCCTTCACAAAACATGTACAAGATCAAATGTGATGTTGTAATTGTAGGCTCAGGTTGTGGTGGTGGTGTTGCTGCAGCTGTTCTTGCAAGTTCAGGCCAGAAAGTTGTAGTTCTTGAAAAAGGAAACTATTTCACTAAAACAGATTATTCTGCACTAGAAGGACCTTCCATGGATCAACTTTATGAATCTGGAGGAATTCTTGTAACCTTGGATGGAAAAATGTTGGTTCTTGCAGGATCAACAGTGGGTGGTGGATCTGCTGTTAATTGGTCAGCATGTATTAAAACGCCGAATTCTGTGCTTCAAGAATGGGCTAAAGATCACAAAATTCCAATCTATGCAAGTTCTCAGTATTCATCTGCTATGGACATTGTGTGCGAAAGACTTGGTGTGACGGAGAATTGTGTCCAAGAGGGGTTTCAGAATCAGATTTTACGAAGAGGGTGTGAAAAACTAGGCCTTGAAGTTGAATCCGTGGCACGAAATTCCTCAGAAAGTCATTACTGTGGTTCTTGTTGCTATGGCTGTATTAGGGGCGACAAGAAAGGGACGGATACGACTTGGCTAGTTGATGCAGTGAATTGTGGTGCAGTGATCATAACGGGATGCAAAGCCGAGAGATTTGTACTAGAGAAGAATGATTATGAAAGTACAAGACAGATGAAATGCTTGGGAGTGATTGCAAAAAGTATGAATACAGATTTTACAAAGAGGATACAAATTGAGGCTAAGGTGACAATCTCAGCCTGTGGTTCTCTCTTGACACCGCCTTTGATGATTGCTAGTGGATTAACAAACAAAAACATTGGTCGGAATCTTCATCTTCATCCGGTCCTAATGGCGTGGGGATACTTCCCGGAGTCCAATTCAGATCTCAAAGGAAAGATGTATGAGGGAGGTATAATCACATCAGTGCATAAAGTTGGATCAGATGGATCAAATGCAAGAGCAATTATAGAATCCCCTATTCTAGGGCCTGGATCATTTGCTGCATTATGTCCTTGGGAGTCAGGAATGGACTTAAAGAACAGGATTGTTAAGTATTCTAGAACGGCTCATCTGTTCTCAATGATTCGAGACAGAGGCTCGGGAGAAGTTACATCAAAAGGAAGAATCAGTTATAAGTTTGATAAATTGGACAAAGAAAATATTAAGGTAGGTTTACGCGAAGCATTAAGGATTTTGATAGCGGCAGGAGCTGCTGAGGTGGGCACTCATCGGAGTGATGGACAAAAGCTGATATGCAAAGGCAAAAGTAACGAAGAGTTGGATGAGTTTCTTGACACGGTTACTGTCCCAGAAGGTCCTAAATCTTTGGTCGAGAACTGGACAACGTATTCTTCTGCGCATCAAATGGGAAGCTGCAGAATGGGGATTAACGAAAAGGACGGTGCAGTCGACGAAAATGGAGAGAGTTGGGAAGCAAAAGGCCTATTTGTTTGTGATGCTAGTGTTCTTCCAAGCGCCATTGGAATCAATCCTATGATAACCATTCAATCGACTTCATATTGCCTCTCCAAAAAGATAGCCGAGAGACTGAAAAGTGTTAGCTAGTAAAGAACATTATGGTTACATTTCTACTCTGCCTCGTTATACGTTGTTGAATAAGCGAGGCAATACCTTAGTAGAACAAAATTAATATTTTCCCCTCTACATCTTGTTTCACCATGCTAAAACCTTTCTCTATTGGTGATCTATAAAATTGATGTATTTGCAAACAAATTACAGAGTTAAATCATAAGCAACTCCAAAATTAAGTGAAAATGCCAGAAGTACTGGCAACATAAGAGAGTAAAATTTTTAGTCAACAATTTTTTCTCTCCCTTTTATAACACCAAATCACATATAGGGATGGCAATGGGGCGGGTCCGGGATGAGTCGGCCCCGACCAGCCCCGGGACCGGCAAATTCGCGGGGCGGGGCGGCCCTTTGACCCGCCAACCGCCCCGGTTATTTATTTTTTATTTTATTTTTTTATTATTATTTTTTTGTTAAACTGAAAAAAGAATTAAAAAAAAAACGAAATACAAATTTTTTAAATATTTGTACAAAACAAAACAAATAAATTATAAGATTTGGGTTGTGGTTTAGTGGTTAACGTTAGTAGTTTATAAGTTTCAACCCGGATTTGATTTTTCTTTAGTCTATTTTTAATGAAAATTATAATTTCTACTATGTTTTATGATTTTTAAATTTTTTTTTTTGAGGTGGCGTGTTGCGGGGCAGGGTTGCCCCGGACTCGCAGCGGGGCAGAATATTCTGCCCCAAACTCGTCCCTATTACTTGGCGTGGCGGGGCGGGGTCGGGGCAGGTTTGGGACGGCATATTTTTTTGCCATCCCTAATCACATCAGACATCAAAAAGCCTATCTATGTCCATGATTACCTCTTAAAAACATTCATTTAGTTCCTAGTTCCCATTGTGTCCGGGATAGGTACAAGAACTGTATATTGAAAATAGGGCTAGCCCTGCTGCCTAGACCCCCCCAACCATTTAGGGCCCAAATATTTTGGCCCAATTTTTTTTTTTTTTTTTTTAAAAAAAATCAACCTACTTACATGTGAAATGAGTTTAAATAGAAAACAAGTCCAAATTTATTCTACCTTATTCTAGTATTTAAATTGTAGACAGTGCAAATCTTTATCTTAATTTAAAACGATTTTTCAAATTATTATGATTGAAGCAATAAATAAAAGGACAAAAAATAAAGAACACAAAGATTTATACAGGTTCGCAAGACTACGTCCTGTCTTTAGCGGCTGCGGTATTTTCATTATAATAAATGATGATCTTTGTTTACAAGAGATTAGTCATACGACATTGATCTCTTGCCCACCTGTTGACACCTGTTGAGGTGTCAGTAGGTGGGCATTCCAAGATAAAGCAATCAAGTAAAATTGATTGTCCTCTTCAGCAGGTGGACATGATATCCTGCTCCCTTGGGGGTGGGAGATCAATGGCCATTAGTCCTATATATAACAATCCAATAAAAGTTCTCTAATTATAATGAAACTATAAAGCAATCTAATGAATGTTCTCTAGTTATAATGAAATACTAGGACAACCTAATTACGAAGGTAAAATCTCGAAAAACACTACTTCTTAAGCAAATACAAATACCGTAAGGTCGATCCGTGTAGCGCAACAAATTAGGTTTTACAGTTTAACACAAATTCTAACAATTTTTTCATTCAGTGAAGAATAAGAAAAATGTACCATTTTTTGGCTTGTAAACCTGTCAAAAATTTACATTTTAAAACATCTCAATTTATTAAGGACCCCATTTAAATTTTTTCCTATGGCCTCCTAAATCTCAGACTGGCCTGGTTGAAAAAATTGTATTGTATCTATTAGTATCCAGGATAGGTACAAAAACTATTTATTGAAAAAATTATAATCTATTAACAATCTAAAAATATATATTGCTCAAACTGTAGATTATACAATCTTGTGATGAGGATCTGATTAGATGCGACACAAGGTCTTTGGGGGTCTTAGAAAAAATCGATGAGGGGCCCTTTACGAGAATAATAATATTTAAAAAACTATTAATGGAGAAAATTATTACTGATGGAAATTCCGTTGGTATTTGCTAAGTGGTATCACCGTGTTCAATGGAAATTAATACATGTCGGTAATTCAAACATAAGTATTATAGCGATACTATCAGTGATCACCGTTACACCTCCGTTAGTGATTACCGATGATGATATAGTCGATAATATTGTCGGCAACCACTAACAGTGCTTTGGTCTATGATTGCCGACGAGAAGTCTTTTTCAGTGTTTTTTCTTATAAGATATCACGATTAAGTTCAAATATCTTTTTATTTTTTCTATATAATATTACCTATTGTAACTGTTGTTTTATTTCCTACGTAATTTATGATTAATATTTAATTATTTTATTTTTGTTACTTTATTTTCACGAATTTTTTGTCGGAAAATCAAATTTATTAAACTTTTTTGTTTTTATTATTACTAATTGAATAGTCGCTCATAATTTTAAATTACTTTTTTAATTCTGACTTAATTATTGAAAGAATTTTCTTGATCTAATACTTAATATTTTGTATTTTATTACTTTATTTAGAACACTTATTTCTTGTACGTACTAATTAAATGTGTTAATATACAAGTATATTATCAAATGCGGGTTTACCATACAATAATTCAAGTTTGCGTCTCTATTAATTTAAAGGGTATCTCAATCTTTGACATTTTATTACTTATGTTTTCAACTTTACATTTTTATCATTAATTTTTAATTAATTTTCACATCTTCTATCTGATAATGATATTTATCAAAATATCCTATTAATGTGCATTGAAATAAGAGATAAATATTTTGTCAAACTTTTGTATTTGTTATTTATTTTACTTATTTAAAAATATGATATGCAAAACAATCTTTTTCGCCCTCTTATTAATTTTTTGGATAGAAATCATGATTAAAGATAAAGGTAAGATGTGTAAATTAATAGGTTGATGATAAGAATATGATAAAAAAAATAATTGGGGACATAAATGTAAAAATAAGCAATAGTCAAAGACCTTCATTATAATTAAAATGTGGTGTGGTTAATAAAATATGTGGTGTGAACATAATTACACTAACTTAAATTCATTTTAAGTATGGAACACTAAGGAGGGTGTATTCAATTAAGAGTTGATGGGACTTTTATGGAGTTTAAAAGAGTTTAAAAGTTTAGAAACAGATTCAATTGAGACTTTTAAAACCCATAAAAGTTTCTTGCAGTATTCAATATAGATTTTAAAAACTTTTAAAAAGTCTTATAAAGTCATCGCCAGATTCAATTTGCACTTTTTAAAATCCTACGAAATTCAAGTGTATTCAAAATGTTGATGATTTTTAATGACTTTATAGAAAATTTAATATGTACTAACTTTAAAGCACAAAGTATAAATAAAAGATGTTACAATTTATCTCACATTCACCCAAAGACTTTGAAAGACTTTAGAAGAAAAAACATATTTCATTCCCTTATTTTTTTTATATGCATGATTTCTCTTTTCTTTTTCCTTCAACAAACTGTAGAGTTAAGATTAATATTTTTCTTTTTCTTCAATGTGATTTTTTTTCCCTCTTCAATATATTCTCCTAACTTTTTATTTCCCTATTTCTTCTTTTAATATTTTTATCTCTATTCAATTTAATTTTTTTTTTCAATATTCTCTTAACTAGTTTCTCATTTTCTTCTATGAACCTTTAGAGATAATGTAATTTTTTTCTTCAATATTCACATAACCTCTCTCTCTCTCTCTCTCTCTCTCTCTCATTTATCATTTTTCATTAAAAATAAGATAACTTTATAATTAAATTCTTATATAATTGTTGATCTGCAGTTTATTAATGAATTTCATCAAATTAAAAACTCTTTTTTATTACTGTATTTTTTTTTATTCTTGTTTTTTCTATTTATCTTGATGAGCATGATTGTATATTTTTCTCTTCGTCTAAATTGGTACTTAGTTATTTATTTATGCAATTATTGTGACTAATGAAGTGTTACCTATATATTATTAAATATAATAAGGAAAATAATGAATTTGATAATTTTTTTTGTTGGAAAATATTTTAAAATAAATCGTATGCCATAATTTTTTGAATCTATCCACAAGCCATTTAAAAATTTATAGTTTTAACCAAAAGAAAAAATAGAGTGAGTTATATCATTAATTTTTGACGTAATTTACTTGAAGCAATTAAATAGAACATTAATTTTTGTGAATTTGTTAATATTAATATAATTAAATAAATTATTATTAAAATTTTCTTTTGCGACAATTAATTTTTTAACTAAAAAAACAAAATCTATAAAAGTCCATAAAAGTCTGTGAAAGTTTAGGAAAATCCTTCATAATGAAATCTATAAAAATCCATAAAAGTCTGTAGGAGTCTATTAAAATCTAGAAAAGTCAATAAAAGTTAATGAAATCCATCAAAATCAATCACTTGATAAATGTCAATCAAAGTCTTTAAAAGTTTAGATTAAATACACCCCTCTAAATTGTAGTTGTGTATCTCTCTCAATATTATTAATTTGATTATGGTAATTTTTCATGTTGTTCTAATTTTGGGGGAATCTAATGCGACACATTATATTACTTTTCCCAAAGTCACATGCAATGTTCATGTCGACAATTAAGGAACACGCACACATATATACACAAATCCTTCGTGACTCAAACTTTGAAATCATGGGAAGAATTTACCATATCTATTTTTTTTTTTCCCAATAAATCTCTCATAAAAAGCCAGCACCGGCAAGTAAAGGTATCAGAACAAAAACTAGAGCCCATATTAGCAGTTAGAATTTTCCGACGTCAATCAATGAGAACTCGGTTGAGATCTAACAAAATTTGAAGTTGCTTATTCAAAATCTCTCATATTTCCAAAACCTCTCTATTTAGTCTTGTAAAACTGGTTCACTTTGTTTATTAAAATGTTTTTTTAATTGTTATTGACGGAAAATCTAACTCGAATATTCCATCAATAAAATTGTTTAGAAAATGATTTTTTAAAAAAAAAAAAAAATTGGAGACGCTACTTAAATATGGGCCTTAGACAACCGCTTTACTTGCCAGTGTTTGCGCCGATTATAGACTATCTGAAAGATAAAGATCTGATAAATCGGTGCAATACTATATGGTAATTTGAAAAGTACTCATTTATTTCAGTACAATATGCAAATTTTTTTAGCAAATACAAATGCATATAATGAAATAGTTTCTAATGGAAATAACATTTGGAGGACATGCAATGAAAATTAACGAGGTTTTAACTAGGGGCACTTGGATTTGTCCTTGTAGTTGATTATGATTCAGTAACTTGTGCATTTTGACTTGTTTCCATATGTTCACGAAGGAATACACTTGCACTTGTTGTAGCACATACAAGGTGCTTCGAGTGAAAAATTAAATAAGGAGAAAGTATGTATATATACTATACAATTTAAATTAATTGTACTAGTATTTTGATAATTTACTTTTTAAACTTATGGGACTTTCGATTCTCAAAATTCATGATCATGATTTTAAATTTATCGCTTTTTGGGTCTAAACTAATTATGACTTTGTTTGATTTGGATCAAAATTTTGCTAAAAAGTTAAAGTCAAAGTTAATAATTAATTTTAACCACACATTTTATGATACTCACAAATTTTATCTACTTTTCAACTACACATTTCATCAACTTTCATCAAGTGAGACTGTGGGAGTAACCAATTGTCTTCGGTAGAAAAAGGTGACCAAAAGAAAATATGCCATAAAGTCGAATTTTAGAGAAATGCGACTCATGACTAATAATTCAGTTGCAACAAAGTGAATAATGACACCCTTGGTTCATAGAAGATCTCAGCAATTGAAGTGAAGATATTAAAAGCAATTTCTCTTGAGATGTGATAATTCAGTTCTCTCCCACTGTGTGCAGCTCTTATTCTCTCTTTGATTTCTTAGTGATCCTGAGTGATTTGTCAGGATTGTGAATGAACAACTACAAATTTCTTCATGATAAGTGTTGTTTAGCATTTGTTTGTAGAAAGTATGCGTCTATTTGTAGTTATGAGTGAGATTGTTTTCTGGTTGAGGAATGTTCTGATGTGATTTTTCTTGGTCAAGTGCTGTCTATAAACTCTTGGCTACCTTATCAAGCTCCAACAGGGAAGTAAGTGGTGGTTGGCTGAACCATAGGCCTTCAGGCAAACATCTCTTTTAATTATAGCATTTGTACATATGTATTAATATTGATAGAAGGGTACAATTGTCTTTTACTTGTTTGATTAAGATAGTTTAGACATTTTTCTCATCTGACTATTTAAAGTCTTGTATCCTTACTTTTGAATCTACACATTTTATTGTAAGCTTGTTTGGTTCTTGAAACCCTAAGCCCTCTTTGCTTTCTTACTTTCTTCTACAAAATTCACATGGTATCAGAGCTTCAATCAATATATATACTTTGTTTTATGATGTGAAGAACGAAGTCTTGATATCATTCATAGTTCTCGTGGATTGACAACATATTCAGTTTTGACAGAATCTAGAGTCACTACCAGAAATGAGGGAAATAGCGGCGACATTTGTCGTCGCTAAATGTTCAAAAGTCGTATCTTTCAGGTTTTAGAGACGACAGAGTCGCCGCAACATGTCGCCGCAACAAGTTAGTGTCTCTAGAGTTATAGCGGCGACTATAAGTCGTCTCTATAAAAATTTGTATTTATAGAGGCGACATTGTCGTCCCTATGTAAGTCGTGACCATATCTCGAAAACGGACTTATAGGGGACGATATAGTCGTCATAAAAACCGTCGCTATAGATAAACTAATAGATACCATTGTGTCGCCGCCATACGTTCATCCATTACAATGACGATAACGGCGGCCGCTAATACAAATAATGTATTTACCTATAGAGACGACATTGTCGTCGCTATAAACGTTATGAATTTTTTCAAAATTTTTTTTTCAATAATGTAATTACCTATAGCGACGACAATGTCGTCTCTATAAACGTTATGAATGTTTTTAAAAATTTTTTTTTTTCAATAATGTAATTACTTATAGCGACGACATTGTCGCCGCTATAAACATTTTGAATTTTTTTTAAAAAATTTTTTTTTTCCAAATAATATAAATAATATATAAAAAATTCAAAAAATCTACAAACCACGTGAAACCGTCAGTCCCCCGTCCCCGTCCCCGTCCTCCTCATCCGCAGGCGCAGTTGGTATTTTACTTTTTAAAAGCTCAATTTCACGCTGCATTTGACGTAGCTGCTCCTCGTACATGGCAAACCGAACGTCATTACTCTGGGGGTCTGCAGAGGACTGATGGGAAGTTCCTTGTGGGGCAAACGATGCAGCGGTCGAATCGAGCGAGTGAGAGGTGCCCTTCGGAACCCGACCAACCCCACGGACGTGACCTCGTCGTTCTCCGAGCACCTCCTTTGCAATAGCACGCTCGTCTAATGACGCGCTATTGGAGGCGACTTGTGTCTGTTGAGTCTCTCTGAACTCAACAAGCTTATCCTGTTCAGTGAAAAAATAATAATAAATAATAATATCATGCATGTCAGATAAAATTATATTCACATAATTTAAAAATTCTCACATAGTCACCAACACCGCTGGTTCACCTAATTGCCATCCCGGAAGGTGTGAAACGTCCGGACGAATCAATAATCCCGGCCCACGGGTCTCGGGGTCTCGCTACGACAATTTAAACGTGAAATTTAGTATACATTTTTACGTAATGTAGTGAAGATATATTGAAAATTTATATGTTGTACCTAATCGTAACGCGTGGCAGAGAAGCTCTTCGACCCCTGCACGCTCGGGTATTTAGCCTTACCCCCGGTTGGCTTTATTTTTGGAGGACCGGTCTGAAAGTATAACATATTATTGATTAGCAAAAATGTATTAGTTAAAAGAGTATATAACATATCGTAAACAATATATAAACAATACTTACCATTTAAAGTAGGATGGTGAAGAAGTCAATGCACTTACGCTTGGATCCTCATGGACATCTCGCCAGTATGGTCGGCTCGTCCATGCGCTTTTAAGTGATTATGCGCCTTGAGTTTGTATCGCGATAACGATCGGCCGCCAGAGACGATCTGCACACACATCTTGCCGGTGCTCGTCGGGCGATCGATCGCCCTGCAGATCGAAGTAGCTCGCAAGAGTGAAAAAAAAGAATATGTTAGTGTACAAGTCGTAAAATAAGTATTAATGAAGTGTACTAATAACAAAACTAATTTACGTTCATACCTCGATAATGCTACGTGAAGTGCCTGGCCGCTCCTCTCGGAACCTCCGTCCATGAAGGGTAGCACGGGCACGGTGAATCTCACTGGTTCCCAAACAAGCGCGCGTGAAATACTTGGCGTTATTCCCGATCGGTTGCATTGTGCGTTCGACAATGTCGAACGCGATAGGAAGTGGCATCTTCCCATTCGCACGCCAAACCATCTCGAGATTGATGCTCGAGATATACCCCGTCGCTTTGGCGGGGTCTTTGAAAATGAAAAAATCGAAAAATGTATTGATCATACGATTTTCTTCAACGATATGTATAAAATAATAAATAATTACAATTTGAAAGAAACGTCTTACCGGACTCGCATCTTAGAAGCCGGGGGAGCGGGTGAGATGGGCACGTGGAGGATCTCCTACACCATCACCTCCGCGGCGCGATATCACGTCGGTCATACTAACACATGACATATTTTATTGCAAATTAGTCCCTAAACTTTAAAATTATGGATAATTTTGAATTAATTATATTTTATTTCAAATTGGTCCCTAAACTACTGTAAAATTGCAAATAAGTCCCTAAACTTTGAATTTATGAAAAAATTTGACTTTATTATATTTAATTATAAATTGGTCCCTAGACTTACTTTAATTTCAAATAAGTCCCTAAACTTTGAATTTATGAGAAAAATTGACTTTATTATATTTTATTATAAATTGGTCCCTAAACTTACTGTAAAATTGCAAATAAGTCCCTAAATTTTGAATTTATGGGAAAATTTGCCTTTATTATATTTTATTATAAATTGGTCTTTAAACTTACTGTAATTTCAAATAAGTCCCTAAATTTTGAATTTATGGAAAAATTTGACTTTATTATATTTAATTATAAATTGGTCCTTAAACTTCTTTGTAATTTCAAATAAGTCCCTAAACTTTGAATTTATGGAAAAATTTGACTTTATTATATTTTATTATAAATTGGTCCCTAAACTTATTTTATTGCAAAGAAGTCCCTAAACTTTGAATTTATGGGAAAATTTGACTTTATTATATTTTATTATAAATTGGTCCCTAAACTTTTTTATTGCAAATAAGTCCCTAAAATTTGAATTTATGAGAAAATTTGACTTTATTATATTTTATTATAAATTGGTCCCTAAACTTACTTTAATTTCAAATAAGTCCCTAAACTTTGAATTTATGAGAAAATTTGACTTTATTATATTTTATTATAAATTGGTCCCTAAACTTACTGTAAAATTGCAAATAAGTCCCTAAATTTTGAATTTATGGGAAAATTTGACTTTATTATATTTTATTATAAATTGGTCCCTAAACTTTTTTCATTGCAAATAAGTCCCTAAACTTTGAATTTATGGGAAAATTTGACTTTATTATATTTTATTATAAATTGGTCCCTAAACTTACTTTAATTTCAAATAAGTCCCTAAACTTTGAATTTATGGGAAATTTTGACTTTATTATATTTTATTATAAATTGGTCCCTAAACTAATTTTTATTTCCAATAAGTCCCTAAACTATGAATTTATGATAAAATTTGACTTTATTATATTTTGTTATAAATTGGTCCCTAAACTTATTTTATTGGTCCCTAAACAATTTGCAACATGTTTTCAATGAAGTCGATGCATAACATCAACATGTAAATTAAACCAATAAATCATATAAAGCGCATAAGAACAAATACTCAAAATTCTATTTTCTAACAATTTAAAACCCATTAATATTCACCACACCTTGTCCAAAAACCCGACCACCCTCATGATTTGGCTCTAAAGTTAAAAACAAATTCACTTGAAAAGCAGAACAATGCTTTCAAAATTAACAATAAAATAATATCCAAGAAGACCATAATAATTATAAGATCCAATTCCTTTGTTACATACTTCTAATTTTTGATATTTAAAAATTAAAGGGTGAAACTCTTCAACATACCATCCAAATTTTAAAGCGTGCATCAATGGTTTTGGTTCATAAACAAAGCGATCAACCTAATACTCAAAATGTAATTAAAATATCGTAATCTCAATAATTCGGAAAGTATGCATGATTGCTACTACCAGGGGCTAGGGAGGAAAAAATAAAAGACATACCCGATTTGCAAAAGATTCTCTTTCTTCCTGTTCTTGAGCAGGGGCCAATTGGAATTCTTCACGCACATAAAGCATTGTTCCAAATGCATCAAATTCTAAAATTACTCTAATAATAGCGATTGTAGGTGATTTATCTAAATCATTCTCAAGACACGCGCGATAACTTTGTTACATTGGTTGATAAAATTTGTTATAAGAAGCTCTAACGTTCGAATTGCGGTGCGGGATCAATGTATTTGTGTAACATTCATCAAAGTTCAAAAATCCACTATAATTGGAAGTTTGATGCACTAGGAACAATCGCTTTTCAATAAAAACTTATTTGGAAGTCTAAAAGATAGAGGCAAACAAATATGAAGGTAATTTTGCACAAGCCAAAACATATCCCCAACAATATCTGTTGCGACTGCAGAGAGCTATGCAATTATGATTTTTAATGCAGGTCTTAAAAGGGACAAGATCCTTTAGAAACCAATCAACTATGTATTCCTATGACCACGTAAATAAGAATTGATAAGCAAGAGAAAAGAGAAATGCTCAAATAATGCTTCAACTTCACTAACACCTTGATTGCAACTTAATTTTTATGCCGGTATACAAGTTTTTAATTACCAAAAAAAAAAAAACACACAAGGAAAGCATCGAGATAACACATAACAATGACAAGGTGATTAGATGACAAGGAATGAGTGCTCACCCCAAGAGTTAAGTGAAATAATTTATTGTAAGATGTAAATAAACTTACGGGTTTTGTATTGGAGTGGTGGGCGGTGGAAGAAGACGGCAGGCAGACGGCACGACGGCAGCCAAGGAAGGCTGGAAGAAGAACAAGCAAAGCCAAAATAGAAAAGAAGAAGGTTACGCGTGGATTAAAAGGACTGGCTCTATAGCGACGACATATGTCGTCGCCTTAGGGTTCAATAGCGACGACATATTTTTCAGATTTTTTATAACTCGCGCCTAAAAAGGGGCGCCCATTTTTCATGAAAATAGCGACGACATATGTCGTCGATGTTAATATCTCATTTCAAAGGGATTTGTTCAGTAACATAATTTTTTTAATATTTAATATTTAATATTTAATATCATCAATAATTTGTAATATTTATTGATATTTAATAATATCAATAATAATTATTATTATTTAATTTTTAATTTTAATATTTAATATTTAATGAGATTTAATATTATCAATAATAATTTTTAGTATTTAATATTTCATATTTAATTTGTATGTTTTCATATTTATTGATATTTAATAATATCAATAAAAATTATTAGTATTTAATATTGAATTTTTAATTTGTGATTTTAATATTTAATATTTAATGAGATTTAATATTATGAATAATAATTTTAGTATTTAATATTTAGTATTTAATTTGTAATTTTAATATTTAATATTTAATGAGATTTAATATTATGAATAATAATTTTTAGTATTTAATATTTAATATTTAATTTGTAATTTTAATATTTAATATTGAATGATATTTAATATTATGAATAATAAATTTTAGTATTTAATATTTAATATTTAATTTTATGTTTTCATATTTATTGGGTCATTCAATTTTAAATAATTTTCATTTGAGTCCTCTTAATTTTTCTTTTATTTCAATTTCTTTAAATTTTATTTGCAACTTAAGTCCTTCAACTCGCGTTTTGACCAATAACAATGAACCGATGAATGAATGACAAACATTCAAGCCGAAAACAGTAACAACAATTTGAACATGCGTTTTTTTAAAGTAATTTCATTACAAATTTAGTGATGTACAATAACATTTCAATCGATTCACTATCATGATACGATTGATCTCACGTCATCGTCATTCGGCGTCCTCATTGATTTCACTCGATGTTTCTTCATCCTCGTATTACGCATTTGTATCGTCTTCAACATCATCGCCGCGTTTATAAGCGAAGTTTCTCCCTGCACTATCTAACGAGGCTTTCACGATAACCAATGCATCGATCTCATCGACTTCATCATCATCGCGGTGCAAGGATACATGCTCTATGTTGCCAAGATCAACGACTAGAGATAAGCAGGAAGAGTTGTTATTGTGGGAGCGGGTCAATCTACGTGATGTTAGCTCCCCACCGTGCCCACGTGCTCCTATGATGGACAATTTGTACTACTCGCCGATTCGGACCACGAGATGGATCTTCAATGTAGAACACTTGTTGTGCTTGGCTAGCAAGTATGGGCGATCATCCTTGAACGCTCTGACCGATGTCAATCTTGGTAACGTTATTCTCGATTACCATCCGTCTCCCATCACACCTAAACCACTTGCGCCGGAACATATAGACCGAAAGTTTGGTCCATATTGTAGCTCCAGTATATCTTGCGGTGCCCAAAGTAAACCTCACCCCGGTCCACAGGGACGGACACACCACTATTTTGAGTTTTTCTTGAATATCACGATCATATGTCACGAACCGAACTCCTTTCACAACACAAGCCGTGTATGACATAACTTCTTTGGTAACATCCAGCGGCGGTATAAATAACTCATGAGAAACTTGATGGTTGTGGCTTTGGCGCATTGCATATAGCTGCATGACAAGAATTATTCTCGATTATTGAAAGCAAGTATGTTGAAAACTTGTAATTTTATTGATCGATGTTCGTTTACCTTCTCGTAGAACCAACCGTGAAAGTCTCTTACGTGCACTAATTCGATGTTTGGAATGACCAACGCTCGATGAGTTCCCGCCTATGTTCCACGAATATTTTATTGAAGATCAACGTTCATTAGTTCGTTTCAAATGATAAAGTTAATTCGAGATAAAAGCATAATAATCAAGAATTAACGCCTGTCTTCATCGCAAGAATGGCTCAACTTCAAAGCAGTTGTTCGGGATGTAAAAATTGCTTGATTTCGAACTTGAGTAGGAAACGTCGTTGGTGATTGCTTCCAAGTGGGTGACATCGCGATTGAAAAAAGTAAAGTCGTATACGTGGAACGATAGCATCCTCGCTTCGTGCGGTCGATCGAACCTTGTCCCTAAGTCCGGAAGTACTTGAACAAAAGGTCAATGCCTCGTCCACAACATACCCTTTGACTATTGATCCCTCGGCGTAGCTCGATTTACGGACGTAGCCCTTCAATTTCTTGGTATCGCTCGAATGGATACATCCATCTCATGTGCACCGGACCTCCAATGATTGCCTCTTCGGTAAATGCTTTACGAGGTGAATCATGATGTCGAAGAAAGGTCAAGGAAATATCCTTTCCAACTTACGGAGAATGAGTACAAGGTGATCGTGGGAAGCTATCATGTCGCTAACCTTTAGTGTTCTTGCACAAAGCTTTCGAAGAACGTGCAGATTCAATAATGACCGTGGAAATTGTTTTATTCAAGAACGCCCGACATCCGGTGGTAATAACCGTTGCATGATAATATGGCAATCATGTGACTTCAACCCGATAATACTCTGTTTGTCATTTGGAGCAATATTCTTAGAAGATTAGAAGCGAAGCCATTTGGAAACTCAACCGATCGGATAAATTGACAAAATTTCTTACGATTTGAAGGCGACATGGTGTAACATGCGGCGAGCTTCATCCACTTATTCCCGATTCGATACAAGTGCAACTCCCTTTTGATCCCTAATTGCATTAGATCGCGCCTCGCATTGATCGTGTCTTTTGATTTGAATGGATCGTCCATAATTGTGCCGAGCAAGCTATCACAAACATTCTTCTCGTGCATGACATCGATGTTATGTTTGAGCTCGGTAGAAGTCCAATACGGCAACTCATAGAAAATGCTCTTTTTCTCCAATTGAGCTCGTCATCACTTCTCGAATTGTAGCGCCACCGTAATTTGGGTGCTTTCACGGACTTCTATATCGATACGACTTAAGCGTGCTAAAATGTCTCGTGGCGTTAACCGACGCGGAGGTGGTCGCCTATCTGTCCTCCCATCGAAGTCTAAATTGCTCCGAAAATGATGCCTGGATGGCAGGAACCGACGATGACCCACATAAGCTGTCTTACCTATGACACGGACTGAAGGAGTATCCTCGTTGCACGTCGGACATGCCTTGTACCCTGACCACTCCAACCGGACAAACTACTTCTACTGGGAAATCGTTAACGATCAACAACAAAGCCGCACGTGATCTGAATACCGACTTCTTTGTTGGTTCCACCGTCTCTGTGTCAATCCCATCGCCCACAATTCCTTCAACTCATCCACTAATGGTCGTAAAAATACATCAATGTCCTTACCCGGTGCTTTAGGACCGGTATCAATAGAGTAAGCATGAGATATTCGGGCTTCATGCATAACCGGGTGGCAAGTTGTATGGCGTTACAACCATCGGCCACATGTCAGCATCTGACAGAGACTCATGTCACCGAATGGATTGAATCGTCTGTGGCCAAACCTAACGACATTCCCGATCTCACTTGCGAACATTGGATGTTTCAAGTCAAAATCCCGCCATGCCTTTCCATCAACGGGATGTTGCATTTCATCATCGTCCCTAGACCTTCCTATCTTGTGCCACCTCATAAGTTTTGCGGTATCCTTCGTCGCGAACATACGTTTTAGTGCGGGGCCAAGGAAAATATCTCAACACCTTATGCGGAACATTCTTCCCGTTCACTTTCCCAGAAGTGTGAACCCAACGACTTTCCTGGCAAATCGGGCAAGTTTGTCTATCAGCATGTTCACCCCAAAACAGTGCACAGTCGTTCTTGTAGGCACGAATGGATTTGTAACCCAAACCAAGCTTCGTCATCAGCTTCTTAGCTTCAGAGTGAGAGTCAACCGAGTTCATATTTGGGAATGCTAACTTCAGCAATTTCAAAAGATCATCGACAGACTTGTTTGTCCATTTGTTCATAACTTTAATATGCATCAACTTGACTAAAAAATTTAGGGATGAAAATGATGAAACTCCGGGTATAATTCTGAATGGAGAGCCTGAAACAGTTCGTCATAGTAACCATCGGTGCTTGTACTGCATGCTCATCACCAACTACGCGTCTATTACATCCATCATCTCATCTTCCACACCATCTCGCTCATTCTGTCTATACACATTCATGAGACGAACATCAATCTCGCCATGATATATCCAAGTGACATAACTCTCCGCAAAACCATTACGAAATATGTGAGCCTCGACAATTTCCAATGGATGTGTGAGACCGTTTAAACATTTTTTGCACGGACATTTAATTCTTCCTCTGTCGTTAACGTATGGCCTCGCCATATTTATAAATGCTTGCAAACCGTTCCGAAATTCTGCAGATTTTGTGCGATTTCTAATTGTTGTCCAACTTTTATCAATATCCATACTTGTAAAATACTATATTCTTACAAATACAGTACTGATAATAATTGGAGATGATTATGAAGAAATGGAGATGAAAAAATGGAGATGGAGAAGAATTGATATGCTGCAGTGGAAGAAATACAGAGATGCAAATCGGAAATGGAAGAAATACAGAGAGGTAATACAGAAATGCGAACATTGGAAGAAGATAAAGAAGAGTCTATAGCGACGACATTGTCGTCGCTATAGACATACGTCGTCGCTAAAGAATCATTCCCATTTTCGAGGCAATCAATTATTCACGCTACCGCACAATTTAATCAAAATAGTTATAGCGACGACACATATGTCGTCGCTATATATAACAATTGGGCGCCATTTTCCCGCCTAAATTGATGTTGGTATATAGCGACGACTTATGTCGTCGCTATAGACCCCTTCACACTTTACGAGAAAATACATGATTCACGTGACTTACATCATCATCCGCATATCAATTGCGACGACATATGTCGTCGCTATATATGCACCACAATGCCGCCATTAGTTCCCGCCCTTTTCTAATCTGAGTGGCGACGACACAGAAAGACGTCGTTATAGCCTCTACGCAACAGCGACGATATAGGTTTTATAGCGACGACATATGTCGTCGCTATAAGTTTTGTTGGTATTGCGACGACATTTCTCTGTCGTCGCTACTACGTAGAATTAATAGAGGCGACTTGTTGTCGTCGCAATATATGTCGTCGCTATAGACCCTCTTTGTTGTAGTGAGTATTTGGAGTATCACGTATTGATGTTCAGTATTCTTTTCGCTACTTGCCTTAATCTCGATTTTGAAATTTTGTCTGGGCTTTCATATATGATTGAGAAATATTTGTATTATTTTTGGATTTTATTTTTGTTTGGGCTTTTAGTAATTGTTTGAGATATTATTGTTGGTCGTATTTGTTGGTTGTTGGTTTAATCTTTATAACGGCGGGTGAAAAAGGTGATTCACTTCAATACATTAATGTGAGATTAGATATGGGAATAATTATTCGTATTGGAAAATTGTGATGAAGGATTTTTTAAAAGGTAAACAAATGTGGGATTATGTGACTGGGATATTGAAACCAGACCTAATCTTGATAAAGATGAATATGATAAATTTGTAGACGAAGCTTATGCGGACTTGAACTTTGATATTTATTAATACAATTCATTTCACATCTAAGTCGAAAAATTGGTCTTTTACTTTCTGGACTTGTCAGGAAACAAAGCCCTTTATTAAAGGGAAAGCCAAAACAACGAAAATCAACAAACTTAACCAAACCCCAAGAATTTTGCAATAAAAAACAATTTTTTTCCCCCTATTTACTGGCATTACATCGAACAAGTTGGAAATTTCTGGACTGCAGTTCATTATTTTATCAATTTCAGGCTCATATAGAAATAACTGTCTGTAAATTTTTAATTTAATTCTGTCTTATTAATTAAATTCCAAAATAAATACAAGTAATTAAATGAACAATTACTACGAAAATGAAATGCAACTGCCCATATAACTATTCAGCATTACATTTATTTTGTTTCAATTTTTTTGGGGTAAGTAGTTAGATTATGAGTTGTAAAATAGCTTTAATTCATATTATACTCAGACAAGAAACTAGTGAAAAATTAGGTATTACCAACATAAAATGACAAACATAATGACAAGTGAATTTGTATTTTTGTTTCAATTAAGTTATGCTGTCCAAATCCATTAACTAATCCAAATAAATATTTATTTTGACGATATAACTGTATTTATGACTTTGCTCATTCAAGATGAATGGATGGTTTTGAATTTTGGTTGATAAAAACTTGTGGGCTATCGAGTTGCGGTAATTTTTTGAGCACGTATGCAACTCCCTCTCATAGTTTAATTTAATTTAATTTCCATTTATATATGGGTGGGGTGGGGTGAAGGCTATAAATAATTAAATATGGATGGGTGACATTTAGTGTAAAATCTAGACAGCCTTAATCCTTTGTTTTTTTTAACTATAAATAAGGTATTGACTCTTTGTTATTATTAGACATTACATAGTAAAACCAGAAAGAGAGAAAAATATGGGGAGAAAGTGTCATCCTTTACTGAAAGGTGGAAGGAGAGAAACTAAATACAGCCATGGATTTTCTGCTTCAGACATGGAAACCCTTACCAGTATATGTGAAGTTATTCTACCTTCTTTACCCCTGAATTCTGAAGAAATTTCTGCAAAGAATGATCAATCAAAAATGGTTATTCAGTCCTTCTACAATTCTTCTGGATCACAGTATCCCATACCGGACGAGGTAAAGATACACATGTTTGATACGTGTGCGTAACATTAGGGTTGCTGAACCTGAAGTTTCTTATATATTTTGAATGTGTATATGCAGGTTGGAGAACTTATAACAAAGAAGGGATTTTTGGAAGGTAAAATATTGGTTAAAGGGCTGTTAAAAATTCTTTCTACGAGGTTCGGGACTTTATTGATCTGTGGAACTCTTTGTTTTGGTAACAAATGGCCATTTGTGAACAAATTCTCATGTATTTCTCTACACAAAAGGGAAGCTGTTATTCAGTACTGGTTCAAGCATTGGTTTCTTACTCCTATTAGGCTGGCATTTGTATTCATCAAATTCTTGTGCCTCTTTGTCTTCTTCACTCGGGTAATGTTTTTCAAAACCTTAACTCGTTCATGTCATTTTTAATAATCTGATCTCGTTTCCTCCAACTTATTGAAATATCTATCAACTTACGTAGACGAAGTTGACTTTACTTTTAAGTTTTAGCAAAACAATCATAAATAAAAGAATTAGCCATTATAGAGTATTTAAGGTCCTCCATTGAGAATCCTTGGTATGTCTTTCTTGGGTAAAATATAAGTTCTATCACTGAACTTTCAGGCGTGTTTCAAATCTGTCACTAAATTTCAATTTGTTTTTAATTAGTTACTGAACTTTAAAAATTATTTCTAGTAGACCTTTCTGTTAGTTGACGTTGATATATTTAATGTTGTGAGACAGCGTGGCAAACACGTTTATGTGGAGTATCATCCGTCGTTATCTCCATGCCTAAAAATCCAAAAACTTTCAAATCGGCCACTGAACTTCAGTTGTTTCTAATTAGTCACTAAATTTTAAAAGTTGTTTTCAATTGATTGTTCTGTTCGACGTTGGTAAAATTATTGTGTAGAGAGTGCGTGATGAATGTCATGGCTTATGTCGTCAACCATTATCTCCACTGGTGAAAGTTCAGTGATAAATTGGATTTTTACCTGTGGAGATAATGGCTAACGCATGACGAGACTCTACATAAGGCAAGGCATTTGCCACGCACCCTCCCCGCGTTAATTTTACTAAAGTTGACTAATTAGAAGGTTCAGTGACTGATTTGAAACATGCCTAAAAGTTCAGTGACAAAATGGATTTTTATGAAAGTTTAATACCTTCGACTGAGTAATTAGTAAGATTTAATAAAAAAATTATTAGTTAAAAAAAAAGTCTTTTTTATATGGATGATGATTTATGATACAACAAAGATCTTCCTCATAAATTCCTGCTATATTTTCTAATTTTCGATTGCTGTTTAATTTGGAGTTTTTAATCCAGTCATATACAGTATGCTAATAATGCTACAGATTAATTCAGAAAGCATCAAAGTTTATTAATCTCATCCTTTTATAGGTTGGAGAAGATTCAAAAAATCCTGCTTGGGAAGCCATGGAATATGAGGTAGACAGTGCTGAAAATTTGTCCAATATTCCTGAAGATAGACCTCTTGAGAAAGGAATAGTAGAGACAATGCATGAAACCGAGTCGAAATTTGTCAGTTCTCTTGTCCAGAAAGGCCTCAGTGTCACAGAAGATCCTTCACAAAACATGTACAAGATCAAATGTGATGTTGTAATTGTAGGCTCAGGTTGTGGTGGTGGTGTTGCTGCAGCTGTTCTTGCAAGTTCAGGCCAGAAAGTTGTAGTTCTTGAAAAAGGAAACTATTTCACTAAAACAGATTATTCTGCACTAGAAGGACCTTCCATGGATCAACTTTATGAATCTGGAGGAATTCTTGTAACCTTGGATGGAAAATGTTGGTTCTTGCAGGATCAACAGTGGGTGGTGGATCTGCTGTTAATTGGTCAGCATGTATTAAAACGCCGAATTCTGTGCTTCAAGAATGGGCTAAAGATCACAAAATTCCAATCTATGCAAGTTCTCAGTATTCATCTGCTATGGACATTGTGTGCGAAAGACTTGGTGTGACGGAGAATTGTGTCCAAGAGGGGTTTCAGAATCAGATTTTACGAAGAGGGTGTGAAAAACTAGGCCTTGAAGTTGAATCCGTGGCACGAAATTCCTCAGAAAGTCATTACTGTGGTTCTTGTTGCTATGGCTGTATTAGGGGCGACAAGAAAGGGACGGATACGACTTGGCTAGTTGATGCAGTGAATTGTGGTGCAGTGATGATCATAACGGGATGCAAAGCCGAGAGATTTGTACTAGAGAAGAATGATTATGAAAGTACAAGACAGATGAAATGCTTGGGAGTGATTGCAAAAGTATGAATACAGATTTTACAAAGAGGATACAAATTGAGGCTAAGGTGACAATCTCAGCCTGTGGTTCTCTCTTGACACCGCCTTTGATGATTGCTAGTGGATTAACAAACAAAAACATTGGTCGGAATCTTCATCTTCATCCGGTCCTAATGGCGTGGGGATACTTCCCGGAGTCCAATTCAGATCTCAAAGGAAAGATGTATGAGGGAGGTATAATCACATCAGTGCATAAAGTTGGATCAGATGGATCAAATGCAAGAGCAATTATAGAATCCCTATTCTAGGGCCTGGATCATTTGCTGCATTATGTCCTTGGGAGTCAGGAATGGACTTAAAGAACAGGATTGTTAAGTATTCTAGAACGGCTCATCTGTTCTCAATGATTCGAGACAGAGGCTCGGGAGAAGTTACATCAAAAGGAAGAATCAGTTATAAGTTCGATAAATTGGACAAAGAAAATATTAAGGTAGGTTTACGCGAAGCATTAAGGATTTTGATAGCGGCAGGAGCTGCTGAGGTGGGCACTCATCGGAGTGATGGACAGAAGCTGATATGCAAAGGCAAAAGTAACGAAGAGTTGGATGAGTTTCTTGACACGGTTACTGTCCCGGAAGGTCCTAAATCTTTGGTCGAGAACTGGACAACGTATTCTTCTGCGCATCAAATGGGAAGCTGCAGAATGGGGATTAACGAAAAGGATGGTGCAGTCGACGAAAATGGAGAGAGTTGGGAAGCAAAAGGCCTATTTGTTTGTGATGCTAGTGTTCTTCCAAGCGCCATTGGAGTCAATCCTATGATAACCATTCAATCGACTTCATATTGCCTCTCCAAAAAGATAGCCGAGAGACTGAAAAGTTTTATCTAGTAAAGAACATTATTTACTATGGTTACATTTCTACTTTGCCTCGTTATACGTTGTTGAATAAGCGAGGCAATACCATAGTAGAACAAAGTTAATATTTTCCCCTCTACATCTTGTTTCACCATACTAGAACCTTTCTCTATTGGTGATCTATAAAATTGATGTATTTGCAAACAAATTACAGAGTTAAATCATAAGCAACTCCAAAATTAAGTAAAAATGCCAAGTACTGGCAACGTAAGATAGTAAAATTTTTAGTCAACAATATTTTTTCTCCCTTTTGTAACACCAAATCACATCAGCATAAAAAAGCCTATCTATGTCCATGATTACCTCTTAAAAACATTCATTTAGTTCCTAGCTCCCATTTTGTGTCCGGGATAGGTACAAGAACCGTATATTGAAAATAATCAGTCATGCCCCCACCCAAAACAACCATTTAGGGTCCAAAAATTTTGGCCCAATTTTTTTTTTTTTTTAAAATCAACATACTTACAAGTGAAATGAGCCTAAATAGAAACAAGTCCAAATCTAATCTACCTTATTCTAGTATTTAAATTGTAGACAGTGCAATTTTTTCTTTAAACCTCATTTTAGAAATCTTTATCTTGATTCGTTTTCCAAATTGTTAGGATTGAAGCAATAAATAAAAGGGCAAAAAATAAAGAACACAAAGATTTATACAGGTTCGAACTACGTCTCGTCTTCAGCGGTTGCAATATTTTTACTATAATGAATGATGATCTTCGTTTACAAGAGATTAGTTCTATATATAATAATCCAATGAAAGTTCCCTAATTATAATGAAACTATAAGGCAATCTAATGAAAGTTCTCTAGTTATAATGAAATGTTAGGACGACCTAATTACGAAGGTAAAATCTCAAAAAATACTATTCTTTAAGCAAATATAAATACCGTAAGGTCGATCCGTGCTCAGCTCCGCGTAACGCAACAAATTAGGCTCTACAGCTTAACACAAATTTCAACTATTTTTTCATTCAGTAAAGAAGAAAAAAATGTACCATTAAACTTGTCAAAAATTTACATTTTAAAACATCCGAATTTAATAAGGGCTCCATTTAAATTTTTTCCCCGGGCCCCTAAATCTCAGGGCCAGCCTGATTGAAAAAATCATATTGTATCTATTAGTGCCCAGGATAGGTACAAAAACCATTTATTGAAAAAATTATAATCTATCAGCAATCTAAAATATATATTGCTCAAACTGTAGATTATACAATCTTGTGATAAGGATATGATTAGATGCGACACAAGGACTTTGGGGGCCTTAGAAAAAATCGATTAGGGGGCCTTTACGAGAATAATAATATTTAAAAAAATATTAACGGAGCAAATTATTACTGATGGAAATTCCGTTGGTATATGCTAAGCGATATCACCGTTTTCAATGGAAATCAATATATGTCGGTAATTCAAACAGAATTACTATAGCGATACTATGAGTGATCACCGTTACACCTCCGTTAGTAATTACCGACGATGATATCGTCGGTAATATTGTCGGAAACCACTAACATTGCTTTGGTCTATGATTGCCGACGACTGGTCGGCATTACTAACAAAATTACTAACAAAATTTTATTTTTTCAATGTTTTTTCTTATAAGATACCACGATTATGTTCAAATATCTTTTTATTTTTTCTTTATAATATTATCTATTTGTAACAGTTGTTTTATTTTCGATATAATTTATGATTAATATTTAATTATTTTATTTTTGTTACTTTATTTTCACGAATTTTTTGTCGGTAAATCAAATTTATTAAACTTTTATGTTTTTATTATTACTAACGGAAAAGTCGCTCATAATTTTAAATTAATTTTTTAATTCTGACTTAATTACCGAAAGAATTTTCTTGATCTAATATTTAATTTTTTGTATTTTATTACTTTATGTAGAATATTTATTTCTCGTACGTACTAATTAAATGTGTTAATATATAAGTATATTATCAAATACGGGTTTACCATACAATAATTCAAGTTTATGTCTCTATTAATTTAAAGGGTAACCACATTTTAATTGCAACGAAGGTTTCTCAATCTTTGACATTTTAGTACATATGTTTTCAACTTTACATTTTTATTATTAATTTTTAATTAATTTTCACATCTTCTATCTGATAATGATATTTTTCAAAATATCCTGTTAATGTGCATTGAAATAAGAGATAAATATTTTGTCAAACTTTTCTATTTGTTATTTATTTTGCTTATTTAAAAATATGATATGCAAAACAATCTTTTTCGCCCTCTTATTAATTTTTTGGATAGAAATCATGATTAAAGATAAAGATAAGATGTGTAAATTAATAGGTTGATGATAAGAATATGATAAAAAAAAACAATTGGGGACATAAATGTAAAAATAAGCAATAGTCAAAGACCTTCATTATAATTAAAATGTGGTGTGGTTAACAAAATATGTGGTGTGAACATAATTACACTAACTTAAATTCATTTTAAGTATGGAACACTAAATTGTAGTTGTGCATCTCTCTCAATATTATTAATTTGATTATGGTAATTTTTCATGTTGTTCTAATTTGGAAAAAAAAAATTTCAAATGCGACACGTTATATTACTTTTCCCAAAGTCGAGCAGCAGGTAATGTCACCATAATCTAATGTTCATGTCGACAATTAAGGAACACGCACACATATATACAAAAATCCTTCATGACTTAAACTTTGAAATCATGGGAAGAATTTACCATATGTATTTGTTTTCAATAAATCTCTCATAAAAAACCAGCACCGGTAGGTAAAGGTATCAGAACAAAAACTAGAGCCCATATTAGTGTTGGAGATTTAAAGGGAGATGAAAAACAAAACAAGAATAAAACACAAAAAATGGATAGTTTGAACACGATTATGAATCATTGTCTTCAAACGATATTTGCCGCCACCGGGATAAGTGCTTGAAGGCTTTGAATGCAAATAGTTTGTAGGAGTAATCAAACCTGATTCAAGTTCAAAATCAAGCAAAATAAACTTGAATGAAACTTGAAGAACACTTTGAAAAATCTGAGATTTGAACTTTGGTTTGGATGTGTTGATCTTTCTTTGATGTTAATCTTATATATTTTAACTTGAAAACTATCTATATATATAGATAATCAAGTCTTACACACGAAAAAGGTGCCAAAAACAATCCAAAAGGTGCCAAAACTTCTTCAAACGCTGTCAGAATTCAAAATCCAACGGCAGTAAAAAATTGCACTGGGCGAACACCCAGTACAATCCTAGGTGTTCACCCATGCCAATGTTTTGGCCTCAGTCACTTGATGAGGAGGCTGGGTGTTCGCCCAGCCTAAAATTCCACTTTAAATTTTTATTTTCCGGATTTTGTTTTCATCTCATTGTTATCCTCTTGATTCCAAATCACTTTCTATTATGTAATTGAACAATATTACAACAATCATCCACTTGTTCAATTATATAATAAGCACAAACTCAAATTGAACGACTTTTATGCATAAAGTATGGATATCTTTCGATTTGAATCCAACCTTAGTGTAAATCTCACAAAGTATCATTGAAATCTCAAGTAGCATGAAAGCTTTGAACCTGTTATTCCTTGTGATGATACTGGTGAAATTACACACATAAGCATCATGTGTTCTAAGTTCCACACTGTCTCATTTAGCGCTCTTAAGACCTTGCGCTCCTCCTATTCATGAACTTTTAAGAGATAAACTCCAACTCTCTATTGAGGCGGCACCACCTTGAAGTTCGTATAGGTAAAGTTCTTGCAGTATCTTTGTCACTTTTAGAGATACTTAACCCAACAATCTGAACTTTATTAAGAGTAATAGAAACTCATCCATCCTTTTCCGTGACAACCAGCACTTATAACCTAGGATAGGGTTTAAGAAAGAATAAGTGCTGAAATTATCCACTTATCAAATGACTTGTTGTTACCTTTTGAACCCGAGATATACTTGTTAGTATAATCAGGTAGGGTTGCTATCATTTGGTAGATTTAATTACAGAGTTTTAACCCCATCCTACTAGTTGTTGTCCGTACTAACTCCTTTGTAAGTGGTTTAGTAAGTGGATCGGCCAAATTCTCATTTGACTTTACATAAGTGAGTGAAATTATTCCATCTTTAATTAATTTCCTCACGTAGTCATGTCTAAGACTCATGTGTCTAGACTTACCATTGTACACTTCATTGTACGCTTTAGCTAAAGTGGCTTGACTATCACACAAGATAGATATAGAAGAATTATTCTTCTCTCCCAATTGGATTTCATACATTAAATCCTTAAGCCATTCAGCTTCTTTTCTAGTTTCAGGTAATGCTACGAATTCGGATTCCATAGTTGAGTGTGTAATGCACGTTTGTTTCTTGGATTTTCAAGAAATTGCACCTCCTCCAAGGGTGAATACCCAACCTGAAGTGGATTTATTTTCACCTGCATTAGAAATCCAACTAGCATTGGTAAATCCTTCTAGGATTGCCATGCTTTCATCGACGTTGTTTTTCGACCGGAAGACCGAGAGCTAACTATCGAGACTTTGGACTATCCGACAATACATTTATACAAAACTTCTACCCTGAGCACACGCAATGGAACTGTAGACAGTCAAGTGAAATCTAATCCACGAAATAATTTGATAGGATTGCCGGAAATTTAGAATATTGGAGACCTAGATCCTTGGTTTTCTTTAAATAACCAAGAACCCTTCCAATGGCCTTCCAATGTTCTTCACTTGGATTACTAGTAAACCTACTAAGTTTACTAATTGCAAATGCTATATCGGGTCTTGTGCATTGCACCGCATACATAAGACTTCCAATAATACTTGCATACTCAAGTTGTGCTATTGCTCTTCCATCACTCTTTTTAAGTTTCAAACTTGAATCAAACGGGGTATTTACCTCTTTGATGTTCAAGTGATCGTACTTTTTGATCGCATTCTTAACATAATGTGATTGGTTCAACATATAACCCCCACTAATCTTGGTAACCTTGATACCTAATATGGTATCCACTTGACCAAGATCTTTCATGTTGAATGTGGAAGATATCAACCTCTTTGTTTCTTTTATACCTTGCATTTGATTACTTACAATTAACATATCATCCACGTATAAACAAATAAGCACAACATAATTATCACATATTTTTGAATATAAACATTTATCAACACTATTATGTTTAAATCCAAATGTCATTATTGCTAAGTCAAACTTTTCATGCCATTTCTTTGGTGCTTGTTTTAAACCATATAAAGATTTTACTAATTTGCATACTTTATGTTCATTTCTAAGTAGAACAAAATCTTCCGGTTGTTCTATATAGACCTCCTCATCGAGATCCCCATTTAAGAATGCCGTCTTAACATCCATTTGATGTATATGTAAATCATAAATAGAAGCTAAAGCAAATAAAATCCTAATCGATGTTATTCTAGCAACTGGTGCATATGTGTCAAAGTAATCTATTCCTTCCCTTTGTCTATACCCTTTGGTCACTAACCTAGCTTTAAAGGTATTAAGAGTATCGTCTGCATTATACTTCCTCCTAAATACCCATTTACAGTCTATGGTTTTTGAGCCGGGTGGTAAATCGACTAATTCCCAAGTATTGTTTGACATAATTGAATCCATTTCATCATTTATAACATCTTTCCAAAAGATACTATCTCTTGATGACATTGCTTCTCGATAAGTTTTAGGATCGGTTTCAACTTGAAGAACATATGGAATAGTTCTTGTGACACTCTTCTCATTTCCTTCAACCAAATAGAAGGAAATAAGTTGAGAATCAATTTCATCCAGTCCTAGTACTTTATCTTTTCGAGCTCTTTTACTTCTACAAAGTTCATTTGTATCAACATCCTTAAAAGGCGTTTCTACTTGTGATCTTGTAGAAGTAGGAGTCTCCACTTGAGATTCCCTTAATGAATTATTATCCGAAGATAATAAATTTTCAAAGAACTCTACGTCACGAGATTCAATTATAACATTGGTTTCCAAATTTAATAATCGATATGCTTTGTTGTTTTGAGCATATCCTACAAAAGCGCATTTGATCCATCTAGGACCCAACTTAGTCTTTTTAGGATCCGTGTTCTTGCAATAAACAAGACACCCCCACACTTTGAAATATCCAATATTCGGTTTTCTTCCTTTCCACAATTCATAGAGAGAAACTTTTAATCTTTTAAAAGGAATTCTATTCATTATATGACATGCACTTAATAAAGCTTCACCCCATAAGTTAAATGGCAACTTAGAATTTAATAACATAGCATTTATCATCTCTACTAATGTCCTATTCTTTCTCTCAGCCAAACCATTTTGTTCGGGTGTTCTAGGAGCACTACATTGATGTATTATGCCATGTTGTTCACAAAAAATATTAAATTCATTAGAGAAATATTCATCTTCTCTATCACTTTTAAGAATTTTAATCTTTCTATTTAATTGATTCTCTACTTCGATTTTGTATATCTTAAACATACTAAAGGCTTCATCCTTATGCTTCATTAAAAAGATATAACAAAATCTAGAATGATCATCTATGAATGTTATGAAATATTTATCACCTCCTATTGTTATCATTCCATTTAATTCACACATATCGGAATGAATCAAGTCTAATAAATTAAAAGTTCTTTCAACGCTATGAAAAGGTTTCTTAATTAATTTAGACTTAACACATAATTCACATTTATTATGTTTTATGTTTTCACAAGAAATCATATTATTTTTAATCATTCTTTTTATAGTAGAGAAACTAATATGTCTTAGCCTATCATGCCATAAAGTAATAGACTCAATAACATAATTTAAATTCATAGTTTTATTGATATCATTTTCAACAATACAAAGTTTGACCATTCCATCACTAGAATAGCTTTTTCCAACAAATACACCATTACGGAAAAGTACAAGTTTGCCCGACTCATATACGGACTTAATTCTCAGTTTTCCCAACAAATCCCTACTTACTAAATTTCTATTCATATCCAGTACATGTAAGACATTTATTAATGTAATCTTCTTGTCGGATGTGAAAAGTAAGTCTACACTTCATTTGCCAACAACCTTCGATTGAATTTCCCATTTGAATGTGTTCATCGTCCACTTCTTGATAGCTTTTGAAAAGTGACCTATCATAACAAACATGTATGGTGGCACAAGTATCATACCACCATCCTTGAACCTTTCCTTTGACGGTATTGACAATGCTCACAGTAGCAACAATGTTGTCCATGTCAATGGAGTTCACCTTTCCTGTTTGTTTTGGTTGTTTGCGGTTTCTGCACTCAAGGGCATAATGTCTGGGTTTGCCACATACATAATAAGAAACTTTAGATTTTTTCTTGTCCTTGTTGTCTTTGTTGGAGTTTGAGAATTTCCTCTTCATAGAATTCTTGTTGGATTTGTCAACTTGATCCACGGCATGGGCTTTGGAAGTCCCCTCATGAGAATGTTCGTTCCCATCTCGTGCCCTTGATTCTTCCTCAATTCAAAGATGCTGTTGAATCCCTTCCAAAGAGTAATCTTCAGAACTATGAAGAATTTTCTTCCTATAGCCTTTCCATGATGATGGCAACTTAGCGATAATTGCACCAACTTGGAAAGTCTCGAAATTTCAATCTTCACGGACTTCATTTTGTTTACAATGACTTGCAATTCATGCACTTGTCCTAACAAAGGTATGTTATCCAAAAATTTGAAATCAAAGTACTTGAAAATCAGAAACTTTTTGGTATCTTCCTCATCGGCCTTGTATTTATTCTCCAATGCGTTCCATATCTCCCTTGTCGAAGTGGTGTTGGTATAGAGATCATAAAGCCGATCAGAGAGGGCATTTAAGATGTGTCCTCTACAAATAAACTCATCTTCATGTCTCTTCTTTCTTTCTACTTTTATTGCATCGGAATCATTTGAGGTTGGTTTCGGCAATGGTGCCAAATCTGAATCCAAGATGTAACATATCTTCAAGGTGGTGAGAAAGAATTTCAACTTATCCTTCTATCTTGTAAAATTTGATCCATCGAACCTATCAAGCCTCACAAGGTCTTGATTCATCATCTTAATAGTTGTCATCGTAGTTTCGTTCTCCATCACATTTTATCGTTTGAGATTGTTGGAAATTTAAAGGGAGATGAAGAACAAAACAAGAATAAAACACAAAAAATGGATGGTTTGAACACGATTATGAATCGTTGTCCTCAAACGATATTTACCGCCACCGAGATAAGTACTTGAAGGCTTTGAATGCAAATAGTTTGTAGGAGTAATCAAACCTTTGATTCAAGTTCAAAATCAAGCAAAATGAACTTGAATGAAACTTGAAGAACACTTTGAAAAATCTGAGATTTGAACTTTGATTTGGATGTGTTGATCTTTCTTTGATGTTAATCTTATATATTTTAACTTGAAAAATATCTATATATATGATAATCAAGTCTTACAAACGAAAAGGTGCCAAACCCAAAAGGTGCCAAAACATCTTCAAACGCTGTCAGAATTCAAAATCCAACGACGGTGAAAAATTGAGATTGGGCGAACACCCAAGACAATCTTGGGTGTTCGCCTGTGCCAATGTTTTGGCCTCATCACTTGGTGAGGAGGTCGGTGTTCGCTTGACCCTTTAAAGCCGGGTGTTCGCCCACCTAAAATTTCACTTTGAATTTTTGTTTTCTTCTTTTGTTTTCGGGTTTTGTTCTCACCTCATTGTTATCCTCTTGATTCCAAATCACTTTCTATTATGTAATTGAACAATATTACAACAATTAGCAGTTAGAATTTTTCAACGTCAATCAATGAGAACTCGGTTGAGATCTAACAAAATTTGAAGTTGCTTATTCAAAATCTCTCATATTTCCAAAAACTCTCTATTTAGTCTTGTAAAACTGGTTCACTTTGTTTATTAAAATATTTTTTTTAATTGTTATTAACGGAAAATCTAACTCGAATAGTCCATCAAAAAAATTGTTTAGAAAATGATTTTTTTTTTATATAAAATTCGGAGACCCTACTTAAAAATGGGCCTTAGACAACCGCTTTACTTGCCAGTGTTTGCGTCGACTATAGACTATCTGAAAGATAAAGATCTGATAATTCGGTGCAATACTATATGGTAATCAATTGAAAAGTACTCATTTATTTCAGTACAATATGCAAATTTTTTAGCAAATACAAATGCATATAATGGAATAGTTTCTAATGGAAATAACATTTGGAGGACATGCAATGCAAATTAACGAGTTTTAACCAGGGGCACTTGGATTTGTCCTGGTGCATTTTGACTTGTTTCCATATGTTCACGAAGGAATACACTTGCACTTGTTGTAGCACATACAAGGTGCTTCGAGTGAAAAATTAAATAAGGAGAAAGTATGTATATACTATACAATTTAATTAATTGTACTAGTATTTTGATTTTTAGGCTTATGGGACTTTCGGTTCTCAAAATTCATGATCATGATTTTAAATCTATTGCTTTTTGGGTCTAAACTAATTATGACTTTGTTTGATTTGGATCAAAATTTTGCTAAAAAGTTAAAGTCAGAATTAACAATTAATTTTAACCACGCATTTTATAGGATTCACAAATTTTATCTATTTTTCAATCACACATTTCATCAACTTTCATCAAGTGGGAGTAACCAATTGTCTTCACTAGAAAAAGGTGACCAAAGGAAGATAAGCCATAAAGTCGCATTTTAAAGACACCCTTGGATCAGATGTAGAAGATCTCAGCAATTAAAGTGAAGATATAAAAAGCCATTTCTCTTGAGATGTGATCATTCAGTTCTCTCCCACTGTGTGCAGCTCTTATTCTCTCTCTGATTTCTTAGTGATCCTAAGTTTTGACAGGATTGTGAATGAACAACTACAAATTTCTTCATGACAAGTGTTGTTTAGCCTTTGTTTGTAGAAAGTATGCGTCTATTTGTAGTTTTGACTGAGGTTGTTTTCTAGTCGAGGAATGTTCTGATGTGATTTTTCTTGGTCAAGTGGTGTCTACAAACTCTTGGCTACCTTGTCGAGCTCCAACAGGAAGTAAATGGTGGTTGGCCGAACCATAGGCCTTCAGGCAAACATCTCTTTTAATTATAGCATTTGTACATATGTATTAATATTGCTAGAAGGGTACAATTGTCTTTTACTTGTTTGGTTAAGATAGTTTAGAGATTTTTCTCATCTGACTATTTAAAGTGTTGTATCCTTACTTTTGTATCTACACATTTTATTGTAAGCTTGTTTGGTTCTTGAAACCCTAAGCCCTCTTTGCTTTCTTACTTTTTCTACAAGATTCATATGGTATCAGAGCTTCAATCAATATATATACTTTGTTTTATGATGTGAAAGAATGAAGTTTTGATATCATTCATAGTTCTCGTAGATCGACAGCATTTTCAGTTTTGATAGAATCTAGAGTATCTAGAGTATCACGTATTGATGTTCGGTATTCTTCTCGCTACTTGCCTTAATCTCGATTTTGAAATTTTGTCTGGGCTTTCATATATGATTGAGAAATATTTGTATCATTTTTGGATTTTATTTTTGTTTGGGCTTTTAGTAATTGTTTGAGATATTATTGTTGGTCGTATTTGTTGGTTATTGGTTTAATCTTTATAACGGCGGGTGCAAAAGGTGATTCACTTCAATACATTAATGTGAGACTAGATGGGAATAATTATTCGTATTGGAATATTGTGATGAATGATTTTTTAAAAGGTAAACAAATGTGGGATTATGTGATTGGGATATTGAAACCAAACCTAATCTTGATAAAGATGAATATGATAAGTTTGTAGAAATGCTTCGTACTTGGGACATGAATAATGCCAAAGTTACGATTTGGATATTCAATTATGTTGAACACTCTATTGTTGTACAATTGGCAAAATATGAAACAGCTAGGAAAATTTGGGATCATTTGACACAATTGTTCACACAGTTTAGTTTTGCAAAAGAATACCTAGTGGAAGATGATATTCGGGCACTAAAACAAAAAAATATGAATGTTCAAAAATTTTATTTTGCAATGACCAACCTTTGGGATCAGTTGGCTCTTATAGAGAATGATGAGCTTCGGTCTTATCAACCATTTATTAAGTGTAGAGAGTAGCAACGTCTGGTCGAGTTTTGGATGGCTTTGCTTGATGATTTAGAGGGACTCTGTGGGTTAATTCTACATCATAATCCCCTTTCTTCTGTCAATTCTGTTGTTGGTGAAACTTTTGGTTGAGAATATACGTTTGAAGTCTCATGCACTTCGGTTTTGCCCATCTCTTCTCAACCACCTGCACAGAATCAAACCAGATCTCATGTGAGATGAGTGTAGCTTTTGTAAACAGAATGGACTATGAAAGGCTTAGTATCCTAAGGTATTGAAAAAGCAGCAATCACGACAGAGTCACCAGCCCCCCATAACAATTGCAGTATCAGTCTTCAAGGAATTTGGGAGGTCAATCACAACATCGATCTTATAGGCCCAATACGAACACAACAACAGTTGTACTTCTCTTTGACTCGCCCGAATTTGGAGCTCCAACATCTTCTGGTCCTACTTTAGCTTCACTAAGCGGTTTAGAAGTTCTTCACTACACAACTACATGATATGTCAACCCTCTTCACGTGTAAGTTTGTCGTCCCAGAGTCCTTCAGGTGTTTTTTCTACTATATGGATTTTAGACTCGGGTGCTTCTAATCACACATCTTTTGCTTATTTGTCTTCTTCTAAATCAATTATGTTTGTCATAACAGCTAATGGCACTCTGATGCCATTGGCCTGTGTTGGTTCTGTTAGCACACAAAGTTTATCACTTTCCAATGTTCATTATTTCCTTGCCACTATTATGGATCTTGTCTTTGTTGGTCAACTAAGTGATTCTAGATACTTAATTCAGTTTTCTTCTACTGCTTGTCATGTACAAGATCCTCGATCTCAAAAGCATATTGGGATAGGCCGTAGATAGGGATGATTATATCTTTGGACAATCTGAGAGGACCGGAAGTTGCAACCACCAGTGTTGACTTGTCATATTTTTGTTTGAGTCCCTCTCCTTCTAATTTTTAGTTATGGCATTTTCGTCTTGGTCATGTTTCTGTTAGTCATTTGAGATATATTGGGCTTCTTCCTCTTCATCCAATATTTCCACCAAGTCATAACAAAGATATTTCCACCAAGTCATAACAGAGAACGAATAATTACACTATATACTTACATTTCTTCTAAAAATTGAAAAATGCTTTTTTTTTTTTTTTTAATTCTTTGATATTTACTTAATCTAATTAATACTTTTTGAAAAGTACCTCATTTTTCTTTACTACAACTATACTTAACCTAATCAAAATTTATCCAATTTATTACCCTAATCAAAACACACCAAACCCAATCAAATACCTAAGGTTTTTGTTGGCCGTGTATTAGCAGCTAAGCCAAAAACCCACCTATGTAGGTGGCTGTGGGTGACAAACCCATTGCTGATGCGATGGAGTGTGTATCCAATGCTATTGCGACTGGATTTGAAAAAATCAATATAGGAGGCAACACATTTGCGACTAGTTTCGATGGCGATAAGATTGGATATGCTTGGGAAATGTTCAATTTGTTGTTTTATGGGTTTGGTTATGATGGATCTAAAATTTATGAACTTATATTCTATGGTGGCGATGGTGATGTATTTGATGGTGTTCGTTTTGGCGCAAAAGGCCACCAAAATGGATTATGAAGGGTTGCACAAAGGGTGCTGCCACTTCAAGGCAACCATAGGCATGGACGGATTTAGGAGGGGGGGACCAGACTCCAGCCCCGGAAAAAATTGTTTTTTGTAGTATAATTTTTTTTTATCTAGTAATAGCCCGGTCCTGGAGTGTGAAATATTTTTTTTTCAGTAGCAGTCCAGTCTAAAAAATATTCTAGTTCCGCCCCTGACCATAGGTAACGCGGTTATTGTTCTTGATCTATACGTTGATGATAAAAAGCAGTGGTAACATGGTATGTTACTTCACTTAACATAGTATGTTAGCAGACTTGTTGAGAAGATGGTGCTTAATGGGGAAAAATAGTGTGAGATGGTTAAGATAGGAAAAATCCAACTCAATTGATGGTGTTGGTAAGCGATAGTGGTGGCAGAAGGCAGAGAAGATGGTGGAAAACAATACGAGACATGATTGTTTTTTCGAGTTTGGGAGGATTAACACAATAACACATATTTTACCATACAAATCATAAAATATGTAACATAATAACATATATGTTAGTCTAAAAATCAAAAAATAAATAACCCAATAAGACATAATTTACTCTACAATTAACATTGTTACCCTATATTAATGCTTTTTAATTAAAAAATTAAAATATTTTAATGTTACTCTACAAGTAACACAATAACGCATATATTACCATAACGTTTTTTAATGAAAATTTTGATATATTGATTTTAAATGAAATTGAGACATTTTTCAAAGAATTGTAAAAGAAGAGAAATTGTATAATATTGATGTTAAATGAAAAGAAGGTAATTTTCAAAAAAAGGGGTATATTTCAGTTTTTTTTTGGACAAAAGTAGGGTATTTGTCATGTTTTCCCAAATTAAGAAATTTTTTAGAATAAAGTGCAATATAAAAGAAAAATCATATGTCTTAATTAAACAAAAATTCTAAATAAAATGGAAAACAATGGAGACGTAATTCACCCTTTTTATTTTAATTATAAATTTTGACTATCTATTAAATTACAAGATGAAAGAACATTAATCCAAAGGCATAAGTGATTATTGACAAACATCCATTCATCAAGAATAGCAAAAATATCTACCAACATGCCAAGTTAAATAATCCTAAGTAAAAATATCTACCAATCATTTCACACATTCAGTTACCCTTGATTCGTAGCTTTCATACCTAACAAGTCATTGTAGCTTTAGCTTCAACTTCCTTGTGTTCTTCTTGATCTTATTGAAGATATAAATTATGATACGTTGTGGAAATCCAATCAAATAAGCCAATTTATGATTTTTAATTAAAGATAATAAGCTAATTTTTGGAAGATTTTCCCAAAAATCCCTAGTCTCCTCTTTTGTGTGTCTAAACCTTAGAATGCTATCACTATGTGTTGCACTCTTAATGGGCCCCTTCGATAGGCCCTAGGGTTACACAAGTTTGACTATATTTCATTTTGAACTTCAAAGTAAAATACCTATTGCAATTTAATTCAGACCAATCATAAATATTATATTTGGTCCTCATCTCCTCGTGGAGTCAAAAGAGGGACTCGATCGCATTTAATTGACTCAAGCTCCAATAAGTTAAATCCCAATTTAGTCGACTCTTAATCAATTGAGAATTACTTATTAATCTTAGCCCATTCCACTAAAAAGTCGGGACATCACTTTTGTGTCAATTGACATTACGAAAGTTCCACACTATCTAATAATAGTATCCTCCGATTATCTCGCCAACAAGTTAACACCCATTTGACTGTCAATATTTTAGAGTTGGGCAAAAGGTCCGTTTTTATCTCCTAATATATTTCACTATTCGGGTCTTATTTTGATAAGGCAATTAATTATGATCAAATCAAAACATAATTTAACGATCAATTACTAGCTCAAATTCGATTGCCCACTAGAAATACACTCAAAATAACAATCGTCTCACAATATGATTAAGAGATTCTAACTTGCAAATATATGTTCCCTAATTATTTCGTCATGATTCCCAAAGCATTGAGGTATTGACCTTCTAAGTTAGATATCACTCGTTGGTACTTCAAAGAATTTGAACTAGCAATTAAAGTTCATTACCCGTTCAACATTAAGGCGACTCGTTTGATAATCAGGTGAAGTCTTATTTCAAGCAGTCACAAATAAGACTTCATGTGTTCTCATTCAATGTATTCCAAATACATCATTGTTCTTACTATCGAATCTAGACAAACTCAAGTAAGAAAAATACGATCTTATCAACATAAAGTATCTGACTTTATTTATGATTACAAACGATTAGTTTTGATCACGTTATAAATGTGTCTTTCTATACTTAACTACTTAAGTATACAATTTATAACAACTCACGTGATCATGGAATCTTAGATTACTCAGTTGGAATATGTAAAATGCTATTACTAAGTTGTATTACTAATCATAACGTCTCTACTAACAAAATTCTACTCTAACAAACGTAAAACTAATTAAACTCATTTTATTAAAGCTTGAGCCAATTTCATTTCTGTCCTTACATCATTTACTGATTACTTCAATAAACCAGAAGCAAATTTCATTCTCCATACCTGGGACGAAATTTTCAACAACAATAGTAGTAGATGACTAAAACAGTAAAGTTGTGCCACAAGACTGACAACTTCAGTTGGTATCGAACTCCTCTACTTTCATTATTCTGATTTTGACGGAGAGGACTATTGACTATTGGAAATTAATTACAAGAAATTATAATGAAGACAGACAGTTCTCAAAGCAGACAGTCTATAGAAATTGTTAATCAAATGTGGACTTATGGCGAATACATCGGTGCTTGGGGAATTAGAATTAATTTAATTATAGTAATAATTCTCGTGATTCCAATTCGAGAAAAAATTTAATGTAAAACATTAGATTTGTTTTCTCAAAATAAACCAGCACGAAAACATTACCATAATCCATTGTTCATGTACAAAATTACCTTCTCATGATTTAAACTTTGAAATCATGGAAGAATTACCATATTTATTTATTTATCTTTAATAAATCTTTTGTAAAATAACTAGCCCTATTAATAATTGCAAAGAACTAATGGTAAAAGTATCAAAAGACATAGCAACTCACCAGAAGAATCGGAGTTTCGGCCAAACGATAAATTAGAGCAAGAAAAAAATCCAGAGCCTATGTTAGAAGCTAGATTTTTTTCCCCTTTAAGCAGAGTAACAAGTGAAGTCCACCTGCTTAAAGAAAAAAATATTATAATATGACATGTTAGATTTTTCCCCCCTTTTAATTGGTGTGACCTTTAAAGAAATAATATCACTCACTCCAAACGTGATTAATTAGATTATGATATGATTCCAATTGTTCTAATTAGAGAAAAAATGTAATGTGAAACACTAGATTTCTTTTCCCAAAATGGAGTAGCATGAAAGCATTACCATAATTCAATGTTCATGTACAAAAATTACCTTATCCCGATTTAAACTTTGAAATCATGGAAGAATTACCATAGCTAATTTTTTTTTTTTTTTTTTTTAAATAAACATTTTGTAAAATAACTAGCCCTTTATTTAAATGCATCATAAGACATCAACTAACCAAAAGAATTAGAGTTCCGGCCAAACATTGTATTAGAACGAGAAAAGATCACAAAATCTATATTAGCAGCTAGATTTATTTTTTCTTTTAATTGGCGTGACATTTAAAGTCAAAATATGTCACTCCAAACATGATTAATTTAATTATGATAATGATTCTTGTTGTTCCAATTAGAGATAAAATCTAATTTGAAACATTAGATTTGTTTTTCCAAACTGGAGCAGCAGAAAACATAATCATAATCCAATGTTCATGTACAAAAATTACCTTCTCCTAATTTAAATTTTGATAAAATCATGGAAGAATTGCCATAGTTGTAGTGATCGAAAATTTTTGGCTTTTAAATTTCAAGAAAATAAATTTTACTTTTCGGCATCACTACGAACTTTCTAATACGTTTTAAACATTTTTAGTCGCGAAAATTTTGTTGCATATGGTTACCTTATTTTTATGTGACGAACATGGAATTTTATGTATCACGAAGACCAATTTCTTTCACGCCAACTAAACATCCAAACAACCCATTATTCCAACTAGAAAAGCACATCCAAACAGTCCTTAATCTCATGCCAATTTAAGCACCCAATCATCCCCTTAATTATTGTCAAATAAACACCCCAAACAACCCCTAATTCTGATGGAAACTTTCCCCCATGTCCTCCAGCAGCTCCCTTTTCAGCCCCCATGTAGGCAAGAAAAACCACCCAATGATCTTACAAAACCTTCCATCTTCTTCCCATTTTTTCCCTCACCTTCAGCCCTTCCCCACTACCTGAAAAACTGCCAAGTAGCTATCCCAAAAGTACCCCAGATTCGGCATCCCCAATCCCACTCATCCCTCAAACTTTACCCACCTAAATCACCAATATTCACCCCCTTTAATTCCAGAATTCGTCCCCCCTTCTCTTAAGCCCACTTACCCTCTTCATTTTTGTTAAGATAAAACTCTCACACTCCCCTCATTTCAATCACCAAAAAATCCCAGCAATTCCTTATTTTCCCTTAGCAGCCCCAGCAATAGACATTTATCAACTATTTTTGCTCCAATAATTCCCCTTTTTCCCTCATCGTTTTTAGGCCAAACTCCAGCAACCAGTTTCATTTTTTGCATTATTTCTCCCACATTTTACTGTCCATTTTTTGCTCCCATAAATTCCAGCAACTTGGCCCAGTTTTTCCTTCATCATTTTCCCCTTACATTGCTGTGTTTTTTGGCCCCAAAAAATTCCATTAACTTGGTTCCCCTTTTTCCCACAATTTTCAACCAGTAAATTCCTTCCTTTTCCCAGCTTTTATACACCACACTACAACACACGAATTTTGGTAAAATAACAAGGCAAGTGCGGAGTTAATTTGAAGAAAGGGACAGCCAATTCAACTCAACAAAACTTCTAAATTTTATACAACTTAAGTTATGATTTTACAAAATTTACTTTGGAGAAATCATTACGTAAATTGTATACCATGTTAAGTGTCTATGAAGGAACGTTATGTTAGTGATTGAAGGTAATCACTTAAGAAAGTTGTATTGAAGGTTCACTTATGAATTTATGTGGCCGACTACCAACTTATGTTATTCCTTATGTATCTTTTAAAGTTTGGCATGTCGAATTTACAATTTCGTATGTTTCCCTCAGGTGCTAGTATAATTTATACTAAGTGTTCTTTGAAATACTCACTCCCTAAAATCATTTACTCTTTAGATTGATATGTTTGGCGGCAGCACGATGGCGTAGACTAGCAATCACAAAGTATGCTTATTATTGTCTAATTAAGTTTTGGCATCAAGATGATCAAGTCAATTATGATATAATTTAATCATGTAAAGTACAAGGAAAAACGAGATGTCGGTTTAGTTGTCGTTTCAAATTTTAAAGTGCAAATTGCCTTGTTTTAAATTTTGAAATTTCAGCTTTTTATGCCTACTTTGAAAAATCATAACTCTCTTTGTATTTGGAGTTTTTTTGAGTGAAATTTAGTGGTTCTGGAAAGCCTGATATGTTGTCTAATAATAGAATTGGAATCACTCAAAAATCTATCGCATGAATTTATTATGAACGTTTTAGCACAACCAGTTTTTCAAGAAACTTTGGCCAACTTTTTCACCTACCAAACGACGTAGTTAAGGTCTGAAATTTTAACATGACCTAGGCCAAAGTCCCAAGTATTTACAGTTTAAATCTTGAAATTTTTGGGACACGTTTGGATAGTCAAATAAATTATGGTGATAACTATCGCAGTTTTGGTAAAAGCATTAAGATTTTAGAAGATTAATTCATTTTTCCTTGCACACTTGTTACTTTCCGCAATAGTTAAATTTTTAAAACCTTTCAAGGTCATGAAAATGTTTATTTGGTGTCGTCAAATGTTATTTAAATATTTTTAGGTTACCCTCCAAATTGAGAAAATCCTGGGAGTTACAAAATCTATTTTTTTAATAAATATTTAGTAAAATAACTTGCCCTTTTAATATTTGCGAAGAACTGTAAGTAAAGGCATCAAAAGACATAGCAACTCACGGAGTTCCGACCAGACGATGAATTAGATCAAGAAAAAAAAGTACAGAGTCTATTAGCGACTTAAATTTTTTTCCCCTTTTAATTGGCATGACCTTGCTGCTTGGGAGTTAGAATATCTCGGTTTAAACATTTTGGATTCAATTATATTAATGATTGAAGGGTTGGGACAACCCGTGCTTGTTAGTTTTTGAGCACCGGTTTTGGGTGGTTTAAAACCACCCAAAAACGGTGTAATGTAATTTTGGGTGTTCTTCTCAACCCCTCAAATCGACGGTTTTTTATTGTTCTTCAAATTTTGTTTCAACTTTACCCTTCCTAAACAATTAAAATCTGCAAAAATAAAAACATTTCTTCAACTCCTCTCTCCACCAACGTTCTTCTGTACAAAATTATTGTTATAGTGAAAATCAAATTGATTGATTTTAAAAAGTTAAGTTAAATAGTGCATATATGTGCTCATATTTTTGTGTGTATATATGTTCCATATATCATTTGTCGTATGTAAAAAATATATGTGCTCCATAATTTTGCCAAGGGGTCATGAATTAAAGATGAAAAAATTTGAAAAATTGGTTTATGATCACAATTAATTTTATTAACTTGGTTCAATAATATAATTTTGATTATGAGAAAAAATTAAGATAGGAAAAAAAGTGGAGAGAAAAATTACACAATACCATATTATTATACAGATCTTCTTTGCTTTCTATATATATGGACATATATGTAATTTGATTGTTTTAAAAAACTTTCAGAACCGCTGGATAATAAACTCCCAAGCATGGGTTGGACAGTTTCTAAAACCGCTACTAAAAACCACTCAAAACCGGACCGCTCATAAACGTCCAAAACCGATACTTTAAAAAACGCTGATAATCGCTACTCCAAAACTCCCAAGCAGGCCCTTAAGGTTAGAATATCTCTCACTCCAAACATGATTAATTCAATTATATTAATGATTCCCGTCGTTCTGATTAGAGAAAAAATCTATTGTGAAACATTAGATTTGTTTTCCCAAAGTGGAGCAACAAGAAAACAATACTATAATCCAATGTTCATGTACAAAAATTACCTTTTCTTGATTTAAACTTTGAAATCAGAGAAGAATTAACGTATCTCTTTTCTTTTTTCTTTTTAATAAATCGTTTGTAAAAAAAATAGTCGTGTTAATATTTTCCAAGAACTGCATGTAAAGGTATCAAAAGACATAACAACTCACAAGAAGAATCAGAGTTCGGACTAGACGATGAATTAGAGCGAGAAAAAACGCAGAGTCTATGTTAGTAGCTAGATTTTTTTCTTTAAGCAGAGTAACAAGTGAAGTCATTCCGCTTAAAGAAAAAAAAATTATAATATGACATGTTAAAAAAAAAAAAATTCTTTAAATTGGTGTGACCTTTAAAGACAATATCTCTCACTCTAGACATGATTAATTTGATTATGATAATGATTCCAATTTTTCTAATTAGAGAAAATATCTAACGTGAAACATTAGATTTGTTTTCCCAAAGTGGAGTAGTAGGAAAATATTACCATAATCCAATGTTCAAGTACAAAAATTACCTTATCTTGATTTAAACTTTGAAATCATAGAAGAATTACCTTATCTATATCTTTTTTTTAATAAATCTTTTGTAAAATAACTAGCCCTATTAATATTTTGAAGAATTACATGTAATCAATAGACATAGAAACTTATTAGAGAATCGGAGTTCAGGCCAGGCGATGAATTAGATTAAGAAAAAAGCACAAAGTCCATATTAGCGGCTAGTTTTTTTTTTTTTTTTTTTTTAATTGGCGTGACATTTAAAGTCGTAATATCTCTCACTCCAAACATGATTAATTCAATTATGGTAATGATTCCCGTTGTTCCAATTATGAAAACAAAATCTATTGTGTAACATTAGATTTGGTTTTTTCAAAGTCAAGGAGCACGAAAACATTATCATAATCCAATGTTGATGTACAAAAATTACCGTCTCCTGATTTACACTTTGAAATCATGGAAGAAGAATTACCATATCTATATAGGGATGGAAAAATAATAATCCGCCCCGATTACTAAACGGGGTGGGGACGGGAATCATGGTCCCGCACCGAATTCTCCAAACCTACCCCAAATTATTCTATTTTTATGTTTTAAATTTTAAATTGTATGTAAAAAAATAAAAAAATATTAAAAATTAAATAATTAATTAAACGGGGCGATAAATGATGATTTTTCTATACCCCGATCTCCGCTCCGCCTTCCAAAAATCCCCGATGAGGCGGGGATGGCAATGGCAAGCCCTCCCGTTGTCATCCCTATATCTATATCTTTTTTTTAATAAATATTTTGTAAAATAACTAGTCCTGTCAATATTTGTGAAGAACTTCATGTCAAGGCTTCAAAAGACATAGCAGCTTACTAGAAAAATCAATGTTCATGCCAGATGATGAATTAGAGCGAGAAAAAAGCAAAGAGTCTGTATAAGCTGCTAGATTGTTTTTCTTCTTTCCATTGGCATGACCTTTAAAGTCAGAATATCTCTCACTACAAACATGATTAATTCAATTATGGTAATGATTTCCATTGTTCCAATTAGAGAAAACATCTAGTGTGAAATATTAGATTTGTTTTCCCAAAGTGGAGCAGCCGGAAAAATTTACCATTATCCAATATTCATTTACAAATATTACCTTCTCTTAATTTAAACTTTGAAATCATGGAAGAATTACCAAATCAATTTTTTTTTTAATAAATCTTTTGTAAAATAACTAGTCGTGTTAATATTTGCCAAGAAATGCATGTAATGGCATCAAAAGACATTGCAACTCACCGAAAGAATCGGAGTTCCGGCTAGACAATGAATTAGATCAAGAAAAAAGCACATGGTCTATATTAGAAGCTGGATTTGTTTCCCCTATAATTGGTGTGACCTTTAAAGTTAGAATATCTCTCACTCCAAACATGATTAATTCAATTATGGTAATGATTATCGTGATTTCAATTAGAGAAAAAATAAAATGTTAAATATTAAATTTTTTTTTTTTCCCAAAGTGGTGAAGCACGAAAACATTACCATAATCCAATGTTCATGTACAAAAATTACCTTATCCTAATTTAGACTTTGAAATCATGGAAGAATTACTATATTTATCTTTAATAAATCTTTTGCAAAATAACTAGCCATGTTAATATTTGTGAAGAAATGCAGATAAAAGCATCAAAAGACACAGCAACTCACTAGAAGAATCAGAGTTTTAGCCAGACGATGAATTAGAGTGAGAAAAAGCTTATGAGTTAGAGAGAAAAAGCTCAGAGTCTATTAGCAGCTATATATTTTTATTCTTTTAATTGGTGTGTGGTATAAAGTCAGAATGTCTCTCACTCCAAATATAATTAATTCATATGGTAATGATTTATGTTGTTTCAATTAGAAAAAAAAAATCTAATGTGAAACATTATATTTGTTTTCTCAAAGTGGAGCAGCATGAAAATATTACCATAATCCAATTTTCATGTACACAACTTACATTCTCCTGATTTGAATTTTGAAATCATGGAAGAATTACCATAACCATTTCTTTTTTTAATAAATGTTTTGAAAAATAACTAGCCTTGTTGCATGTAAAGGCATCAAAAGACATAGCAACTCACCGGAAGAATTGTAGTTCTAACTAGATGATGAGTTGGAACAACAAAAATGTCCATATTTTATATTAGCAGCTAGATTTTTCTTTTTCTTTTAATTGGCTGACCTTTAATGTTAGAATATCTCTCACTCTAAATATGATTAATTCAATTCTTGTAATGATTCTCATTGCTTGAATTAGAGTAAAACTCTAATGTGAAACATTAGATTTATTTTCACGAAATGTACAACAGAAAAACATTACCATAATCCAATGTTCGTGTACAAAAGTTACCTTCTTTTGATTTAAACTTTGAAATTATGGAATAATGATCACATCTATTGTTTAATAAATATTTTGTAAAATAACTACACCTGTTAATATTTGCAAAGAAAGCGCGGTAAAGGCATCCAAAGACATAGCAACTCACTAGAAGAACCGTAGTTCCGGCTAGACGATGAATTAGAGCGAGAAAAATGCCTAGAGTCTATATTAGCACCTAGAATTTTTCTTCTTCTTTTAAATGGTGTGACCTTTAAAGTCAGAATATTTCCCCCAAACATGATTAATTCAATTATGGTAATGATTCTCGTTGTTCCAATTAAGGAAAAATATCTAATGTGAAACATTAAATTTGTTTTCCCGAAGTGGATCAGCAGGAAAACTGATCGTATTCCAATCTTTATGTACGAAAATTACCTTATCCTGATTTAAACTTAGAAATCACATAAGAACTATCATATTCATTTATTTATGTTTTATAAATCCTTTGTAAAATGACTAGCCTTGTTAATATTTGCAAAGACTGCAGGTAAAGGCATCAAAAGACATAGCAACTCATCGGAAGAATAGGATTTCCAGTCAGACGATGAATTAGAGCGAGAAAAAAGCTCAGAGTCTATTTTAGCAGATAGAATTTTTTACTTTTTATTGGCGTGACCTTTTAAGTCAAATTATATGTCACTTCAAACATGATTAATTGAATTATGGTAATGATTTCTGGGGTTCCATTAGAGAAAAAATCTAATGTGAAACATTAGATTTGTTTTCCCAAAAGTGGAGCAGTACGAAAACATTACCATAATCCAATATTCGTGTACAAAAATTACCTTCTTTTGATTTAAACTTTGAAATCATGGAAGAATTAACATATCTATTTTTTTAATAAATCTTTTTGTAAGATAATTACCCTGTTATAATTTGCGTGGAACTGCAAGTATAGGCATCAAAAGACATAGAGACTAACAGGAAGAATCCGATCAAAAGACATGGCAACTCACCGAAAGAATCAAAGTTCCATCCAGACGATGAATTAGAGCGATAAAAAAGCCCAGAGTCTATATTGGCAACAAGATTTTTACGAGAATAATAAAAAAAATTAATTAATGGAAAAAATTATCACTGATGGAAATTCCATCGGTATTCGCTAGACGAAATCACCGTCAGAGATTCTAATGAAAATCAATAAATGCCGATAATCTAAATAAAATTACTGATAGTGATAATATACCTTTGTTAGCGATTACCGACGATTATATCATCGATAATATTGTCAGCAACAATGGGTGGTGCTTTGAGTGCTGATTGCCGACGAAAAGCCATCGGTATCACATGAGAAAATTTTATTCTTCCAATATGTTTTCTTATAAATCACCACAATTAAGTTCAAATATCTTTTTATTTTTATTTTATAATATTACTTGCAAATAAATTATTTGTGGCTGATATTTTATTTCTGAAATAAATTTCTATTAATGTTTAATTGTTTTATTTTTTTTAATTTATTTGTTCACGAATTTTTTGTCAATAAATCAAATTTATTAAAATATTTATGTTTTAATTATTACTAGCTAAAAAGTTGTTCATAATTTTAAAGTACTTTTTTAATCTTATTTAATTATCGATAGAGTTCTCTTAATATAATATTTTGTTTTTTTTTATTTTATTACTTTATTTTGAACACCTATTTCTCGTACGTACTAATTAAACGTGTTAATATATAAGTATATTATCAAATGTGGGTTTAACATACAATGATTCAAGTCGTGTCTCTAATTTTTTTCATTAATCAAATTTTTTTTAAGTATGGAATAGTAACTTTTTTATGTATTTGTATCAAATTCATGTAAATTTTCATGTTGTTCCAATTTGGAAAAAAATCTAATGTGACACATTAGATCTTTTCCCAAAGTGAAGCAGCATGTAACATCACTTGTAGGTGTATCTCTAATGTTCATGTCAACTATTAAGGACCATGCACACATATATAAAAAAAAAGAAAAAGAAAAACCCTCATGATTAAAACTTTAAAATCATGGCAAGACGATGAATTGGAGCAACAAAAATGTCCAAATTTTATATTATATTAGTAGTGGAAAGAAAAGATTTTCTATTTATTTTTAATTAGTTGGCTTTTTATGGAAAAGAATATCTCGCAAACTTCTAAATAAATGATTAATTTAATTCTGATAATGATTCCCATTGTTCCAATTGGAGGAAAACTCTAATGAGGAATATTATATTTGTTTTCCTGAAGTGGGAAAAACCTTCAGCAGAAAAAACATTGCCATAATCTTTTAAATGTTAAAGTAAGAATATCTCGCACTCTAAATATGATTAATTTAATTCTGGTAATACCCATTGTTCCAATTGGAGGAAAACTCTTTGAAATTATTTGGAAGAATTGTCATATACTATAATCCAATGTTTTTAAAAAATCTTTTGATTTAAACTTTGAAATTATGGAAGAATTGTCATATCTATTTTTTTTAATAAATCTTTTGTAAAATAACTACACCTGTTAATATTTGCAAAGAAGTACAGATAAAGGCATCAAAAGACATAGCAAATCACTGGAAGAACCGTAGTTCCGGCTCAGACGATGAATTAGAGCGATAAAAAGGCCCCATGTCTATTAGCAGCTAGAATTTTTTTTCTTCTTTTAATTGGAATGGCCTTTAAAGTCAGAATAGTTTTCACCCCAAACATAATTAATTCAATTATGGTAATGATTCTCGTTGTTCCAATTAAGAAAAAACATCTAATGTAAAACATTAGATTTGCTTTCCCAATGTAGATCAGCATGAAAACATGACCGTATTCGAATCTTTATGTACAAAAATTAACTTCTCTTGATTTATACTTCGAAATTACAGAAGAATTATCATATTCATTTATTTTTCTTTTATAACTCTTTTGTAAAACGACTAGCCCTGTTCATAATTATGAAGACTGCTGGTAAAGACATCAAAAGACATAGCAACTCATCGAATAATCGGATTTGCTACTAGACTATGAATTATAGCGAGAAAAATTCCAGAGTCCATATTAGCAGTTTTTTTTTTTTTTTTTTTTTTTTTTAATTGGCGTGAATTTTAAAATCGAATCACTCCAAACATGATTAATTGAATTATGGTAATTATTTATGTGGTTCCAATAAGAGAAAAATCTTTTTGAAACATTAGATTGAGCAAAAGTGGAGCAGCACGAAAACATTACCGTAATCCAATGTTCGTGTACAAAAATTACCTTCTTTCGATTTAAACTTTGAAATCATGGAAGAATTAAAATATCTATTTTTTTAATAAATCTTTTTATAAAATAATTACCCCTGCTAATATTTGCGAATAACTGCAAGTAAAGGCAATAAAAGACATAGCAACCAATTGGAAGAATCTGATCAAAAGACATAGCAACTCACCGAGATAATCGGAGTTCCGGCCAGACCATGAATTAGAGGGAGAAAAAAGCTTAGAGTCTATATTGGCAGCTAGATTTTTATGAGAATAATAAAAAATTAAATTAATTAATGGAAAAGATGATCATTGATGGAAATTCCATCGGTATTCGCTAAACGGTATCACCGTTAGAGATTCTAAAGGAAATCAATAATTGCTGGTAATTGAAATAAAATTACTGATAGTGACACTTTCAATGATAACCGATATACCTACGTCAATGATTAGCGACGATTATATGGTTGATCATATTGTCAGCAACTAGAGCTGGCAAACGGGTTTGGCCCGCCCGCTAAAGCCAGAACACACTTGAAACTGGTCCGAGCTGGCCTAGCCCAGGTTTGTGCGGGCTAACATAGCCCATCGGGCCAACGCGACCATAATTTTCTTTTTTCTTTTTTAAAAAATATTTTTTACTAGAAAAATAAATAATATCTCTTTTATATTTAAAAAAAAATGTTAAAAATGTGTATTATAAGTTAGAAACTAATTTGGGTCAAATCTAGACGGCACCTAAGCAAATTTTTTAAAACAATAGTTAAAATCAATCAAAACTATTTACTGAAGATTTAGATGCGATGAACTTACAATGATAAATGGGGAGAATACGCGTTAACTTTTCTTACTAAATAAACATGGATTAAGATTTTTGTCATTACATATTTTTGTCTTCACTAACAACAGTGTGATTGTTTTCTTCTAAGTCCATTGTATCTATTGATATTGATATTGATATTGTAAAAAATAAAATCTAAAGTCAAAAAGATATATTTACTTTTTTAATTCTATCTGTTCTAAATTATATGTCATTCTTTTTTTATAATCCTTAGCAATTATAATCGGCCAAGAATAGATCAAAATGACAAAGACAAAATGAGTGATTAGTGTTAAAGACAAAAAAATAAATTTGCATGCCACCCGGTCCAAGCTGACTGACCTAGCGGGCTAGTCGGGTCAAGCAATATAGGACTAGTTTTGTTCAGATCAGGGCTAGTCCAACCTAATATCCAAGTTATATGGATGACCCATTCGGGTCAGGCCTGTTTTGCCACCTCTATGGGCAACCATTGGTGGTGCTTTGATTGCTGATTATCGACAAAAAGTCGTCGATATCACCGACAAAATTTTATTCTTTCAATATTTTTCATATAAAATACCACGATTAAGTTCAAATATCTTTTTTTTTTTATTTTATAATACTACTGGCAAATAAATTATTTGTACCTGTTGATTTATTCCTAACATAATTTTTGATTAATATTTAATTATTTTATTTTTGATATTTATTTGTTCACGAATTTTTTGTTAGTAAATCAAATTTATTAAATTATTTATTTTTTAAATATTACTAATTGAAAAGTCATTCGTAATTTTAAAGTACTTTTTTAATTCTTATTTAATTGCTGATAGAGTTCTCTTGATCTAATATTCAATTTTTTTATATTTTATTACTTTATTTAGAACACCTATTTTCGTACGTACTAATTAAACGTGTTAATAAATAAGTATATTATTCAATACGGTTTTAACAATGATTCAACTCGTGTCCATAATAACTTAAATTCTTTTTAAGTATGGAATACTAACTTGTAGATTTGCATCTCTAATTTTTCATGTTGTTCCAATTTGGAAAAAAATCTAATGTGACGCATTAGATCTTTTCCCAAAGTGAAGCAGCAGGTAACATGATCACAATATAACGTTCATGTCAACTATTAATGACCAAGCACACATATATAGAAAAAAAAAACTCTTAAACATTAATCTCTCATAAAAAACTAGCTAGCCATGTTTATATTTGAGAAGAACGGCAGGTAATGGTATCAAATTATACATTAACTTACTAGAATGATTGGAGTTTCGGCTAGATGATGAACTAGAGCGAGACAAAAATTAGAGCCCATATTAGCAGTTAGATTTTTCCGATGTCAATCATTGAGAACTCGCTTGGAATCCAACAAAATTTGAAGTTGCTTGCTTATTCAAAATCTCTCCTCTTTCCAAAAACTCTCTTTAGTCTTGTAAAACACTTTGTTAATTAAAATAGTTTTTTAATTGTTACCGATGGAAAATCTAACTCGAATATTTTATCAATAAAATTTATGAGGGAGTGATATAAGACTTTTCGCGATGGCAAGACTAATTGCAGCTTCCCACCGTCAGGATGAAGATCATGCACAGATCACTTTTTAAAAAGTGATATAAAGTTATTTTATGATGACGCCACGTAGATAAGAAATGCATCATCATAATTGGTCATCATGTAGTCTTATGTCACCACAGATAAAATTATAGAATTAAAAAAAGAAAAAAAAAAAAATTGGAGACATTACTTAAATATGTGCCATAGACAACCGTTTTACTTGCGTGAGGCTGCGTTGACTATAGACTTATGTGAAGGATAAAGATTTACTTGCCAGAGGTTCCATCAAGTCATCAACCGTGCTAGCACTAGTTTGGTGTGATTTAAAAATTAGTTTTAGTTTTTTTTTTTTTTTTATGCATTTGAAAATTTGAATGGGTCCCTCAATGCATTTGAAAAGTTTGGATAGATTTTAAACCACATCAAACAATTGCAAATTGGTGCAATACTACACGGGAAGCAATTGAAAAGAACTAAATTATTCAGTACACTATGCAAAATTTTGAGCAAATACAAATGCATATGAAATAGTTTCTAATGGAATTAACAATTGGAGGACATGCAAATTAACGAGGTTTTAACTAGGGACACTTGGATTTGCTCTTGGAGCTAATTATGATTTAGTAATAGGTGCACGTTGACTTGTTTCCATATGTTCACAAAGGAATAGACTTGCACTTGTTGTAGCATGATAAGTATCATTTTATATTTATCTAGACCATCAAAAGTGAAAAATTGTAAGTTTTATTAAGTGAATTTCTATTTAATTATGTGTTGATTTGATTGCTTTAGGTCAAAACCCAAGTTTGGATGGAATTGGAGAAAAACAAAACAAAATATGCGAAAAATGATTGAAAATGCATGAAGACTTAGAAATGGGAACCGACTTGCAAACATCTAAAAGTTGAAAGACTTATTGTACAAATAATCAAGGACCTAAGTGCAATTCATGACAAGAATTCTAGTTTCCTTCTTTTAATCAAACTTTAATTTGATAATTCTTTTGGGACAAGTCTTCTACACTAAATTCACTACAACAAAAAAATGAGCTATAGGGACGACATCTATAGGGGCGACACCAAATTCGTCACTATATATAGCATATATAGGGACGACAATAAAATGTCGTCTCTAAATATTGTAATAGATATAGAAAGGACAAAAGTCGTTTCAACACACTTATTTGTCGTCCCTATAGATCCAGCATCTATAGAGACGACTTATTTGTCGTCCCTATAGGTCGAGAATCTATAGAGACGACTAATTTGTCGTCCCCTATAGGTCCATAATCTATAGAGACGACTTATTTGTCGTTCCTATAGAGTACATAAGAAATAAAGTCGACTTATATCGTCCTTATAGCCTAAATAATTCGTCCCCATAGGTTATAAGAAATGGCGCCAATATTTCCCGCTTTGTAAGCTACTGGGACGACTAAAGTTGTCCTAATAGTGCTAAAGTACGTTCCTACAGGTCCAGAATCTATAGGGACGACTTATTTATCGTCCCTATAGGCCCATAATCTATAGAGACGACTTATTTGTCGTCCCTTCGTCTCTATAGGTCTAGAATCTATAGAGACGACTTATTTGTCGTCCCTATAGAGTACGTACCTATAGCAACAACACGGAATATCGTCTCTAAAGAAATAAAGTCGATTAATATCGCCCTTATAACCTAAAAAATTCGTCCCCATAGGGTCATAAGAAATGGCGCCAATTTTTCCCACTTTGTAAGCTACTGGGACGACTAAAGTCGTCCTAATAGTGTTAAATTACGTTCCTACAAGTCCAGAATCTATAGGGACGACTTATTTGTCGTCTCCTTAGATTACAGACATGTAGAGACGATGGAGAATGTCGTCCCTACAAAATCAAAGGCGACTATTGTCGTCCCCATAACCTAAATATTCGTCCCTGTAAGTCCTAATATTTCACTTTAAAATTTCACTTCCCGCTTATAATTTCATTGCTTTTCGACCAAAATTTCATTTTCCCTCGTTCTGTCCCATTATACCCCACTCACAACCCCAACACACACACACACACACAGAGACAAAAACATGGCCCATTTCCCTGTCCAAATCCCTAACCCCATCTTCCCCGCCTTGCCTCTCTTCCTCTCCGGCGTCTCCGCATTCCTCTCTGCTGGATATATTCTCGCCTCAAGTCACCACCAAGCGCCAAAGTCGCATCTAGCCAATGGCCACCCACCTAGGTAAACTTTATGGAATTGATTAACCTAATCTTGTGTTTCAAAAGGAAATTGAAAATTAATTCTTCTCTCATCAAAATCTTATGGTGTATATCACTTGGAATTGATTAGGCTTCCCAAATGTGACAGAGTTTTGGAAAAAAAATAAGCCCATAACACATTATAGTTTTGAATCGTGCATTTCTTTGATTTTTTGTTAATGATTTTTCGATTTTGTCTCCCTTATTTTTTAAATAAGGGCATCCTGATTCGTGTTGGTAAAGAGATTTTGGAGAAATTTTATTCGTGTCTATGTAAATGTATAGCAAGATTAAAGCACACTTATTGTTGAATTTATATTTTGATGTTGTAGGAATTATTATATGCGCGGTTTGTTTTATAGTTTGAATTGAAGAGATTTTGGAAAATTAGTATGTGTTGCTCACCTTTTCATCAAGGTTGTTTTGTTATGTTGGATCCATAGTTTATGTGATTATTTTCTTCTGTTTTTTGTTGCAGGGAATAATTTAAGGGAGTCACGTGAAATGTCGACAGTACCGGGGCAGCTGATATGGGAAATCGTGAAGAAGAATAACTCCTTTTTGGTGAAGGAGTTGAAATGGAACTGCCGCGGTGTCGTATTTAGTAAGGAGCCCAACAATCTTTACAAAGATCCACTCTTACAAGCACTCCATTAGAAGTATAAAGTCGCTTTGTTCTCTAGTTTACATTTCTTGTTATATAAATACCAATTTGATTTAGTTTTAGAATTGGTTTTTCCATATATCTTTGTTGGACAAAGGCTTGTGAATGTGATTTCAAACAAAGGCTTTGAATTATGGTTCGGAAAATGTGTGGAAACATGTCAATTTCATCGTTATTTTGAAGTCATAAATTATGCTAAGAGTAGTAGTTTGTGCTGATTCTTATGTGAGAAGTTTTGAATGTACAGTTTTGTTGTCCTAAATCTGCTAATGAGATTAGGAATGTTTTTAATGGCATTTTTCTGTTCACAAAGTAATTTGATATGGATTAGGAATGGTAAACATGATAAAGAAGACTGCAGATTGAAACACTTCATCTTCAGCTCTATAGTCGGTTGATAAAGTGGTACTAACGAATGGGTGTTTTGGACTATTTTCAATAGTGACCAAGGGTCCATGAGTATATACAGGCCTTCAAGATACTTGTTAGCCATGATGTTACTTTTTTATTTTGATGTTCTAATGTGGTGCTTACTTCTATAATAAGACGAAGAATGAAATCATGGTTAGTTAAATTGAAGCTCAGAGATATCCATGGACCATTATGGAACCAATATTAAATGGGATTTGAGTTGGATCGGTAAATAAAAATGAAGTGACTGGGAATTGGATTTTTATTTTGGGGTTTTGATCATATCAATTTTACGAAATTTGGAAATGATTATTTATGGTATTTATCCTTTAATTTTTATGAAAATAAGGATGAGATGGTATAATAAAAGGTACTTCTTGATAAGAAATTCATATCCAGTTAAATATGAACATTTAAGGAGGGATTTCAATTAGTTCTGAGACTTTCATTGTCAAATACCAATGAATATGCAAAATTGGAATCGAGCAAAATCTTGTTCTAAATTCCAACTCTCCAGCAAATTCTACAGTTCTAGAGACAGTAATTGTAAGATATGTGAAAATGCATTTAGTTCGTTCGTTTTGCACCTATGAAAGTATTCCTTGCCATGGGATGTTTGTTTATATGCAGTTCGTCTTATCACTTTTGAGATGAATTTTGTTATGAGAAACATTTTTAGAAATTTGAAATATTTTGTGATGAACGTAGAGGAAAACCTTCTTGAGATTTGCCCAAGATCTTTGGAATTTATTTATTTCTTTCAAGGATGGCTTGCCTTGGTATTGATGGATGTTTAATACATGCATGTTGATTAAATAATTTGGTCCTACAAGGTGACTGAATCTTGTTGATCATTTGTATTAACATGTACAAAATTTTCGGCCTACATGGTTACATGTCATTGGTCATTAGAAATTTCATGTAGATGTTGTCTTTTGGAACTTTTTGGCATAATTCAGCATCGGTAGATGACTTAAGAATATGCATCCTCCCTTATGATTTTTACTTTTGTCTTCTAGGTCTATTTATATATTGAGAACCTGCCTCTCTTACTTGTTTTTGCAATTTTCGGTGATGATAAATTATACGTGTGTTTGTTTTCGGTGCATGTCTCACGTTGTTTAGGTGACTTGACAAGAAAGATGAAGTGCATTCTTTGAAGATTATGGATGAACTTGTGGTTCTCGCTTCTTCATGTTCAAGATTTGGCCTTGTTTGGTAACGACATATCACTATTCACACTTACCGCCTAATATCTCGAACCCCATGGGAAAGACCATCTATGGTGACGAATGAAGATGATGATATCTTCAAGGATGCCTTGCCGATTTCATGGCTTTTCCCGATTCAAATTGAAGCAATTCATGAGATGGATCGGTTGAAAGGGAATTATTTTTCCCTGCTAATGTTTTGCGGATACTTTTGTTTTGTACATTATGATTATTTTGTGTTAGAAGTTCTTGTTGTTGTGCATGGTTTTTAGGTTGTTTTGGTACAATTTGTTTTTGTGTACAAATATAATAATATAATTAATATTATTTAAGTTTTTTAAACATTTTTTTTTGTGTTGGTACACTTTTATTTAATGTTTCTATTAAGTCATTATTATTAAATAATTTTAATTAGTATTCAAAGTGTAATAATTACTAGAATTAATAAATTTAAAAAAAATTAATTAAGACGACAAAAATCGTTCATGTAGATATTTGTTCTATTGGGACGACTATTATCGTCCCAATAGGTGAAACTATTGGGACGACGAATTCGTCCCAATAGTTTTTTTTAAACCAAATACGTGGGACATAAAGAGACGACAAATGTCGTCTCTATAGATTCAACATATATTGGGATGACAGTTTGTCGTCTCAATAGATTTTTTGAAACAAATATTTGGACGAAAGTAAAAGACGAAAATAAGGACTATAGGGACGATAATGTCGTCCCTATAAATCATGAATATATTGGGACCACTATTGTCGTCTCTGTTGACTTATTAGGACGGGCTTATTGGGACGATCTTTAGGGACGATTATGTCGTCCCTTTAGCCTTTTAGCGACGACAATACTAACTATTGGGACGACAAAAGTCGTCCCTATAACTCTCTTTTCTTGTAGTGATTAGGGTTTTCGGGTTATATAAAGAAAGACTATGATTTAAAACAAGGGGAGAGACCATATATAAGAATCAAAAGAGAAAATAGAGAGCAAAAAGGAGGAGGAGGGAAGACCGACCAAGACTTCAAAGATTTGGACGTGAAGAAGATGAATTCTTGATGCAAGATATTCAACTTTTTCTCATCCCTTAATTAATCCGGTTATGTATTCCAAAATCTTTATATTTTCTTTCTCCCGAATTATGAGTAGCTAAATTTATATTTGGGATGAACGATGTAAACTAGTTTAGATTCTTTAATTTCAATTCTCAAGTTTTGCTTATAAATTAATTACGTATTGATTTCACTTCTTCTCTTAATGTTTGAAATAATTGGCCATTATTTTTTATTTAACTGTGAATTGTAACAAACCGAAGGTAAGTTATTAATTTAGACCACGTAGTAAAATCTGATAATTAGATAAAAGATAGAAATACGCTTTTATTATTGTTTGGTCTTGAATTGAATTTTTAGGAAATTTAATGCATCTAATTAATGATAATTCTAACTTCACATAGAAATATAGTGAGTTGACTTAATTAGATATGACTGATTTGAATTCGAAAAAGGTAAATTATGTTAAATTCGTGAATTCGACCGCATACAACATTATGAATAAATCTTGAAAGGAGAAATTAGATATGACAACTATGATGAACTCACGAATCCAAATCATTTAGTCATTATATTTGATAAATTCTTGACTTTTGCATTCACATTATTTTCTAGAATTAATAATTATAGTTTAAATCTTCAAATCAACTTAATTAAAATAATTTTAAATAAATTAAGATTAAGATTAATTGAGTTAGTATCTAAATAGGATAGTTTTCGTAGGAACGATAATCTAGACTCAATATATCCACTTTATTAATTGTTTGCGATATTGTGTACTTGCAATTATATAATTTCTACAACAAGTTTTTGACGTCGTTGTAAGAGACTATTCTTATTTGATATTAGTTTAGATTAATCGTTAGTGTTAGTTTTATTTTTATTTTTTTTTATTTTTGATTTTTTATTATTATACTTTTTATTTTTCTTCTTTGTTTTCTTACTACAGAAAAGGCGTTTGTTGCATGTTCCGTTCATAAAGCGATAATCTTGAGACTTTCAATCCTGAGATTGAATGCACTTTCAGACGAAGTTGCAAAGAGCACAACAAAAATAGAAAAATAAGCAACAAATTCCAATGGCAAAAGCACAAGTTAGATTAGCAGCAGAACAAGAAGTTGTTAGAGCCACCATCGAATATTCATCTTTCTAGATTCTACGGATGTGCCATAACTTTCAGTTTCAAGGGATGAATGATGATGCCATCAAACTTATACTATTTTCCTACACATTGTGAGATGGGGCTTTAGAATGGCTGGACTCAAACCACATGCTAGTATCACCACTTGGGATTACTTAGCTAAAAATTATGTAACAAGTGTTTTTCACAACAACTAAAGTAGGCAAGATGAAGCTAGAAATATCTACTTTTCAGCAACTAGATGGGAAAATGTATCATGAAACTTGGGACAGATTCAAGGAGCTGTTCAGAAAATGTTCAAATCATAGCATTAAAAAGAGATTACATGCTCAATACTTTTATTATAGGCTATCTCAATCCAAATCCATATTGGACTCTTCAACAAACGGGTCCATTACAAATAAAAATGTCAACGAGCATGGGAGCTATTTGAATTGATTGCGAATACACATATTATGTTTTCATTTGATTGTGTCACTCCAAGATAAAAGTAATACATGATATTGACAATCTTTTAGCCACTAATACACAAATTGTTGTATTGACAAAAGGCAGGTTGAACTCTTGATCAAAACACAAACATAAGGAGTGGACACAATCCAAGCAACCATGATGTGCAAAGACGTAGGAGCTAATCACTCGACGGTAGATTGTATGTTATTGGCCTCTCCGGAACAGATCAATTTTGTACAAAATAATACACATCAGCAGTATAATCCGTATTCACAAACATACAATCCACGTTGGAAACAACACCTAATATTTAGGTGATCTGACAATCGAATAGTGACAATGTCAATAATGCTCAACAAGAGAGAATGCCAAGTTTGGAGAAGATATTTCAACAATATATGCACACACAAAAAAGATAACATTTTGGAATGACAGGACAAACTATCAGAATCAACAGGCATCCATCAGAAAATTAGAGACTCAAATTGGCCAGTTAGCCCTGCAACTGTCAGATAAAAAATCAGGCACTATGCCTAGCAATATAGTGACAAATCAAAATAACAGGTAAATGCAATCACTTCTAAGAATGGTGTACAACTGCTAGAGATTCACGTGAAAAGACTAGAGAAAAAAGACAAACAGTTGGTAATTGATGATGAAGATGAGGTTGAGAAACAATATGTGAAATCAAAAGAAGAAAATTCAAAAAAATCAGTTGAATCATCAAAAGTGTGAGTGTCAATTCTTGTCAAAGCTTATGTGCCACCAATTCCTTTTCCTCAGAGATTGCAGAAGCACAAGCTCGACAAGCAATTTAAAAAATTTCTTGAAGTCTTCATGAAAGTACACATCAACATTTCCTTTCGTCTAAGCGTTAGTCCAAAAGCCATTGTAATTAAAATTTATGAAGGAAATGTTGTCCAAAAAGAAAATCAAATGAATACAAGACAGTAGCTTTAATGAAGAGTGTAGCGCTATTTTGCTAAATAAGTTGCCTCCGAAGTTAAAAGATCTAGGGAGTTTTAAATTTTCTTGCACGATTGGAAAATTCTATAATTTTTATACTTTATATGATTTAGGTACAAGTGTTAATTTGATGCCCCTTTCTGTCTATAGGAGATTAGGTTTGGGAGATGTAAAAAATAATGTGTCTTTGCAGCTTGCTGATAGATCAATCAAGCGCCCATGGGTGTGGTTGAGGACGTGCTCATCAAAGTGGAAATTTTATATTCTGGTTGACTTCATTGTCCTTGATATCGAAGAGGATCAAGATAGGCCAATAATATTGGGCCGACCATTCTTAGCGACAAGTCGAGCCCTTATTGATGTTGAAAAAGGTGAGTTGATCTTGAGGGTACAAGATGGTGAATGAGCGATATTTAGTATGTTCACCGTACTCAAACAACTAGTCGACCTCGAAAGGTGCTTTAGAGTTGATAAGTGGTGAAAATTGGTCAAGAAAATTGCAAATCGAATGAGGATATGTGGACTAGAGCAACAAAGATGAAAATGGCAAATTTAAAATATAGAAAGCAAAGAATAAGTCTTGCAAAGCTGGTAATTGCAAGCAATGCAAGATTTTCAAAGTCAAATTCGAGCCTCCGGGAGTGATACTTGCAAAAAGTCGAGCACTAGACTATAAATCGAGTGTTTAATAGAAGGCAACCCATATTTCTATCCATTATCTGCTTATTACATTGCATTAGAAATTATAGATGTTTCCCATTTTTTAGTAATTAGGCAAATTTAAATTTAAAAAAAATTATTACAGTTAACCACGGCAAAACAGCAAATGAAATAGAGGTAAGAAAAAAAAATTACGGTTGACTACGGTCAGCTGGGGGGTTATTTTAAACCCCCAACTTCTTTTCAACACTTCATTTTCTCTCTCCAACAAACAAAAATTTTCATTACACCCTTTCACACTTATCCAAAATTGTTAGTTTCATCATAGAAGGGTAACAATTCATAGCAATTTAGGCTTCCACTTCTTACATTTTCATCTTCTCCATTAGGATTGCACAAAGGTAAAGGTGTCATGAAGACTCAAACTCGATGCTTACTAATCGAATCACCATTCTGATGGTTTCTCCACGCCTTCGCAATCGAGTACACTCTTTCCTTTTTTATTTATTTTCCTTTTTTTGCTCACATTGAGAATAATGTGTACTTTAAGCTTGGGAGTGCAATTGATGACTTTATTATTTTCATTATGTTTGTGTGTGTTGTCGATGATATTATGTTAGTCATATAAAAAAAATCTTTTTAATTGTGTACTTGTATGTTGGATAGCTTTGCCGGCTAATGATGATATCTAAGTGAAACTATTATTGATTCATGAATAATGACTAGGTGATGCTACTTATTTATATATATTTTTTTACTATGCTTATCCATGTGATATATGATTGAGTGTGAGCACAATAGTCATAAATATCACTACCTTTGGTTGGTTTATTAAATAGAATACAATGAAAGAATATTGAACCTAAGTTGTGAAACCAAAACCACCAATTGACAATTCAATTACTTAACTAGTTGAAATGATAGTTTGGGGTGGTTAAACCAACGCGGAAAGTATTTAGATAGGTGTTGATTCTTTGCATGAGTAATATTTGTGTGGAGTGTATTTGGCTACCAGGTAGAATCTAGGTATTGACCGGATGCTAGAAATCTAATCCTGCTTTATTTATCTTGCACAAAAGTAAATATGCCATAGTCGCATTTTAGAAATACGACTCTAACAGATGGTGACTAACAATTCAAAGTTAATAAATGACAATCCTTGGATCAGATATAGAAGATCTCAGCCATTAAAGTGAAGATATAAAAATCCATTTCTCTTGAGATGTGTTCATTCAGTTCTCTCATACTTTGTGTAGCTGCTATTCTCTTTTTGATTTCTTAGTGATCCTGAGTGATTTCATGAGGGTTGTGAATGAACAACTACATATTTCTTCATGATAAGTGTTGTTTAGCTTTCATTTGTAAAAAATGTGCATCTATTTGTAGTTTTGAATGAAGTTGTCTTCTGGTCAGGAGAATGTTCTGTAAGGTTCTGATGTTGTGATTTTTTTGATCGAGTGGTGTCTATAAACTCTTGGCTACCTTTGATCAACAAAGGATTTAGTGCAATGAGCTGAATCCACCTTTATGGAGCTCCAACAGGAAGTAAGTGGTGGTTGGCAGAACCCTAGGCCTTTAGGCAAACATATCTTTTAATTATAGCATTTGTACATATGTTATATTAATATTGCTAGAGAAGGATACAATTGTCTTTTTGTTGAGTAAAATAATAATGGTACATATTATATTATATACATACATGTTGAAGAAAAACAAAAAAAATTATGTAAAAATGGTGGATCGAGGCTAGAGTTCTACTCTATGCCTTTAAGACGAATTTGTCCCCCTAAGGTGCTCACGGTTGATGAAAATCATCTCCCAAGGTACAATGATCTCTTTTTTGCAATGGCAGTACTTCAAATCACAAGAAATAGCGAACCAAAAGTGTTTTCGTATTCTCTTTCTTATGCAGAGAATGAACAAAATATTTGTATTATAATGCAAGAAGTTTGGAAATTCGAAATTGATTTTTTTCAAACCAAAGGGACCAATTTATAACATGCCAAAAGATTTAATTGAATAGACACAATTGTTGGATCATGTCAGTTTAATCCCAACAGTTATAATTTGAATAAACAAGTCCAGAAAGACATGTCTTTAATTGAAATAGACACTTTTGGATATATTAATTAATTAATTAATTAATTTGAGAAGGAATAAATAAAATAAATAACCTTTATTTTATTTGTACAAAAAGAATATAATGGACCAAGCCCAATCTAATGACCATGATCCACGACCCACGACTCGGCCCGAGCCCGAGCTCGAGCCCGAGCCCGAGCTGGACTGGTTTGGCATGGCGGCATGCGGGCGCATGGGCCTTTGGACCGAACCCAATAAGATCTAGGTCTCTCTCCCTTTAAAAGACTATTGGTACCCATTGATGCCCAAACCCAATTGTCAAACTAGGATATATAAATTAACCACAATTCTTCTTGTCTTTCAATGTAGGATACATGTTTCCAACTTCTTTTTATAATCCAAATTTCATGGTATCAACATTTGGAAATAATTTCTCATTCACTTGGAAATGGTTTAGCAAAACCAAATATAACATAATCATCTACACGCAGAGTGGAACGTGTTCTAATTATAATCCACTTAAATAGGTGGTCTGGACTCACTCTAATATTTGTCAAAATTGATTAAAATCAATTATTTAGTAAACCATTTCCAAAACTTTTTACTTGTTTGGTTAGGATAGTTTAGACATTTTGCTCATTTGACTATTTAAAGTCTTGTATCCTCTTCACTTTTATATCTGCACATTTTATTGTAAGCTTGTTTGGTTCTTAAAACCCTAAGTCCTCTTTTCTCTCTTGCTTTCTTCTTAAATATTCACATTGTATCAGAGTTCAGTCAATATGAATACTTTGTTTTATGGTGTGAAAAAGCAGATTGACAGCATTTTGATTTTGATAGCATCTGGAGTATCACATATTGATGTTCACTATTCTTCTCGTTACTTGCCTTAATCTTGGTTTTGACATTTTGTTTGGGCTTTCATAAATGTATGAGAAATATTTGCATCATTTTCAAATTTGATTTTTGTTTGGGCTTTTAGTAATTGTTTGAGATATTATTGTGTTGGTTGTATTTGTTAGTTGTTGGTTAAATCCTTATGATGGCAAGTACAAAAGGTGATTCGCTTCAGTCCATTAATGTAAGATTAGATGGAAAAAATTATTCGTATTAGAGTATTGTGATGAAGAATTTTTTGAAAGGTAATTAAATGTTGGATTATATTACTAGAGATTGAGACCAAACCTAAGCTTGATAAAGATAAAGATGATAACTTTGTAGAATTGCTTCGTACTTGGGACATGAATAATGCCAAAATTACGATTTGGGAGGTCAATCACAACAGTGATCTTATAAAGCCCAATACAAATACATAGGCACTTGTGCCTCACTTTGACTTGTGTGGATTTGGAGCTCCACCCTCTTCTGATCCCACTTCAACTAACCTCACTGAGTAGTTTCAGAAGTTTCTTGTCACATAGCCACATGCTATATCAGCCTCTTCACGTGTAAGTTTGTCATCCTAAAGTCCTTCAAGTATTTCTCCTTCTATATGTGTTTTACTCGGGTGCTTCTAATCACATGTCACCTGATTCAACATATTTTGCTTCTTCGTGTCCTTCTAAATCACTGTGTCTGTCATAATAGGTGATGGCACTCTGATGTCGTTTGCCGGTGTTAGTTTTGTTAGCACACATAGTTTACTACTTTCTCATGTTTTTTTGCATCCCTACCTTACCATAAATCTTGTCTCTGTTGGTCAACTATGTGACTCTGGTTAGTTCTTTCAATTTTCTTATAATGTTTGTCATATACAGGATCATCGATCTCAAAAGCTTATTAGGATAGGTCATTGCATAAAGGATTATATATTTTGGACAATCTAAGAGGATTGAATGTTGTTGCCACCGTTGTTGACTTGTAATTTTTTTGTTTAAGTCATTCTTCTTCTAATTTTTATTTATGGTATTCTCGTCTTGATCATATTTCTGTTAGTCATTTGAGATATTTAAGTTTCTAAATGAATTTTGAGAAATTTTTAGACTCCTGATATTTTTAATTGGGTTCTTCATCTTTATCCAATTTTTCTAGCAAGTCATAATTGAGAATGAATAATTAGACTATATACTTATATTTCTTCTAAAAATTGAAAAATACCATTTTTTTTAATTCTTTGATATTTACTTCATCTAATTAATACTTTTTGAAAAATACCTTATTTTTTCTTACTATAAATATACTTAACCTAATCAAAATTTATCCAATTTCTTACCCTAATCAAAACACACCAAACCTAATCAAATATATACTTATCCTGTAAAAACCCACTGTGCAGGGTGGCGGTGGGTGACAAACCCATTGTGGAAACGATGGGAACCGAAAGGCAATGGAGTGTGTATCCAATGCTACCACTACTGGATTTGAAAAATCAATAAAGGAAGCGCATTTGAGATTGGTTCCAATGGCTATAAGATTAGATATGCTTGGAAAATGTTCGATTTGTTATTTTATGGGTTTGGTTATGATGGATCTAAAATTTATGAACTTTTTTTTGTGGTGATGGTGATGTATTGGATGGTGTTTTTTTTGGCACAAAAGGCTACCAAAGTGGATTATGAAGGGTGCACAAAGTGCACGGAAACCATAGGAGTTGTAGATCGTGAGGTGGTGGTGCGATGGTGGCGGAAAAATGATGGTGCGTAGTTGTTAAATGTTGACCGAAGAATCAGTGGCGGTGATGGTGGAGGATAACACAGTTATTGTTCTTGATCTATACGTGGATAATAAAAGAAGTGGTAACATGATACGTTACTTCACTTGACATAGCATATTTACCGCTAAAATGATATATTACTTGAAAAGTAACGTAATATAATATAGTACGTTACTAGGCAAATTATGATTATGATTCGAAGATAGTAGATGGTTGAGTTAAGAAGATGGTGCTAGTTGAGTTAAAAAAGTGTGAGATGGTTAAGATTGGAAAAATCCAACTTGATCGGGTGGTGTTGGTAAGTGATGGTGGTGGCGAAATCAGAGAAGATAGTGAAAAATAGTACCAAACAAGATTGTTTTAGGGTTTGAGAGGATTAACACAATAACACATATTTTACCATACAAGTCAAAAAATAAGTAAAACAATAATATGTATGTTACTATACAAATCAAAAAATAAATAGCATAATAAGACATTTTTACTCTATAAGTAACACCGTGTTACCCTATATTGATATTTTTTAATTAAAAAATTGAAATATTTTAATGTTATTTTACAAGTAATACATATATTACCCGGAATGTTAATTTCACTAATTGTCACTGAAGTTTGTGTAAAATTTCAAAGTAGTCATTAAAATATTTTTCTTATCCTACCAATCACTGAAGTTATTCATAATTTTATAAATGGTCACTCAGTTTCAAAAATAGTCACTCAAGTTATACATTAGATTTTAAAAAAAAAAAAAAATTGTAGCCGTCATCCCAATGTTTACTCACTTTTTCACAATTGTCTTCAACCTTTAATTTTTTTACATTATGTCTTTGTTAGCGCCATTAATTCTTACTTTCTATTAAGTAAATGTTTAGAAGATGAATCTATCCTTAAGTTTATATAAAGAAGAAATGTTTTAGTAAAAGAAAAACAACTAAAAAAGATAAAGAAATAAAAATTAATTCACTTTTCTTACTTACAAAACCAAAAAACCCACGTTGTCTTCTTCGAAAAACTTGTTTAAGTCCCCCACTTCCCAACACACAACAACACATATATGTACAACTACGCTCATACCCACCACTAAACTCCTTCACCATCACATCCCAATTATCGAAAGTCCTTACCGCTAGCTCCCATCAATGGATAGCCTTATAAATCTACCACAAGTTCTCATACTTACGAATAGCCAATACACACCCTACATTCTCTATCTACTACCCTCACATTGTAGCCCTAAACCCGAAGTCACACCTACCATCCCGGTGCTACTAACAACTTCTCTTATTTTTATCTTTTTTTTTCTTCTTCAATGGATGGTGAAAATGATGATGGGAGTGGTTTAAAAGATATGTGAGGGAATTAGAAAAATTGCCATCAAAATTTAATCTGATAGTTGAAAATTTTGTGTGAGTCCACACTCGTCGGCCACCATAAACTGGTGATATTGCTGCCAGGGAAGAGGCTAAGACATTTTGTTCTTAATACTGCTATGACTACCAAGCGATTATATTCACATTTTTTTCTTAAAATTGATTTTGTATCTAATTCTTATTTTGTCTAATATTTTCTTCTATTAATTATAAATTGAAAGTTTGGTTCTAACATAAACTGGTGGTCGCTACATTATTATATAAGAGCAATAGTGATTGTTTGTTGTAGTGTGTAGGAGTCGTGGTGGTGCACAAAGATGGTAGCTGATTGCTAGCATGGGGCTATTGTTGTTGTTGGTTCCCGTGGTGGTTTATTCTTGGGTGGAGATGGGGTTGGATAAGAAAAATAGGTCAATTTTTTTTTTTCCTTTTTAATATTTTCTTCATTTTTATTTATATATTTTTACTTTATTTAAATTTATGAGAAAATTCATTTTTTAACGCTCCATAAACTATTATTGGGAGCAAAGGCGTCATTTTGAGAATAATATTGCCAAGAAATAAAAGATCAAAACATACGTGCGAAAGAGAGTAAATTTTGAGGACAAAAATTGTAATTTTTACTTAGATTTATTGACCGAGTGACTATTTGTGAAACTATTAATAACGTCAATGATTAATAGGATAAGAAAAATATTTTAATGACCAATTTAAAATTTAGCAAGAACATCAATGATAATTAGTGAAATTAACCCATTATCCTAACATATAACCCAAAAAATGTTGTTTTTAATGAATAAATGATGTATTAATTTTAAATAAAATTGAGATATTTTTCAAAGAATTATAAAAGAAGGGAAATTGTATTATATTAATATTAAATAAAAAGGAAGCATTTTTCTGAAATTTGTAAAATGAGGTATTTTTTCAGTTTTTTGGACAAAAGTAAGGTATTTGTAATATTTTCTCAAATTAAGAACTAAGGTATTTGTAATATTTTCTCAAATTAAAGACTTTTTGAGAATAAAATGCAATCTAAAAGAAAAATCTTTTGTCTTATTTAAGGCTCACAAAAAATCAAAATAAAAGGGAAAACATGGAGACGTAATTCACCCTTTTTATTTTAATTACAAATTTTGATTAATCTAACAAATTACAAGATGAAAGAACATTAATCCAAAAAACAAATGGCTCAAGAGAAGTCTTATTTGAAGCGGCCACAGATAAAACTTTACATTGTCTCATTCAATGTATTCTAAATACATCATTGTTCTTACTAATGAATCTAAACAAACTCAAGTGAGAACAATACGATATTATCAAAATAAAGCATATGACTTTATTCATCGATCGCAAACTATTAGTTTTGATCACGTTATAAGTTTATTTAACAACTTAAATATATAATTTATAACAACTCGTATAACCATGGAACCTTAAATTATGTGCTCAATTCAAATATGCAAAATGCTATAATTAAATCATATTATTAATTATAATGTCGCTTATTACTCCAACGAGCATAAAACTAACATATTTTAATAAAGCTTGAGCCAATTTCATTTATGTCCATGCATCATTTGCTGATTACTTCAACAAACCAGAAGCAAATTTCATTTTCCATACTAGGGATGAAATTTCTGAAGAAATAGATTACTATAACAGTAAGGTTGTGCTGCCATAAGACAGACATCTTCATTTGGTATTAGTTTGCCCGAAAAGTTTTGAGTATATAGTTGTAGACATAAAAGAGTCCAAAGATGTTATCAAACAATCCGTTTGTGAACTAATGTGATCTTACAAGCTCGTGAAAAGAAACGACTAAAACATATGGGGGAGCAAAATGAAAGTGAGTTCAATCAACGGTGAATTTAAAGTTACAATTTTTTTCAAAATGGCCAAGATTCAACGAGGATATGAAATCAAATTGTGAAAGAAGTCAAAATGATGATGAATAAAAATGTGAGAAAATTGACCATAATGATAGAGGTAAGAACGATACTTCATATTGCGAAATTTGTAGAAATCAAATCATTCCACTTCGGATTGTTGCCATCGAGGAAAACCTCACAGTTATAATTGCAAAATGTTTGGCCATATTGCGAGAAATTGTCAATCTAAGGAACGATATCAAGAAAATTTTGTTGAAGAAAATGCCGAACACGGAAATTTGTTTGATGCTAATAAATCATCATCACATGGAAATAACATTTAGTATATGTTACGTGCGGCAATATTAATAGATTGTATAGAATAAATGTAAGAAAGAGAAATACACATATTTACATAGTTCGGCTGTAAACTTTTTGCGGGGAGCGAAGCATCCTGGGACTAACAGGTTTAGGATGTCTCATCTCTTGCACATGGACACATTAATCAAGTCCAAGCAATGCCTGAACTTATCTATGGTTACAGGTTTTGTCACATTCTCGAAAGTGTAAACCTTCTCAAGCAATAGTTCACCTAAAGAAACTAGTTCACTATCCTATGAAACCTCACATATATGTGCTTGGTCCGTACATGATACACTTGGTTCTTTGCCAAATAGATGGTACTTTGACTATCACATTGCAACTTAACTCCACCTTGCTGAACACCCATCTCCTTGACCAACCCTGTAAGTCACAAAGCTTCCTTGACAGCTTTAGTCACTGCCATATACTTTGCCTCAATCGCAAATAGTGTAACCAAAGATTGAATCATGGACCTCCAACAAAGAGGCACCCCTACAAGAGTGAATATGTAACATGTAGTCAACCTCCTATCATCCAAATCCCATGAATAATCTGAATCCACATATCCTACATCTGAATGATTATTTTGTTGTCTGCTAAACATGATTCCATAGTTTGTAGTACCCCTCAAGTATTTGAAAATCCATTTGACTGCATCTCAATGTTGTCATCCTGGACTTTCCAAAAACTTGCTCACCACACCAACAGCTTGTGCCAAATCCAGACTTGTACAAACCATAGCATACATTAATCACCCTACTGTACTAGCATATAAATCTTTTGACATGTCTTCAATTTCAGCATCTGTCTTTGGGCACTGAGTAGTAGATAATCTAAAGTGATTCGCCAAAGGTGTACTTACTGGTTTTGTGTTACCCATGTTGAACATGTCCAATACATTTTCAACATAACCATCTTGAGATAACCATAATTTTATGAAAACTCTGTCCCTGTGAATAGTCATCCCAAGAATCTTCTTGGCCGCACCCAAGTTTTTCAAGTCGAATTCTCTACTCAACAAAGTCTTCAACTTGTTGACCTTGCTCATACTTTTCACAGTAATCAACATATCATCCACATAAAATAACAGAAAAATAAAAGATTCGTTACCAAGGCTCTTCACATAAATGTAACAATCATACTCACATATCATATAATCAATCTGAATCATGTAGAAGTCAAATCGCTTGTACCACTACCTCGGAAATTGCTTTAGCCCATAAAGTGATTTCTTCAATTTACAGACCAAGTGTTCATGTCCAGGCTGACTGAACCCTTCTGTTTATTTCATGTAAATCTGCTTCTCCAAATCACCATAAAGAAAAGCTGTCTTTACATCCATATGTTCAAACTGTATGTCCAACTATGCTACCATAGCCAACACTACCCAGATAGAAGTGTCCAACAATAGGAGAGAAAATCTCATTATAGTCAACCCTTTTATTTTTTGAGTAACCCTTTGCTACCAAGCGAGTCTTGAATTTTTTTCCTTTTTTAATATTGCTTCTTTCTTCTTATACACCCATTTGCATCTTATCGCCATCTTCCCCTTTGGGAGCTCCACCAACTCTCATGTCTAGTTCTTATGCAAAGACTCCATCTCTTTCACTGTAGCATCTATCCATATACTATTTTCTTAGCTGTGTATTGCCTCTTGAAAAGTAGTAAGATCCCTACTACTGGTATTAAGTGCATAAGCAATCAAATCTTCAAAACTATACCTAGTTGATAGTCTAATAGTGTGTATAGGCATGTCCATAGCTATAATGTGATGACCATGATATCCTGAGCTAGAACTCATATTGTGGACATTTTCCTCTTTGACATGAGTCTCTAGCTCAACCTACACCACATGATCATTGATGTTGCAATTTTCTGGCACCCGATCCTCTTATCCCTATGTACGCTGCAACATAGATTTCTCATCAAAAATCACATATGTACTTACCTTGTTTGGCCTTAGATCCCAAATCTTGAATCATTTCACCCTTTTGATACTCTAGAAAAATACATTATCTAGACTTCGCATCAAGCTTCAATCTCTCTTCACTAGAAACATGTATGTAGGTTGGAACCCAAACACTCTCAAATCGGAGTAGTCTACAGCACTTCTTGTCCATACTTTCTTTGATGCCTTTCCATCTAGTGCTATCCTAGGTGACCTGTTAATCAAGAAACATGATATACTCACTACATTTGCCCAAAAGTTCTTTGAAATCCTTGCATTCAAACTGAGACATCGAGTTCTTCCTGCCATTGTCTTGTTCAACCTTTCTGATACACTATTTTATTGTGGTATTTTTCGTTGAATGTCTCTTAATCCCATGCTACTCACAAAACTCCATGAAATTTGAATTGGTGTACTCAGTACCATTGTCTAACATGGGATATTTAATCTCCATCCTTATTTGATTTTCTACTTCAACTTTCCACAACTTGAACTTGGCAAACGTTTCTGACTTGTGCCGCATGAAGTACACACAAACCTTTCTTAAGTAATCATCAATAAAACTCAAATAATACATGTCTCTCTCATGATGCTATCCTCGTACTGGTGTCCAAACATATGTATGAACATAGTCAAGAATCTCATCTGTCTTGTGAATGTCTTGAACTGCACCATATTTTGTTTCCTAAGGACACAATACTTGCATAAATCAAGTTCGCATGTTTTAACAATAGATTTTTATTATGAAGCCTCATCATTCCAAGCTCATCCATATGACCTAGCTACATATTCCATAAGATTGTACTATCTGACTCAGACTATGCAGAGTAACTCTACCTACAAATATGGTACCCAGTAGCCAATAAATATTCCCTACCAATTTATCTCCCATTATCATTGTCATAAGACATCTACTCACATTCATTACTCCACATTGAGACTTAAAACTAAATCCATTAGAGTCTAAAGTATCCAAAGAAATCAAATTCTTCCTTGAATTTGGTACATGTCTAACATCACACAACGTTCTAACAACACGATCGAAAATTTTAATTTTGATATTCCCTATTCCAACAAATCTGCAAGATGCATCGTTACCCATCATAACAGAACCAAAATTTACTAACATGTAGTTGTCAAACCAATCTTTATTAGGTGTCAAGTGATAAGAGCATGCTGAATCCAAAATCCAAGAATCTGTGAGATCATCTGAACTGGATGAAATAGAAAACATATCCCCGTCACCGCTCTAAGAGTCTTTTTCTTCCACTATATTCGCAAACTTTGATGAATTCTCTTTCTTCTCATTGTTCTCCCACTTTATGTGTCTTTTTTTCCCATACTTATAGTATTGTATGTCCTTCTTCTTCATAGATTTAGACCGAGAATTATTTTCACTCGATCCATTCAAAAACTTACTTCTGCCATATTTTGGTTACCCTTGACCACAAGCCCTTCAACTTGAGAACTCTCATCACTGACTTTCTTCCTCTGATGAAAACCTAATAGGGCACCTATGATCTCTTCCAAATCCAGAGTTCATTTCTCCCACATCAGAGTTGTAACTAAGTTTTCATACGTAGTAGAAGCTCGTAGGGAATTCAGTAACATCAATGCCTTGTCTTCATCTTCGAACTTCACATCAACTCGTTTCAGATTGCTAATAATCTAGTCGGACACGTAGATATGTTGGCTTAGCTCCGAGCCCTCCATGATCTTAAGAGTATAAGTTTCTACTTAAGATAAAGTTTGTTCATCAGAGACTTGGACATATACCGACTTTCCAGCTTCAACAAAACTGTTGCCGGTAACTCTTTATCCATGACGTTATATATCACATCATCAACCAAAAAAGCCTAATCGTCGCCACAACCTTCGCTTCAAGTTCCTTCCAATCTATATCATCCATTCCTTCCGGCTTCTTTTTGTATAACACCTTCTCCATGCCATGCTACGCTAACAGATGCTTTAACATCCTCTGTCATAATCTGATACGCCTTCACCATGTCCAGTTCCGTTCCGTTGTGTACGCTCCGTTCCCCTCACTCCACTCCGCTCCACTCTACTCGCACCACTATTTTTCGATATATATATATATATATATATATATATATATATATATATATATATATATATATATATATATATATAACAATTATTTCAAAACATTGATCCTTTGGTTATTACAAAAGTAACCATAGAAAATGGTGTCGTTATTGAGGCTAAAGGGAAAGGTACAATTGGCTTAATTACAAAACATGGATTGAAAGTACAAACGTTCAGTTGGTTTCAGATTTGGAGAAAAATCTTCTTAGCATTGGCCACCTTGTTGAGAAATGGAGTGTCGGAATTAATGCACTTAATTCCGTCAAATTCAAATTTTAGTTTTATGTGTTTTGGACTTATGTTAAGGTTTAATATGTGTTGTTGTTCCAATAACGTCTTTACATTATTGTGGATTCAAATTCTAGATTAGTGAGTTGTCAAATCGATTGTCATATTTTTGCATGGCCTCAGGTCTAATATTAAAAAGGGTTGTAATGTAAACATATTGGGTACGAAAAATAAATTGAATATTTTGGAGATTAAATATCTCATTTTAAGCCAGGGGAAAGCAACTTAAATTTTCCTTCACAGATATGTGAATGATTCGATGGAATTTCCAATCAATCTAGTGTTGGATACCAATTAATTCATATATCATGTCTTTAAAATTGGTTTACTAGTATATGTAGTAGTCATGACAGTCGTTGGTGCCCTCCTTGAAGCTCTCCGTATTTTTTATAGATTATGAACAGCTGTGATGTTGTTTTATTTTATGGAGTTGGTAGTGGTCGGGATATGGCGGTGGCGGTGGCGGCGGCATTGGCATTGGCATTGGCATGGACTAGTGAAGGTAATGGAATTGTGATGTGATCCTTCTAAGTGACAAAGGGGGTGACATGTAGATGTGACAAATGAACCGAGCGGCTCGTGGGCTCGTCCGTTCGACCCATATAGGCTTCGGCTCGTCGTGAGACAAGCTCGAACTTGGACCAAGTCCAAAAAAAGGGGTCGAGCCGAGCAAGGTGGGCAACAGGCCGAGCCGGCTCGATCCATTGCCACCTCTAGTGACATGTATACTTGAAGGGGGGAGGGGATTGTGAAGTGATAATTTCTTCTTCTTATGTTTGTTTTCTTTTTCTATTATTTTATTAAAAAGGAAAGATGTAATAGTATCTTGACAATTTTTCCCCTCATTAAAGTTGACATGTGGCCCTCAAGTCAAGTGCGTGATTGGCTGCTTGTGCAGTGTGGACGGACCATTGTGTTATGTAAATGATAGGTTGGGAACTTAAATGCCAAACAAAAATAGAATGGGACCCATTTGTTACTAATTCAAATGGTTGGGGACTAATTCTGCAATTTTCCCATACAAATTTGTTGCTAATATTCAGGAACTAAAGATTAAACGTGAAAATCAATGAGAAACTGGTACTTGGAGTCTTGCATTGCCACCACTATGTAAATACAAATGTACAAAAAACCTTCTTCTAGTACAGTTGAATTCCGTGGCAAGTCGAATAAATTTGATTTTCGATCACAACAAATATTGTTCAAACTGGAAATACATTTATGCAATCAACTTTGAGTTAGAAATGCCCTATCGTAGTATTGATATAGTCGAGTGCTATTCTCGCAAGCATTTTAAGAAGCCTTACGGCTCGCTTGGATTCTTCAGTTGGCGAAAAGTTTTGCATTTGTACAAGTATCAACAACAATTTCAACCATCAGAATCCGTCTCACGGAATGGTAATGGAACTGTTTTCACTGCCCTAAAATTTCCAACATTGTTCAGATGTTCATTCTCCAATCTGTTCAATCATGAAGTTAATAGAGTTAAGCTCAAAATTCTCTTTCGGTCCATTCCCAGAAAAAGGAAGAGGGTAGTACCTGTAGAAGTTCCAGTGTCCACGTCGGATGACCTCCAACGAAGCGAGGAAAAACTCGAGTAATCGTGACTCGAACATGCCAATGTTGAATCTCATCACAGTCTCAACCCATGCTACTCTCAAGACAAAATTCAAGGCCTAAAATTGAAATATTATATGTTTAGAGATGTGAAAATTCATTTGAGATGAGCATTCAAGAAAAAACATGGGCATATTTGGCACATTGGATTTGACCGCACCAGACATGATTAAAAATGAAAACTAAGGTACGTAAATTATGTTCATTATATCAAACACCCCGAATGGTTACTTGTAATCTATCTGAAGTAGTTAAAGAGAAACTAGGGGGAGAGAGAACTCACAATGGATACATAATAGATGCTTTTATTCTTCAATATGAGATCATCTCTAAGCCATGGATTTTTAGATTTTGGCTTAAATAGTCCCCAATCTTTAACAAAATCCCAATACAATTGATAAACTGTGGCTACCAGTGAAGTCAGCAAAACAATGACCATCCACAATTGTGTGGGCTGCCTGGCATAGGTTAACCGTGCCCCGGCTGCCACCATAGCGGAGACATACTTCCCGAGGTTAGCCAAGTGGTCTGTATTACATTCATCAAACCAACGTCTCGCGCACTAGTTTTGCATAGCAAATCATGTGTTAATGAACTAATGAAGAAGAGGCATTTGCATTTTAATATGCAAGTCGAAGAAAACCATAACGAACACTATGTGAAACAGAATGCCTCGATAAACCAATCTTCCATTGAAGTTGAACCGAGGAAACAAGCAAATACAAGTTAAAATTTACCTGCATTGCACGCCAATAGTACGGTGCAAAGGAGATAACATAAGCAAGCTCCCTGTATAGTTTAGTAGACTTGCATGTCTCATAATTGTGCGTTTTAAAACTTCCAGCTAGAAAGTAGCACGACGCAGATTCCAAGTGCCTTAATAATGGAATCTGTTGATCGCGAGAAAAAGGACAGTATTTAGATCATAATCTTATGAGTCTACGTCGAAAATTGCAGTTTTAAGTAGGAAAATAGCATAAATTGTGTTGTATCAATTAAGTCTACCTGGCTAGTAAGTTGATCAGCGATGAAAGAGTCTACCATCAAAACCTGCAGACATGAAAAATTGTTATTTACAGAAGATGTGATCATGCAGCATGTATGCTCAAAATAAGTATTTACATGTACCTTGTAAAATGGAGAGCAGACTATGTTGCGTATGACTCTAATGAAACAGTAGCGCGTAGGGCGATAGAAGATGTTTAACGGACATATGAGAAGCCCGATAAAAAACTGAAATGCAGTGGTAAAATGTAAAGCTTTAGGCCAAAGGGCATGTTTGATATACAACATTGCACAGTAGTATTTATTACTAACCAGTAGGAGAATTCCCGGAATCATGTCTACTTGATGGGGTGAGAAGTCCCGGGAGAGTAATATTAGGTGGATGACCATAGCCGCAACGACAGCAGTCATCAAAGAGGTACAAATGAGGAAAGCATCTCTGTATTTGAGGGTGGTGTTGGGTTGAAATTCGAATATGAAGTTGTAATTGATCCTTGTGCTCTTCCACATCAACAGATTGCATCCATACATGAACAAGTGTAAGCTTAGCAGTGCAAACATGCTGCACGTGTATAAACTCATACTATTAGTGTCATATAAATTTGGTTATGGAAAGAAACAAGTATATGATAAACTGGTTAGATATAAATTAGTGCAATAATCTCGTATATGCTTGATTTTGGATGATTTAAAATTCATTCAAGATCGACTCGAGAGTTGATATGGCCTAAAGTTGATCACGTTTACCAAGAGCGAGGTAGGATGATATAGATATTTTTGGAGTCCAAAGCGAAGTCTAAAAATTAGGCCTCTAAGGCAAAAAGTCTGATAAACCATGGACAGGACTATTGGTGGACTGGGCTTCAATTGTTTTTTTTTTTTTTTTTTTAAAATGGACCCCTTCGATTTTAGGCTGCTACTTAATAATAGTTATGGTCCTCATGGAATGCAACTTGATTTGCTTTGTTAAGATTCAAACTTTTACACAAATATTTTTTTTGGACAACTTCAATATTCACAAATAAATTTTGTTTTTTTTTTAATGAAAATGGACCCCCTTCGATTTTGGACCCGAGGCGGTTGCCTCACTCGCCACGATCCAAAACTGGCCATGGGGGCGGCGAAAGCTCATGTTAGACTAAACCATGATGTCAAAAAGTGTGTGGGTCATATAAAATTATTTTTTAAGTGTTTATAAATTGTGGTCCTATAATATTTGTGGATAATAAGTGAGTAGTAAATTGTGGGTCTTATGAAATGTATGGATAAAATTATATTTGATTAATTTGATCAACTTAAATTATAATATAAACATAGTCAAACAAGTTTAAATTATAATTTAAACTGATCAAAATAGTCAAACATACTTTTTATCTATATATTCAATATAATCCACAATTTATAAGCACTTAAAAAATAAGCTAAGATGCCGCACGTTGAGAAATAAGCTTAAAATGAGTTAATGTGAAAAAGGTTACCTGAAAATCGGGTAGACGGTTTCCATATAAGCAGCCTCAGATCTTGAAGTGAACATGCCACTCAAATGTGCCAAGATGCCGTACACGCTGAACAACGTTACAAAACAACCTGTGAATAAACCTGCAAAATGTCACAACAACAAAATTAAGAATAATTAATATTAAACTACAACGTCACATTTATTAAGTTGAATGCGACAAAATTAAATATAAATAAAAAAAATTAAAATACGAACAGGAGAGAATTACCGACGAGAAAAGTGACCATGTGAGAATTTTTGAGCTGTTGGGGTCTTAAGAATTTCATTGCCTTTTTCCTGTCTTTGTTGGCGAAGTGCTGTGTGAATAAGGACTCCACTTCGTCCATTAGTCTTACCACCTTTAATTGCACAAACACAATTATTTTAATAATTAATTGTCTCTTAATTTTTATATGCAATAAACAATTAATTAAAATAATTGTACTACTAATTATCAACTAATTAAACATTTCAAAAAAAAAATCTGGATTTTTGAATTTTTTTATTATAATTTTATTTTAAGTCCCAAAACATTGTTGAACTAAAGACAAATCCAACAAAATGTTCACCCTAAAGCAAACTCCACTATATGTTAGCCCATGTTTGGCCAACTTAAAATTATAATTTAAATTTGGTTAAATTAGTTAAATATATTTTGTAGGATCGACAATTTACTACCAACTTATTATCTCTATATTTCATAAGACTCACAACTTATAAATACTTAAAAAATAATTTCAACGATACTGCCAGACATGCTATTTCGTTGTCTACATATGATAAATTACGGAAGTGTTTAACTGTACTTTAAAGTATGTTAAATTTATTTTTAAGTTATTTATTTCGTCAAAAGTAATTTAAAAATTTATTCTTTGACAAAGAAAAATTACTTTTTTAAAATTTAAGTAAGTTTTAACTTATTTCTTAGAAAGTAACTTTTAATCATAACCAAATACGCTCCATTTCATGCTAAATTATATGCAATTTCACATTTTTAAACAATTTTATCCTCCAAAATGAGCTAATGTTAGGACCACCAAACTAAAAATAGACAAATGGCATACAATTTATTTAAGTAAAGGGGGGACACACACACACACACACACACACACACACACACACACACACACACACACACAAACATACGTGTCGAATAGAAACAACCTTATAAAATATGAGTTGCAATTTATAGATGTTTTTCAAAAAGTAGATAAAGTATATCATAATTATTGCGTGAAATCCATAATTTATTTATTTTAAACCACAAAAATTAATAGCCTCTGATATTTATATATACTTATAACTACACTCAAACATATACTAATTATAGTAGAAATATTATTCGAATCGTTTCAAAGTGCTTGTTTGATAATTTTTTTTGTAGATTATAAGCAGAGTGATCCTACATAATTTAATAAAAAATAAATAAAAATTATAATCTTATAAAATATGTGAATAAAAATAATATTTCACTAATTTATAAATTTAAAAAAACAATAACAAACATGCTTAAAGTGGCTCGTGGTTGATAGGTCCACACACCCACCCACACAATTTACCATCTTACCTTATCAGAACTAATGAAATGTGATCTTTTTACTTCTTTGAGGTAACTTGCTGATGCCTGCCTGTTTGATACCTATACATGGAAATGCATAATATTCAGAAAATTAAATTAAAGAATGTGAAAATGCTATTTCTAGAACAAATTGTTTGGTATGCTCGAATAATACCATCGGGGCATATTTGCTTGACTTGATTAACTTGTCATCATCGTTAAAATCATGTACGTGGTGGTTTCTAAGATGGTAACAACATTTCAATTTTTGTACGTAATCGCAAAACGTGATCGAATAAAACTTTTGGAGTGACAAAATTAGTATTTTGCTTTTTCAAAAAAAAAAAAAAAATCACTTATTTTTTCTAAATGAATAAACAAACTTTGGATTGTACGCAAGATCCACCCATCTTATCTTACCAATTAAGAGTGTACAGGGTACAGCTAGTAAGTAACAATTAATAAGTAATAATATAATAAATAATTAATTTCATTTTCAAGCCAATTAACATGTCATGTATGCACACTGATATAGATAATTATAGCTTTAATTAATTAATTAATTAATTACCTTGTCGAGTTTCTTAAGTATCTTTGTGAAAGCCATCATATTAAGTGAGCTGCCCAAAAAACGTAAAATCATTAGAATAATTAAACACGAGCATTGAATTCAAAGAAGGGGCAACATTTTTTTTTTCCTCTTTTTTTTGCAATTTTGTATTTATTTAAATTTTGACTTATTCATTGTCTATTTTGGTCTTTAATTTTTTTTCTATCGAATTCTTATTATGAAATTTTCCATCCAAAATTCTATTAGCGTGTATATAAAACGAGAGACAAATAATATTGTAATTTTATATTTATTTAATTTTACTTATTTAAAAATATGAGGAACATAAGTGTAATAATGAGTAAAGTTTATGAACATTTCATGTGAATTAAATTATAGTGCAATTATACAAAAGATAAGAATGTGTGAAAATATTTAAACTTAAAAAGAATTATTAAGTTTTTGAGCTTTTTCATGCAATTAAATTGAATTATATTTTAACCATTTGAAACTTATAAATAAATTGATTTAACATAGTACTATAAAAAATTATCCGTGTCTAAGAATATTTTACTTGAAAATTTTAGTCTAATTACGAGGGCAATTAAATAAATTAAAGTAGGTTTAATTAAGAAATTTTACCTGTATGTTTTAAGTAAGCCAAGGCCTCTATAGAGCTCAACAAAAGCGCCTCTTATCATTTTTTCAGCACACTGTATCCTCTTTCTATTGATAAATTCTCCGCCTCTTTCCTTCTTCGGATGGTTGACTAAATCCTCCCAAAGCATCGATGTGACGGCGGATATGGTTCGTGTCTGTGTCGTCGCCGGAATATCTATTCTCATGGCCATATTAGGCTTTCCCTTCTTTGTTTTCCCACGAGTTGCAGAGTTCACGAAATTTATGCCATTTTTCTCTAATGCTGCAATAACATCTTCCCTTTGACTTTCGATTGGACTATCACAATATTCACTCTGACTTTCTACAAACACATACATATAGGGATATATGAGATGGCATGCAATTCGGATATATACATTAACGATATTTATTCTTTAAGCAGAACAACAATTGAAATCACTATAATCAATTATATACACGCACGTTGACATTAATATAGGATTATGTTGACTTCAAATGTCACTCCACTTAAAAGAAAAAAATAATCTAATGTGTCACATTAGATTTTTTTTTTAAGTAAGTGTTGAAATTAGTTTTTAAGTGTTGATAAGTTGTGGGTCCTAAAGAATATATGATTAATGAATGGTAGTATTTGTGGGTGCTACAAAATATATAAATAAAAGTACGTTTGACCATTTTGATCAGCTTAAATTTTAATTTAAACTTGGCCAAACATGGGTTTATAATATGAAATGTTAGATTTTTTTTTTTTCTTTTAATTGGCGTGACCTTTAAAGTCAGAATGTCTCTCACTCCAAACATGATTAATTCAATTATGGTAAAGATTCGTGTTGTTCCAATTAGAGAAAAATTGTTTTCCAAAGTGGAGAGGAAAACATTACCATAATCCAATTTTCATGTACAAAAATTACATTCTCCACTTTGAAATCATTTAAGAATTATCATATCTATTTTTTTAATAAATATTTTGTAAAATAACTAGCCTGTTAATATTTGCCAAAAACTGCAGGTAAAGGCATCAAAAGAGATAGTAACTCACCGGAAGAATCGGAATTCCGGCGAGACGATGAATTAGAGCGAGAAAAAAGTCCAAGAGTTAGATTTTTTTTTTTTTCTTTTAATTGGCATGACTTTTAAAGTCAGAATATATCTCACTCCAAACATGATTAACTCAATTATGGTAATAATTCATGTTATTTCAATTAGAGAAAAAAATCTAATGTGAAACATTATATTTGTTTTCCCAAAGTAGAGCGACAGGAAAATATTACCATAATCCAATTTTCATGTACAAAAATTACATTCACCGAGTGCGTTTGATGGAGATTATAAATAGTTTATAAACCAAAAATTACATGACTTTTCACGTTAAAAATGGGTTGAAAAGTCAAAAATAGTAGTGGTGAAAAAAACCTGATTAATCCCTACCAAAACGCAATGTTAAACTTTGAAATTATTGAAGAATTATCATCTATCTTTTTTTTTTAATAAATCTTTTGTATAATAACTAGTTATGTTCATATTTGTGAAAAACTGCAGGTAAAGACATCAAAAGACATAGCAACTCTTCGGAAGAATCGGAGTTCCGGCCAGACAATGAATTAGAGCAAGAAAAAAGTCCAAAATCTATATTAGCAGCTAGTTTTAGATTTTTTTTACCTTTAAAGTCAGAATATATATCTCTCAATTCAAACATGGTTAATTCAATTATGATAACGATTCTAGTTGTTCCAATTAGAGAAAAAAAAATCTAAAGTGAAACATTAGATTTGTTTCATGTACAAAAATTACATTATCCTGATTTAAACTTTGAAATCATTGAATAATTATCATATTTAATTTTTTTAATAAATCTTTTGTATAATAACTATCTCTATTAATATTTGAGAAAAACTACAGGTAAAGGCATCAAAAGACATAGCAACTCACTGGAAGAATCAGTGTTCCGGCCAGACAATGAATTATAGCAAGAGAAAAGCCAAAAGTCTATATTAGCAGCTATTTTTAGATTTATTTTTTTCTTTTAATTGGCGTGACCGTCAGGATATATATCTCAATCCAAACATGGTTAATTCAATTATGGTAAAGATTCCTATTGGTCCAATTAAAAAAATTAAAAAATTCTATTGTGAATCATTAGATTTGTTTTTCCAAAGTGGAGGAGCAAGAAAACATTTCCATAATCCAATTTTCATGTACAATTACATTCTCCTTATTTAAACTTTGAAATCATATAAGAATTACCATATTTATTTATTTATTTTCAATAAATCTTTTGTAAAATAAATAGCCTTGTTAATATTTTCGAAAAACTGCAGATAAAGGCATTAAAAGACATAGCTACTCACCAGAAGAGTCGGAGTTTCGACCAGACGATGAATTAGAGCGAGAAAAAAATCCAAAACCTATATTAGCAACTAGATTTTTCCGACATCGATCGGCGAGAACTCGCTTGAGATCCAACAAAATTTGAAGCTGCTTATTCAAAGCATCTCCTCTTTCCAAAAAGTCTTCTTCTTTAGTCTTGTAGAACTCGTTCACTTTGTTCAGTTCATCGTCTAACCTTTGAAAGAACGCTTTAATCTATACATGCACACCAAAATTATCCAAAATTAGACTCACAATCTAACAAAAAAGCGCTTTCTCGAAACACGCTATTAGTTGTTAATTACCTCATCTTCTTCAGAAAACAGATGAACAAGCTCATTTTCATACACTTGTTCTTCTTCATCTTCGTCTCCTGCTTCTTGATCTTCTTCTCCATCTTCTCGTCCACTAACCTCGTTCTTGGCCTTCAATTAAGAAATTAAAACCAGTGATTATTAATTAATCTTTCGAGATCGAACTTTTTCCAGGTTGTTATATAATTTGTTTCACTTGTTCACGAAAGTTTCATGATGCAAGCGACAGCTAACTGAGTTCCGTGCAAAGCTAAATAAAACTCCAAAAAAAGTGAAACTTTATGATATCACCAAAACCATCAGATTATCAAAATTCCAGGGAATTCTAACTTTTTCCGGCCGACCGGCGACCAAAAGTTGATAACAAACCACAATTCAGTTCAAAGAAATTTAAAAGAAACTTTCTTGAAAAGAAGAAAAAGTACACATTTTTGTTGTCACCACTTACAAAAGTGGTTAAATTTCAGCCGGAAAATGACGTCATTCTCATTTCATTCTATTTTATATTTAGTAAAAGTTGAATAGTGCCGGTTTGATTTTAATAAAAGTTGATGAAATAATTACCTGATCAGTCTCGGGTTTCTGTCCTCCATTGTTGAGCTTGCTGTAAATTCTATTAACTGCACCACGAACTGGATCAAAAATGGAACGCCCGAAATCACAATTAGTATCCGAAACACGCATTGGTTTTCTTGCTAACTTAATCCTTTTTACATGTTTCTTCAGTTGCCGATAGTTAACAAACGCATCCTTCCATTCTGGAATGAGTTGGGCTTCCAACTCCTTCGAGAACTTGACCATATTTTTCGAAGAATGGGCGGAGGAACGCGGTGGTAGACGGAGGAGGAGGAGGAAGGAGGAAAGAAGAATTTAGAGGGAAGAGTGTGATATTCGTGTAGTATATAAATAGCGAGACGGGAAGAAAATATTACAGAGTAAATATAATTACTGCATTTTATTTGTAATTTGTAAATTAAAAAGCGTTTAGGGTCAAATGATTTATAAATGGGCTGCCTAATTTCGAGTAAAAAACAAAGAAAAAGAAAAAGAGAACATAAAGGAACAAAAAGCTAAGGTTATATATGATTGGACGGTTTAATAAATAAAATTATAGTTTTTTCTTTCTTTTTTTTGTTTTTTAAGATTATTGAGTACTATTCAACGCTTTCCACTTATATGAGCTTGTGTTTTAAATGAAATTTAAATTTATTTTCATTGTTTAGTGTTGTTAGTACAATTTAAGGTACTAAGGCTTGGTTTGGTATTGATGACTTTTAAGAGAATCGAAAATGTGCAGAAAGAAAAATGTGGAATAAGATAAGTAGAACTAAAAAAATTGATGTATGTTTAAAAACAATATTTAAGCGTTTGGTAAACAAAAGTGATTTATTCACGTAATAAAGATTAAATTACTAAAAAGGACATTGATTATAATAATTTATTTTGTATTATTATTATCAAGTGGTAAAATTCATTTTGTTTCCTAGTTAAATATTTTTTTAACAAGACAATGCATTCATTATCATTATTTTAAAATAAAAATAATAAAAACCTAATAAATTTCAAATTTTATAAAAATTATAAAATAAAAATATAGTCATATAGTGTAAAATTAATTAAATTAATATTATTTTTATTATCCAACTTGCATCAATTCGGGTTTCTCAAATGGTTATTAAAAGAATTAGTTTAATTAATTAAGGGTAAAAGGGTATTTTAATAATATATAAATGAAAAATTAAAAGCGAGAATTCGAAAAGTTCGCCATTTTCACGCTTCTCAAAATCATTTAGAAGTGATTATTTTATAATCACTTTTAAAAATTTTGCCAAGCGTTAAATCAACTTCGATTTTTCGAGAATCGGAAGTTTCAAAATCAATCACAAAACGGGGCCTAAGTGGTGATGACTTGAATAAATGTGCGATATAGTAAAATGGATAAGATAATAAATAAAAATATACGTTAATAATAGTACTGAATGGTTAGAGAAATAAAGTGGAGCAGCAGGAAAAAATTACCATAATCTAATTTCCATGTACAAAAAATTACATTATCTTGATTTGTACTTTGAAATCACATAAGAATTATCATATCTAATTTTTTATAAATAAATCTTTTATAAAATAACTAGTTTAATATTTGCCAAAAAAATACAAGTAAAGACATCAAAAGACATAGCAACTCACTAATAGAATTGGAGTTCCAGTCATACGATGAATTAGAGCGTGAAAAAAACTTAGAGTCTATATTAGCAGTTAGATCTTTTTTTTCTTTAAGTTGGTGAGACCCTTCTCTCATTACAAAAATGATTAATTAATTATGGTAGTGATTAATGTTGTTCCAATTAGAGAAAAAATCTAATGTGAAACATTAGATTTGTTTTCCCATAATCATTACCATAATCCAATTTTCATGTACAAAAATTACCTTATCCTGATTTAAATTTTGAAATCATAGAAGAATTATCATATCAATTTTTTTAATAAATCTTTCGTAAAATAATTAGTCCTCTTAATATTTCCGAAGAAATATAGGTAAAGGCTTCAAAAGACATAATAACTCACTAGAAGAATCGGAGTTCTGGCCAGACAATGAATTAGAGCGAGAAAAAAGTCTAGACCGGCCCATGGTTCGTGGGCCATGCAGGACGAGCCACGGCCACTCCACGGGCCACACATGAACTTCAATATTTTTTGAAAAATTAAAATAAAATAAGTTATGATAAAATTGACATTTACAATCCTCCTCCTTTTTTCCAAGCTTGGAACCAACTACTTTTAGTATAGGCAGAGTTAAAATTGTACAGGAACAAGTTGTTACAAGTACAATTTTTGGTAAACATAAATTTCAACACTTAAAATCAAGAAAAGTTAAATAAAATTACATAAACTATACTTATATTTTATATAGCCAGCCGTTGAACTTCTTCGGCCAATATGAGATTTACTTTATATTGGATTCAAAGTTCTGCATCCTCCCAATCTTTTGCACACATTAAACTCCCTAATATGTCTGATTTTAGTATTGACATCATATCATTTAGAATTATGCCACATGTACTAAAAGCATACTTTGATGCTATAATTGATACCGGGGTGTTAGTAGATCGCGTGCTACAATAGAAACAATTGGGTATTGGCGCTCATCTTGTCTCCAGACTCTCCACCACCTAAGTATATCAAAATTATTTCTCTCATCTCCATCTAACATATTAAGCATATCATGACAAAAATATCTAGCTAACTTTAAATGTTTGTCTCTACTACTTGTTTTTACATTCATGGCATGGGAAAGCGAAGTAGATGAACTTGATTGTTGAGTTCTCTGAACGAAACTAATGAAACTTCAATAATCGCTATCGTCATTTGATGACGAAGAAGAGATTGCTACAGGAGGTCTTCTAATGTTCCTACCGATTTTTACCGTATAAAAGTTATACATTTCATATAATGCTTTTTCTAAATTATCATAAGTTATTGGATTCTCGTAACTTAACTTATTAGAAATTTTTGAAATAGTATGTTTTGTAACTTTTAAATTTACTCTAGGGTCTATAACTGACGCTAACGAGAATAATATAAGCAATTGTTCCTAATATTTTTTGAACTTAATCTCCATTACTACTATAATATCAAAAAAAAAAAAAAAATTGCAAATGTCTTATACCTATTAAAATTATTTGTAGTAAAATAAAAATAATTTCAAACTAATGGATTGGTAAGGTAATATACACCAGTATATACATTTGTGGCGTCGGAAAAAACGTTAAAAAAAATATCACATGGAATTCAATTTTTCAATTAGATGTTTGCAAATCATATTCTAAACCGTGTGAACGTCGACTATTATAATATGCAGTTATACAATTTTCATAATATTAACATACTTGAAGCATTAAATAAATAAAGTTCCACATATTGCCTATGTTTGCACACAAACATTTTGTTAGAATAGAATTTTCTTTACATAATTCATCAAATACTTGTTTTCGAGAATGTGAAGCAATAATATAATTTAAGGCATATCTAATTTTTTCTAATTGTGGATCTATATACTTTAAGCTATCTTTGACAATTAAATTAAAAATGTGACATACACATCAAACATGAAATAAAATTCTACTAAAATACGGATTAATTCACGAACTAATTTATGTATTACTATGTTATTAGGAGTAGCATTATCAAATGTGAAACTACGAAGATTCGCAGTTAAATTTTCTAATAATATTCATTAAATAAGTAAAAATATGTATCTCATTATGAGGGTAGTCAATTATTTTAAAAGTAATTATTTTTTATGCATGATCTATAGTTTATCAATATAATATAAAGTGGCAGTAATATATCTTTTATAAGATATAATTTATACCGGACCATAAGTCTGAAGTGAATGATACAACACCACAATATTTAGTTAAATCATTTATTTTATTTTCTTTCTTTTTATTATATAAAGCCAATAGTATCAGCACGAAAAGTGTTTATAACAAATGGTACATGCCTTGGTTGAAGATATTTTTGTACAAATTTGGTGAAATTGGGGCTTTCCATTATGCTAAGAGGGAACTTACCACTGGCCACCAACTGAGTCATGCCTTCCCAACGCATAGAGTGTTGTGAATACACTCAGTTGTTAAGATTCAGACTAGAACTAGAAGATCCACCAGGAGATCCGAACTAAAGTTGAGCTTGATTGGTTTCAACTCCCCTTTACTTTTGCACACACTTAGGAAAATATCGGTTTAGATGGCTCGTGCCACTTCCTTTTTGTCATGTAAATTTTTGTTTACAATATTTACACATTGCCTAGAAGATTGGTTGCCCGTCTGCGGTTGTAGCGGTCTACACTAATTTAAAATGATCTCAACACCGAACATTTTTATTTGTGGCTCTTCATTTAGTTGTCGACCCAAACGTTGTAGTAGTGTTGGTCATTTCTAATTCTTTATCGATATCTTCTAAATTGACAATGGCGCCAGTGCTCTCAATCCCATAATCATTACTAAATTCAAGAATTAAAATATCATTTAATCCACTAAAATTATCATGAATTTGGTGGTCGACACTTCCTTGTGTGTTGTATTGATCCATGTAGAAAATAGAAATGTAGAAGTAGAATATAGAACTGTAAAAATTAGAAATGTAGAAATTTATATATAAATTACACAATAAAAGAGGTAATATTTACAATATAATTTTTTCGGCTCATATAGGTTGAAAAAATTGTGAATTTGTGAAGAACATGAAAGTTTAGAGTGGTATTTATAGGAGAAAAAAATTACTCGTTAGAAAAAAAAAGGACCAATTTCAACAGTCACAAAAGTAACCGTTGGGCTACAACGATTACCTTTGTGATCGTTGAAATTGGTTCCCAGCTGTTTAAAAGTTGGAAACAGTGGCCTACGAGCCGACCTAGTTCATGGACCGGTCCACGAGCCAGTCCAATGGACTGGCTCAGCCCGGGCCCTTAACGAGCCAAGCTTTTTTTATGAGTTGAGCCACCGTACTCAATTGCCATCCTTAAGATAATAAATAAAATTATACGTTAATAATGGTACCAAATGGTTAGAGAAATAAAAATCTAATGTGAAACATTATATTTGTTTTCCCAAAGTGGAGCAGCACAAAAATATTACCATAATTCAGGATTTGTTTGTAAACAATTAAAATTTTGCTAAAAAACTAAAGTCAAAGTCAACATTTAATTTTATCCACACATTTCATGGGCCCACAGCTTTTCAACCACATATTTCACCAACTTTTATCAACTTTTACAAAAAATCTGATTTTAATTAAAATCAAACACACCCTCAATATAAAATTACATTCTCTTGATTTAAACTCTGTAGTAATGGAAGAATTACAATATCTATTTTTTTAAATAAGTCTTTGGTAAAATAACTAGTTCTGTTAATATTTACGAAAAAAAAATATAGGTGAAGGCATTAAAAAGACATAGCAACTCATTGAAAGAATCGAAGTTTGGCCATACGATGAATTAGAGCGAAAAAAAAGCCTAGAGTCTATATTCTCGGCTAGACTTTTAATTGGTGTGACCTTTAGATGAATTAGTTTAAGCTAGAGAAAAATATAATGTCAAACATTAAAAAGTGGAATAGCATTAATAATTACTAGATCCAATTTTCAGTACCTTTTTTATTTAAATATTAGAAGAACTACCATATCTATTTTTGTAATAAATCTTTTGCTAGATTTTTTTTCCTTCTTTTAATTGGTGTGACCTTTAGAGTATATCTCTCATTCTAAACATGATTAATTCAATTATTTAATGTTTAATGTTCTTTTCATTTATTTCCAACTAGAGCCTCTACAAATTAAATCCAATTGGTTCGTTAATCGACAAAAAAAATATAATGTCAAACATTAGATTTGATTTTTTCCCAAATTTTCCTGCTGGGATTTGGGCCCGCATCAAAGTGGAATAGCATTAATAATTACTACAGTCCAATTTTCATGTACAAAAATTACCTTTTTTTGATTTAAACTTTGAAATCATAGAAGAACTACCATATCTATTTTTGTAATAAATCTATGAATAAAATTGAATGTAGATGATATCATTTGTGAAAGAAAAATAATGTAATTAACCTAATATATAAGATTATAATTTTTTCTTCTTTTAAGATTATCGCGTATTATTCATTGCTTTCCACTTATACATGCTTGCGTTTTATATGCAGTTTAAATTTATTTTCATTGTTTAGTGTTTTTAGTACAATTTATGGTACTAAAGTGGTGGTACTTTAAGAAAAAAATTGGTTTTAGGGCATATAGTGAAAATGAGAGTACTTAAATAAATGTGTGATATACTAAAATGGTGTTTGGTAGTGTTAAATTTATTTTTAAGTGTTGAAATTATAAGTTGGTGATGAATGTATGGATAAAATGTGAATAGAAGTTGAAATTCTATAAAATGTGTGGATAAAAAAAGATGTTCAATTAATTTAACTACCGAAATTATAATTTAAGAAAACTCAAACATATGCTAAAATGGATATGATAATAAATAAAAATATACGTCAATAAATAAATGTCATTAATAGAAGATAAATTAAATAAATGACAACTTATGTAACGGGATATACTTTTTTCATCTCTTTCGTAAAACATATTAAAAGAGGGAGAAGTAAATAAAAAATAGGAAAATTGGCGCAAATGATCCCTAATATATGCCTATAGTACACAAATGGTCCCCAACCTTTCATTTTTGGTGGAATGATCCCTAACCTATCTATTTAGGTGCACAATTGAACGTTTAGATGCATTACCTTAAAAAGGTCCGTTAGTTGTGCAAGTGAGTCAAACTCTCACTTTATTTATTTTTATTAGTAGAGGTAAAATCGTCAAATGATATTTATTTCTTTGAACTTACGGAGAAACCAAACGGCACTCAAAAGCAAACCGAAGGAAAGTGCGAAAAAAAGAGGAAAAATAAAAAATCATTGCTGTGATCTGAAGAACTGAAAGTGGTATTACGGAGGTGTTTTGGAGTGGGTTACTGAAGTAACTATCTATTCAGTGACCCAATCATAATATTTTGTTGGTTTTTTTACAAAATTAAAAGAAACCACCATTGGAACCTGATTTGAGAGGTTTGAAGCATAGTTATTTTCAAGAAATCAGGATATTGTGCATTGGGAAAAAATAGTTGCATGACTAAGAGGACAACATTCGGCGCCAGTGTATGGTTAGTATTTTTTCTAGACTCAATCATTTGTGTGAATTTGTTATGGGTTATAGGTAATTCCTCGCTATGGATTTCAAAAAATTTATTTGCTTTGCATGTGTCTTCACTCCACTCCAAGAGTTGTAAATATTGTTTATAGTGAGGGGTCACTTTAGTGTTGTATAATGATATTGTGTCCTTTACTGCATGATGTGCTTCATATTATTTGTTACTTGGTTGAGGGCTTAACAATATTTTGTTTATTCTAGTAGGAGAAAACTCCAAATCGTTCACCACTGCGTGGCATTATGGGGGACAATTCTTTCTCAAGCCAAATAATTTGAAATATGAGCATGGTAAGGTAGAATATATGGACTTCGTTAACGTTGATGACTTTAGCAAGTTGACGATGGATAAAGTAGCTAGGTTTATCAAGTATATTGGCTATAAATTACTGGTTGGAGTTTTGTACATGAGAGATTGGACGTCACTATTAAATGGGTTGGTTAGAATTAAGAATATTGAGGATGTGAAGATAATGTTGAGTGGGATAAGCAGGTCTAACTTGGTGGAAGTTTACTTGATTTCTCATTCTCGAACATTTGTGTTGTCTTGGGAGTCACCAACCATGAAATGAAAGACCAATGTAGTAATGGAAGAGATTTTAGAGCCGGAAAGTATTAGGGAACCTGATTTGGAGAAGGTTATGGAGCCTGAAAGTCAGCCCTTTAGGGGTGATGAGCCTCCAATTGAATTAGAAAGTCAAGATACTTATGTGCCGCAAAGTCAAGAGCATGAATGAGCTGGTGTAAATTGGGAAGAATTACTTGATGAAGTTTACGGTTCGGGAGAGTGGGATGAAGACTTAATAGAGTCGTTCGTTATAAGGTCAGGAAATGAAAACTTGAGGTCGGAATGTAAAGCCCAGGACGATGGGGTGGACAAATAGAACATTCAGACTACATTGGAGCAAGTGAAAATGACAATATCGTTGATTCGGATTACGAGACGAATGAAGGTAACAAACATGAAAGTCAACCGACTAAGAAATCCAATGTGAATTTCGACATAGGTTTGGGTGACTTTCATGACGAAGCATTACAAGACATTGATACGGAATATGGAGATTCTGATGAACTCAAAAGTTTGGAAAATGGTGGAGAATTACCTAGTACCAAGAGATCTAGAGAGTTTGAATTCAATGCTAACATCGATATGGCCAATCCACAATTCAAAAAAGGTATGGATTACAATTAATGCAGTTAGCAGAAATTGAAGTGGCAAAAAGCTGAAATTTATTTGCTCATTCATTGCAGGTCTTATCTTTGAAACAAAGCGGAAATTGATCGAGACAGTTAGTAACTATTCTGTTATAAACAATAGAGCATTGAGATGGAAAAAAAATGACATGCAGAGATTTAGAGCAATTTGCAAGCATATGGGATGTCCATTTGTGTTGTATGCAACAGTGAAGAGTGACAAAACAAGTTTTGAAATTAAAAGTTTCTTAGATGATCATATTTGCCCATCAGCATTCAATAATAAGAGGGTTAGTTCGACTTATATGGCGAAAAAGTATGTGTCGGCGTTCAAGAGTGACCCTGATTTACGAATGAGAGGATTTCGGGATACAACAAGATTGCAATGTGGATATCTCCAAATGGACCTTTTATCGGACAAGAAACAAGTGTTTAGAGAAAATCAGGGGGAGCATCCTCAATCAATATAAGTTGCTTCATGATTATTGTAAATAGTTGAAGGCAATAAACGAGGACAGTTTTGTTGTGTTGGAGATGAATGGGTAGGAATTCAAGTGACTTTATATATGCTTGGCAGCGTGCAAGTTAGGATTCTTAGGGGTTTGCACAAAGGTAATAAGGTTGGACAACTGTTTTTTGAAGTCAGAGTACAATGGGTAACTTTTGAGTGTAGTTGGGATAGATGAACAACGTAATGTTCCCGATAGCATATGCTGTTGTCGATACAGATAACGGGGAAAATTGGTCTTGGTTTTTGAGTTTGCTTGGATTTGATTTGAAGATTAGTTTTCCTTTTCACTGGATATTTATATCAGGCAAACAGAAGGGTTTGATGTAGTCAGTTAGAACCTTGTTCGAGGAAAGTGAACACAAAATGTGTTCGACACTTGTATAATAATTTCTAGCTGATGCACAAGGGAATGGTCTTTAAGCACACATTATAGAATGCAACCCGAGCCACAAGTGTGCCAATGTGGAAGAAGAAAATGGAGGTTTTGAAAGAATTGAACAACAAGGCATACAAATGGCTAGATGCGAATCCAGCAGTCCAGTGGTCAAGGTCTCATTTTAGAGAATCGAGCAAATGCGACATTGTACTAAATAATATATGTGAAGCCTTCAACAGCTCCATCGTAAACGCACAGGAGAAGCCAATCATATCTATGTTGGAACAAATCAAATTTATTTTGGTGACAAGAATGGTGAATAAAAAGAAAGATGCTACGAAATGGACAACAGATTACATATGCAGGGCCCTGAATTTTGAAGATTATTGAGAAAAATAGAAAAGTACTTCAGTATGAATCTAGTAAAAAAAATTCAAGTTCATATAATTTATTAATTTTTTTCCATCTCTTTCTAAAGTACGGTGTTCCCTCTTTTAAACATAGGTATCTTCACGCAGCTTACTCGGGTGACAAAAGGTTTGAAGTCAGACACATCTATTCTGGTCACATCAATACGGTGGACCTAGTGGCGAAGACATGCTCTTGTTGGAGTTGGCAACTGTCTGGGATGGTATGTGGGCACGTGATTTGTAGTCTGGAATTAAGAAGAATGTCGAGCGATTTGATGTTGTACGTTAGCGATTACTACAAGAATGAGGCTTACTTGAGGACATATTCACCATCTATATGTCCTATGACAGGCCCCGAGCTATGGCCGAACCCTAGTCAACATCCATTGACACCACTACTGATCAAGAAGATGTCTGATCGTCCAAAGAAAGCAAGGCGAAGAGAGGCATATGAAGGATAGGCTTCGTCGAGCAAATTTAGAAGAACCGGGATAATAATAAAATATCGAAAGTATGGCAAGGAGGGACACAACAAAAGAACATGTGAAGAACCACAAGCAAGAAAAGGAACTCATGCTGCAGTTATTTAGAAGAAATGGACAATTTTATTTGTTTTTTGATTGAAAATGAACACCTTGTAGTTTTTATTGTTTTATGTACATGTGTACATTGTTCACAACTTGGTGTTATTTCAATTCTCTATCTCATGTTCTGCTACAACAACTTATGAAAATGTGTATTTTGAATCAATATTGAACCTGTGTTCAATATTGACTACATGTGTATGAGACTTAAAGGTAGTTGATGAAGTATAAATGTCTGACTTTGTGTTCAATGCATTGTTTTGGTTCTTCGTTTATTATTGTTTTTTTTTTTTTTTTGGTATTGGACTTGGAGGTTAAATGTTTGGTATGGCTGATTGTTGGCATGGTTGGTTGAATACCAGGATTGGCTGTGAATAGGGGTTCCACGTGCGATACTCTTTCAATACGTTAAGGACTAATTGCGCACCTTATCCAATAGGTTAAGGACTATTTTGCACCTTTTTCCAATACGCCAGGGACCATTTACGCAACAACTAACAAAGGTTTAGGACCTTTTGCGCTACTATTTACAAAAGTTTAGGACGACTAGTGATCAACAAATAAACAAGTTATATTGTGAAACCGATTATATGAGACCCACATTAGGACCAATTTGGCTTTAGTCAAGGTCAATTTCAAAACCAAAAGATTAAGATATTTTTATTTATTCATAACATATATGACATACACATTACAAATCTTTAACCCTTCATCCACATAACAACTCCACAGATAAAATTCAAAAACCAAATCTTCCAAAGAAATTCTTTTTTCTTGCTCTTGAGGAACATGTTTTCTTCTCACAGCCTGATGTTGGAGTTCAGATATCCAAGTATTGTATCCTTATATCTGGGGCAAGTGGGTGGGTCACACCACACAAACAACCCACAATCACCTACTTCATGTATATATGACAAAACTAAATCAACTATTTTCAAAAATCAGAAATTTTTAAGATAATCATTTTCTATAAACAAATCTCAAACAATAGCTCGCTCATCTTCAATGGCAAGCACGAAAACGTCTACCAAGGTTCAGATCTGTCCATGAAGTCTTTAGCTCTGAAGGTAGACCACATCGACAAATGTTGTTGTCCATTTTCTCTACCAAATTTTGTAAAAACGTTTTCTGTTAATATTGAAACTTATGTATAAATACAATATATATTGGCGGGTAAGTGTAGGTAGTGTGGAGGGAGGTAGATGAAGTTGAAAGAAAAAAAATATATCACTTGACGATTTTAACTCTATTAATAAAGACATATAAAATGAGAGTTTAACTCTCTTGCACAACTAACAAACTTTTTTAACGGAATCTATCCATAAGAACCAATTGTGCACATAAATGGATATGTTAGTGACCATTTTACCAAAAATAAAAGGTTAGGGATCACTTGTGCACTATAGTCATACGTTAGGGACCATTTGTGTCAATTTCCCTAAAAAATAACATGGCATGTAATTGTTTGTAATTAAGAAGATTCTTCAAACGTCAAATTGATTTTTAAATGCATTGAGAAAAAATGAATGCTTTTGGCATTTTCAAAAATAGTACGTAATAATATGTAATAAAAAGAAAAAAAACGTAATATTTTCGTTACCAAATAAACTATTACTTAGATTTCTATTTTGTGATCTAAAACTGTTTTGACTTCCTCAACTCAAATTTGAATAGATTTTAAAAATTAAAGTAAATTTTGGTGTTCCCAAATCAGATTTTAATAGATTCAATTGAAATTTAAGTGTCCTCAACTCAAATTTAAGTAGATTCTTTAAAAATTTAGGTGTCTCCAATTACTAGTGGATTTTTAAAGATTTTATTAATTAGAGGATTTAAACAGATTTGCATGGATTTCGAATTCATAAATATGAATATCAAATTCTTTAGAAATTATATCCCCACTCCTCAAAATTTCAATCCAACCCTTCTCTTATTCATCTCTTCCTCTCACCTCTCTCCTCAATTTGTGCCACAAATTTTTGTAATAAACTCTTGTTCTTGATTTTCAAATTATATTAGCATGGAAATTTATTGAATTTTTTTTTGTACAATTGTCAAACATCGTTTTTGATATTTCATTCTCGATGCTTCATGATCATTCATTGAACCAAACAATTGGACTGAAAAATATAAATAATTTATTGGTAAATATTGATTAGATAATTAGTCTAATACCATATAGAGCAATTAGATATTGGACTGTAAAATCAGTATAGCACTAAAAATTCTTTTTTGAACTTGTAAAGATTTATTCTTCAACTGCGACATATGTAAATTATCTTTTTAAGCCATAAAATATATTTTTTATATCAGATGGTTAAGCAATTGATTTTGGAAGAGAATGAATTATATCCATCATTTAGTCTCAAATATGAAGGAGAAAATTTTATTAAAAAAGACAAGTAGAAAGAAAGTAAGAATTAAAATTTTTTTTTTAAATTTTTTTTAAAGTAGCCTAATTGCTCTTTAATCAATTTTTTTTTTTTTAAATTCAAAACTGAGGAAATTGATAATAGTAATGTGAATCCCCCCAACAATTGATCTAATTGTGCTTCGAGCTTAGAGACGATGAATGACTTATTTATTAGTTTATTCCGTAGGAGTTTAGCTGACACAGCTATTAGATTGGTATACCTCTCAATCAATCGAATCATTAATCTCTTTGAACTTCTTTATATTTCAAGAATTTTTCTCTTTCTAAAATTCTATTCTAAATATTTATTTAAGTAGGACAGTCATTTGAACTATTTAGAATAAAAACAATGTAAAATTAATATGTTTAATAAAAAAAACTATAAATCTATGAAAATTCATAGAAATCTATAAGAATATATTGAAATTTATAATATAAAAATATGTTGAAATATTATAAATTATGTGGAATTCTATTCAAATTCATGAAATCCATTCAAATTCATAAATATTAACAAATTTTTTAAAATGTAAGTTGTGGGCACCTTCTTAAATCTAATGTGATTTTAGATTTTATTTTCTTTAAGAGTGGGACAAGTAAAGTCATTCCGCTTAAACAAAAAAAATTAATATAATACGTATTAAGTGGAGAATATTTAAAGTCAGAATAATCTACGAAAAGCATAAAATTTCCTTCATAGTCTGTATATCTCTCTTGGGACATGATTAATTCAACTAGAATTATGTCTCCCATTGTTCCAATTAGAAAAATATATATATATATTGTTGTAAAATTATAGATAATGATGAATGACTATTTAGTTGTATCTAGATGTCTATTTAGTTATCTACTTACTCCAGAAGAGTGTATTCTAATCAGGTTGTAACTTTCTTTGGAACCATATAAATAAGGGTCATTGTTATAGTAAATTTACAGACTTGAGTTTTGGATCTCTCTATTCTATTCTCTCGTTCTCTCTACTTTTCTAGTTTCATAACACGTTATCAGCACGACGTTTTAAATAATTAATTAAACTAATGTGATTTTTCTTTGTGGCAGAAAATATTGGTGGAAAATTAGTTAGAATCCAATCTCACAATTTTCGGACGATCAATTGGTTGAAGGTGCCAATTACGAGGTTTAATTTATGTACACCTCTTTATCTCTCTCTTTTAACCTATGTGGATATCATAGTATGATGAGAAGTTAACTAATGAGGTGGTAAAATTATGATCACATAATTAAAGTTCAGAAAAACATAATTATTTGTCTTTTACTAATTATTCTTTTAAAAGAATCTTTTTCCTTTTAATTGAATATTTTAACCATGCATAAGTGTTGTTCAATGCACGCTTTAACTCTATAGTAAACAATTTACATGTGATTGCAACAGCCTATTATTTTAAATGTACATGCACTATATTTTCATGTTTACTAATGTATTATCAATTCTTAAACAAGATTAATTGTTAATTGTGTTTTTTTTCACAAATCTGGTAATATTCCAGAAGAATATTACATTGTTGCTTTTCTCGAATATAACATAACCTTACATATAAATATTCTAGAAGAATATTTTATTGTTGGTTCAGAATAAGCAAAGATTTATATTATATTAATATTTCAGTAGAATTTTAATTACTCCCGAAGAGCCTAATTTTATAAGATATAATATTCTATTAGAATATTATAATATTGCTCTGAATAGCAAATCTTTACTTGTAATAATGATTTGTTGTTGTCTCTCGAAGAAGCACAACGTATAATATTTTGACAAAATATTAGTTGCTCTCAAGAGTATAACATTACAATTTAAATATTTCGGAAGAATATTAATTACTCTGAAGAGCATAACGTTACAATTTAAATATTTCGAAGAATATTAATTTTTACGACGTTATAATTTTTATATTTCAGAAAAATATTGAGCAGTAGTCGAAATAATATTTTATTGTGCTCTAGAAGAAGCACATGTTTCAAAGAATATCATATCACATAATTAAATTGTGATATAAACAAGTAATTAATCAACTAATGCTTATCCCCGAAGGAAAGCATATAAATCATATTATATTAAATTGATTAATGCAAATTATATAATAATTGATCGATTGCTTTAGTAAAAACTTTTACTTCATCGATAAATTATTTTGTATTTTGTCATTGCTCTTGAAGAACAACAACCTTATATTCAATCAATATTCTTAGAGAATATTGCATTGTAATTCCTAAAGAAACACAATATTATATATATTAATATTTTGATATTGCTCCTGAAGAAGCACAAATTTATAGTATATTAATATTTTCCTGAAGAAGCATAAATTAATTAAACGAATATTATACGACTGCTTTTGAAGAAGCATAAATTTGTACATAACAATATTCTAGAAAAAAAAATCGTATTGTTGCTCTTGAAGAAGCACAATTTTACAATTTTAGAATATTAATATTGTGTAATATTAGAGTGTTGATACTCTTAAAGAAATACTATATTGAACCAGAAGTTCAATGTCTTAAAAATTTTATTAATTGGCATTACCGGTTAGACCATCCCGGATCAATATGATGTGAAATATTAATGAGAATATCTATTGAAAACCAGAAGATTTTTCAATATAATGAATTCTCATGTGATATTTGTTCTCATTGTATATAAACTAGTAGACCTTCACTAGGTAAAATCGGGACTGGATTCCCTACATTTGAAAATTATTTAAGGTGATTTATGGGGCCCCATCACCTTCTATGTTGACCATCTATATATTATTTGTATCTAATAGATACATCTACTAGATGATTGTATGGTGTTAATATTCGCAACTTGAAGTTTGCGAGATTACTTGCTCAAAATTTTAAATCATGAGCATAATTTTCAGAACAACCAAGACGGTGATGTGTCTTGTCAACACTAGTGAGTCTAAATCTCAAACTTTTAATAAATATTAATTGAGATGATGTTAAATGGTTTTGCAATATTGTTTTTCAACGCTTCCAATTAAATTCTAAACCATTACTATTGAGAACACAGCGCTTCCTATTTTTATATAGGGAATGCTATTTTATATGTTGAAATACTTATACGCATCATGCCAACATCAAAGTTACCCCCGCTATAGTTGGCTTATGGTCAGAGCCTAATATTATCCATCTAATGATTTTTGACAGTGCAATATATGTACAATCGGTCCACCATAGTGCACTGAGATGGGCTTTGAAAAATGTTGAGAATACATATTTAGTATGGAACATTATAAAATATCTTAAGTCCTAACGGTTGATATTTTATAATATGGTATTCGAATGTTATTTTGATAAGACAGTTTTCTCAATATCGTGGGGAGAGAAATTAAGTAATGGAAAAATATATGAAAATGCAAGATATTATATTTTCTAGATCCTTGCACAAGACAATATGAACTAAGTTCAACAAATAACTCATTTGCAAGTTATACAATTGATGATGCATTTTCGACCAAAAAGATTAAATCAAATATCATATACCGATTCTAATTGCTCTAATTTATATTAGCGTTTTTGAAGGACAATCCATTAACATTATATCAGGTAAATTAATGACACGCCTAAAGCATGGTGATATTTAATTCCAAAATTCTCAAATTAAAAATGGAGCTAATTATAAAGATGGTCCTATTGAAGAGGTGTATACTCTTGGAGAGTATATAGACATAACTAATTATAAAACTCCAGAAGAGGTTCAGCTAGCTGAAATAATAAAATGAAAAGATCTCGTTAAGTTATGTCGTTATAAGAAAGAAATGGATTCAAAAATAAATGTTGTTAACAACACTTTTGTATATAAAGAAGCGCTTCATATTATAAAAAGTAGCGAGGATATTGAAAAAAATATGTCAAAGAATTAATTGGCTAAATAAAAGGATGCAATCCAAGTAAATTGAACAGACTAGAGAAACCTGAAGTTTCTGGACCTATAGTCAGAGCACCTAAAGGTGTATATTTATGCAAAAAGCAAATAGAAAAATGAAGTCGTAACATGTAATGCACAACTTTTAAATTTCATAAAGACTTATGTAAAGCAATCATAAGTTGATATCTTGTTAGTCTGTCAATGCATGACATATATGCATATAATGAATATTGTTATAACCAACTCATCGGCATAAGCGATAAAAGAATGTATATAAATCTCTAGAGGATTTAATATGTCTCAAGCATATAGTTCAACTTTTCGAGAACTCAATCGATCAAACTACGAGATCCGAACTAATATTATAATGAGGGGAGTAAATACGCATTGTACTCTTTTTCTTGATCGAGGTTTTGTCCCATTGGATTTTCCGGCAAAGTTTTTAATGAGGCAATTTGCATGGCGTATTAAAAGAATTATGTACTCTTTTTCCTTTACTATGATTTTTTCCCATATGGTTTTTTCCTAGTAAGGTTTTAATGAGGCATATTCTTTGTGTAAATGATATCCAATTAAAAGTATTATAATTCTTATAGTTATGGATGTCTATAACCTACAAAATATTTACCTTCATCATAACTCTATGGTTATACTCCCGTGTATTATAAATTGTATATGAGACCCCTGAAGGGAACAACTACAAGATCTATTTTTAATATAATTGCATTAGACCATCATGCTGACTACAGTCAACTAGAGATAGTGTATGAAAATGATATTGCTGGAGGTTATAACATGGAGCACATTTCACCATAATTGTTTTATACAAGTTTTGAAAAGATAGTGACATTGAAGATATTGGCGCACAAGATATGGATAGCTCGATACAAGTTTTTTCCATTGGTTGAAATCAGTTGGAGTAGCTGTACTCTTTTTCCTTCGCTCGGGTTTTTGTCCCACCGGGTTTTTCCGACAAGGTTTTAATGAAATGAAGATTTGAGTACTTCAATTTTGATAAATTTTTATTTCTATTGGTATTTTTGTCCCATTGGATTTTTTGCTAAACAACTAAGCAGCTTATTGTGTAATAAGTCATTCAAGGGGAGTGTTGTAAAATTATAGATAATGATGAATGACTATTTAATTGTATCTAGATGTACATGTAGTTATCTACTTACTCCAGAAGAGTGTATTCTAATCAGGTTGTAACTCCTTTTGGAATCCTATAAATAAGGGTCATTGTTATAGTAAATTTACAGACTTGAGTTTTGAATCTCTCTATTCTATTCTCTCGTTCTCTCTACTTTTCTAGTTTCATAACATATATACATACATACATATATATATATATATATATATATATATATATATATATATAATGTTACATATTAAACTTGTTTTCTCAAAGTGAAGACATTACGATCTCCTAATAAAATTTACCATTCTTTTTTTTTTATTGTAATTCTTACATTACTATCCAAATAACTAACTTTTTTTTTTTTTTTTTTTTTTTTTGTAACTTTCATCAATAAATAAATTATTTGTTTTAATTCAAACTTATTTATTTAAGATTGATCATTTTAAGCTTAGCCATTTGGAAATTATAATGACATATTTAATATGTTGAACTTAACTTGATATTTAATATGAGGTACATTTATTATATCTAATTTGAGAGTGTTTATAAAAAAGGCCCGCACAACAGTGGAGATTTAAATATGCTGACTCACTCCGTCTATAAGTTCATCTAAATTTAGATAGACTTTTAGAATGAATTTATTTTTTAGTGTGCCACATCAACTAGACGGAGTCCTCGTCAGCACTCATTGTAAATGATTTTTTATAATTCCGTCTATATGTACTTATGTGGCACGTCTAAAAAGGTATAGACGGAGTGCATTGGAGTTGCAGTTTATGTGCAAGTAAAATGGACGGACTTCCAATCCATGTGGCACTACGTCTATAGAATAGATGGACAAATTAAAATCCATCTCCAATGCACTTCGTCTAAAACTAAATTTGCTGATTCACTCTGTCTAGAAGTCCGTTTAAATAGACGGATTTCTAGACGGAGTTTATATTTTAATATAACACATCAGATAGATGGAGTCCTTGTCAGCATGTACTGGAGATATTTTTTTATAACTCTGTCTATATATGCTTATGTGGTACGTCTAAAAAGCAACAGACAGATTACATTGGAGATACTCTAAGTATTGCAAAATCAGTTTATCTAATTTATAAAAAAATTTATTTAAGAATAAAATAAGTTACTTATTTTAATAATAAATAACTTTTCATCAAAATTTAGAGTTGAAAAGTCGAATTCTCAATGAATTTTAAATTTCCGGTTTTATATGGACTTATAATTGGGTAAATTACACTCAAAGTCCTTATTCTTTTAAATTTGTAACAATTTCATATCTATTTAATTTTACTCGCACATATCATTCTCAATCTTTCAATAATTCGCACAGATGGTCCAATCCATCTTGATTATTTTGCCCATAACTTAAATAACTAAAATAGCCACACACACACACACACACACAAAAAAAAAATGAAAAAATTATAGTTAGGATTCTTAATTTTTTTGAAAGTGTAAAATAGTCTCTTCATATCCAATTATTTCAAACAATTAAAAAATAAAACAAAAAAATAAAAAAAATAAAAGAAATGAAAAATGAAAATGAAAATCATCAACTTCTTCACCTACCCCCGAGAAAATGCACGAATACGTTGAATTCCCGGCAACTTCAGATTATACGTAATGGGAAACTATATGCACTACTCGTACTGTGTGAAAAGGAAGCTGAGATGGAGAAATAGAAGCTTCGTCTTCAGCAAAACTAATGCTTATCCAGAACTAAATAATTCAGATACAAATTAACCTTCATTGAGATGGGAACTTGACCAAAAGCTTCAATCTCAACAAAAAGCAAGTCAATATCATTATAATTTAAAAGTTTTTGAGTGACAAACACAACCCATAATTGGATACGAGGAAAAAGAATTGGATGTTTTTCATTTTTTATTTTTAAAATTTTTTAATTTTTATTTTTTAATTGTTTGAAATAATTAAATATGAGGAGAATATTTTGTACTTCTGAAAAAGTTAGGGACTCTAACTACAATTTTTTTTATTTTACTTTCTTTTTTTTTACTATTTTAGTTTATTTAAGTTAAGGTGGAATTATCTATTCAAATTATTGAAAATTTGGAGATAATATATTTAAATAAAATTGAATGAATATAAAATTATTATAAACTTAAAAAAATAAGTACAATGAATAATTCGCCCATTCATAATTTTACCTTTACCTACTGAGCTTGAGGGCATGATGATATTTGGTCAAACAATTGTGGAGCACATTGAAGAGTGGCATTTAGCAACTTATGAGACATGTTTGTCTCAATTAAACCTCTCTTAACTTGTTTTGTGTGTTCTTCTATATATATGATTAGAATTCAGAACCAACTCTTTCATAAACTTCTTACTTATTTGCACCCAAAACTTTTATTTTAGGTCTGCCAAGAATTAAAATAATTATTTTCGAAATGTACTATATAAAATTTATCAAAATTTCCAATAATTACTAAGTTAGTATACAGTCTTATGATTCTACCGCGGAAGAGTATCAAAAATTATAAAAAGAAACAAATATTAAGACTTAGACTTCTATCTTAAAATATCAACTTTGTTAAGATGAGTTAATCCAAGCCTTTACATTTTAGTTATAATTTTGATATTTAATCAATGTGAAAATAATCTATTAACATGTTATTATAAGATGGTAGCTCATTTGAGCACGTCAGTGTTACAATATGAATGTTCGTTTGAATTTTAAACGGATCGAATTACTCATTTGAACTTAATGGACTCATTTACTATATTTAACCACTAGCTCATTATTTTTTTCCACAGTAAAATTTTTATGGTAAAATGAAGCGAGAAACCCATGAATCATGAGCTCGTCAATTGCAATTTAAAGACTATTGATGATTAAATATACATTTTATTATTTTAAGAAAACCTAGAATTTCCATTTCCAGAAAGAATAGATACTTAGTACAGTCTCTAAAATTAATTGTTTGTATTCATATTCCATATACGATGCTAATTTGATAATTTTTTAATACGTATAATATAAATAAGTAAAAATAAAATTTAATTTTAAATACATATGGTACTCTTTCCTTATATTACAATAAAAATTGATGGCAGTAGAAACTCTGACAACGCATCTATAATGGTATATTTAACATGTTGGACTTAACTTGATGTTTTAATGTGTTCAATATTATGTCTAGTCTAATATACTAAAATGAGAATGAATTAATAAGTGAAATATCACACGCGCTTCTTAAGTATAGAAGGTTTTGTCTAGAAACTATAAAATATGTTTAGTATGTGAGATTCACATAGCACACGAATGAACAATGAATTTTGTGTATTAAAAATATAGATATTGTTAAAAATTGAAATTTTGTAAATTATAAAGTGAATGATCTTCTTGTGACTTTGTAGCTATAGAATTCTTTGATTAACGATCCAAGTGTTAAAGATAATGGATCATGTGGTTTGAATTCTAAACTTAGAAATTTGTTGGGAACTTGATTTGCTTGAATCTTGAAGACTTAGATTTGACTTGCAAAGAGGATTTAATCTTTTCGAACTTGATTTGAAATTGTTTTGATTCGAAAAAGATTTTGATTTTCTTGAAATTGTTTTGGACTTGATTTTTTTGTACTCGACATCTAATTCTCTGGAACTTAATGTTTTATTTATAAAGAAATTTCGTAACCTCCATTATATTTAAATTATTATTAAATACAATTATGAATTGTGAAAAGTAGGACCGATTTCTTACATGGGTCTCTTTTAATACAAATGTGCCTTAATAAACTTGGGTTTTAATAGACTTAAGTATGCTAATTATTTTTATATTTTTGTTTTGAGGTGTGGTTGATAAGTTATCACTTTCATCATCTCACACTTAAGTCTTCTCTCTTCTTTTCGGGTGTTGTAACTCACTTTAAATTGACCGTATTATGCAGTAATGGAAATCAAAACCAGATACACGAGCAAGTCCTCAGATACATTGAGCATGTCCATTCCCATAATGTACTCCTTTATGTTCCACGGCCAAATTTCTTTAGTGCTCAAAGAGATCTCGCTCCGTGACGGAGATAGAAGAGAAAATGTATGAGCTAATTAAATTATTTGACTAGTATTAGATTTCTACACATTACATAAATAAATCCCAACAATACATGATTGACTTGTTGGGCATAGATGGATTCAAGAGGTAAAAGGACAACGTAGGGTGGCATGGAGAATTTTGCCATCTTATCGAAATTGTTCACTTCTATACCATTTTTTATTGTAAAAGATAAATTCAGCATTTGTTTGGCCTTTAAATTCAACATTTATTTGCAGTTCGGCTAAGAGCATCTCTAATACTAGATACCTTCTAAAAAATTTATGTGACAAGAGATAGAAAATAAATGAGGAAACATTTGGTGGAAGGAGAAAAGAGAAAGAAAAATAGATGAGAAAGATAAACATAATTTAATGAAAAAATAGGTGGAAGACCATCCAATAGAATGTCTAAAATTAGACGGCTTGTTGAACGACTTTCTACAATAAATACTACCACATGAGTTTTGTCTCTTCTACCTCATCGCCACATCTAGTGGCGGATTTGGTATGGGGGCCGTGGGGTCAATGGCCCCCACACCCATTGAACAAATTTTTGTTTTTTACTTATATTTTTTAAATGGCCCACAATTGACTTTCACATTTTTTCTTTCATTTTTTCAACTCCACTTCCTTCAACTCTTTGCGTCTCTCACTACCGAAAAATGGAAAATTAAAAATGGTGGAAGAAATCATACAATCATCAAATTGAAGTCTCACAAACCCCCGTCAAAGCCCCTCCCCTCCCCTCCTTTTTTTTGGCCTCCATGACTTAAGAATTCTAGGTCCGCCACTGACCACATCAGCCGGACACTCCAAATAAGGTAGCATAGATGCTCTAAAACCGAGTGTCCTTTTGTATCAATTACCATGTTTTGTTATAATGAATCTAAATCTTTTCTAGTTATAGTAATTGCGATGGATTAGGCATATTCATTGTTTTCATTTTTTATTATCCTATTTGTCTTAGATTAGATTAGATTAGATTAGATCATCAATAAATATTAGATATAAATAATTAAGATATTAAGTCTTAAGCTTCTTTAGGCTCAGTAGTTCATTAAAGGAAGGAGCTAACTCATAGCTTTAACTCTAATTGACATAAGGACTTTTTTTCCTCTAACCTCCTTGGGAAGTCTTAGCTACATGGAAAGGTATTTGTTAGCGATTTTTGTGTTTAATATTTTGCAAGTGTACTGAATCGTACAAGTAATATAATAGATATTGAGTCCGGTATCGCATCGAGCGAAGATTTAGATAGTTTAATTTAATTAAAGTAATCTTAATTGAATTATAGTAATTTTAACTGAATCTGTTAACTTTGAAAATTTGATGTCTTAAACTAACTAAAATATAAACTAAGAATAATTAAATAATTATAATTCAAATAATTAAAAGATTAGATTTATGAAAAATTACTTTAACTTTGGGAAAGAAAAGTACAAGAATCCCGAATTCACTTATAGTTGTTAATTCTTTTATCTTGATTCTTGATTTTGATAAAGTACATCAGTTATGACAATCAATATCCACGAAATTGTTTAACAGTTTCTCTTGAATAAAATTAAACATATTCGTATGTATGATCCGACTATATTTCTATGACAAATGCGATGCATTAAGTTTGTATGGATAATTAAAGATCACATAAAGCATAGCGGTATATTTCTATTCCCTATCAGACTTTAAGTTAATTAAAAATAATGTTTAGCTTGTTTTCGAGCTCTCGATAGTAAAACAAACCACAATAATCATACAATTACTACGTTTAATTCTTGAAAGGATGAATCTTAATCTTTGTTTCTTGATTCATCTCTTGTTTCTCTCTCAAATTTTACTCTAAATCGGCTCCAAAATCGGCTCTAAATCCGTCCCCTAATTATAAGTTAATAATTCATATTTATAGTTCTTTAATAGTATCCAAAAGGTTCCGAAAAAATCATTGCCTACCCTGTCAACAAACCATCTCAATTCATGAACTGCCCAACCAATCAACACTGAGCCTTTGTAAAACGCTTTCTTCGTTATCTATGTGGCACTCATCGCCATGGGTTATTCATCTGTGCTCACTCCACTCTGCTTCTACATGTCTTCTCTGACTCAGACTAGGCTGGTATTGTCAATGACTATTCATCCACCAGTGCTCACGTAGTGTTTCTTGGCCACAATCCCATTGCATTGATGTCCCATAAGCAACGTTGTTCGATCATCCATTGAGGCCGAATATTGGGTTGTGGCTTCTACCACTTGCGGTGTACATTGGATAAAAACTTCTTCAGAACTCGGTGCAGATGTGCTAACTTAGTACATCGCATAATTTTTGCCATCTAAGTTTCACGAACAACAACCTATCTCCTCGATGTCACAATCATGAGCGTGGTTAAGCTCTGTTGCCAAACTAATGTAGCAAAATATACATAATGATAATTAATACTCCAAAAACTCCTTGATTCAGAATTTGAACAAAATATGAAAAATAATACTACTCACAATACTCTTGCGGCCGCTTATACCCTTGGTTTCTCACTTTGGTAGAGTTTATTTTAAGCTTCTTCATTTTTTTCAAACTTATTTCCAATCATATATTTTATAGGACCTTTAACTTTTATCAATTTTTTAACCACACATTTTATTAGAATCTCCTAAAAAAATACTTTTAAACTCCATCAAACGGACATTAAAATACATTGAAATCATTAGAGGAAAATATGCTCCATGTCTGTCCAAGCCTCGATTTGTGCGCAAATGTGTCTCGACCTCTATACCAATCTCCAGTTAAACTCTATTTACATCAATCCAGTAAAATAATACATTTATTTAGAGATTCTCACACGTTGGAAATGTCGACTAAGTGCTTTTTTGTTATAGCTTAAATTATTATTTAAGTAGATCAAAATGATCAAACATACATTTTATTTATATATTTTATAAAATTTATAATTTATAAATACTTAAAAAATAATTTTACCACCACATGCAAAACATGTTAGAAGACATCACTATACATGCACATATCTCATAAACAATTAGTTTCAAATCAAATCAAATCAAAATTTGACAGTTAATTTAAGCAGTCATTTCAATCGTGCAATCAAATTGCATATACAAAAGGAATAATCCTTTCGTGTAAAGTATATTCCTAATTAGTAAATTAATTGTTGCCAACGTAACTGGTAGGAATAACACTTAAACATCTGCCTAATGGCTGGTTTATGAGCCAATTACTAAATTGCAAAAGATTAAGATATCAAAGGTGGATAGCACGCATTACAGTCACATCTGTGAAAAGTTGCAACATTTAACTTTACTAACTAATAAGCAATTATTTTTTATTTAGTTTTTTTTTTTTTTGACATATATGCCATAAAATTTGATAGAGTTTTATACTGACTACCAATAATCTAGTCGACTATATATTGCAATAGTTCTATTAGTATGTTATTCGATATTAATTTTTTTATTTTCAAATCTTTTTAATCATCGTTAGAGTCTAACATCTACTCGAAGACGTTAGAACCCTAACATAGTAAAATAATGAAAAGGTAAAATGTGAGGATTTCATGTTATTACTTAACTGATTAATTTATTTACCATATACTCATTCTGACTTATAAAAATATACTCACTTTATTTATTCATCTGTCTTAAATTATATGCTACTTTCTTTGTTGATAATATAATTAATTTCTTAATTTTCTAATATGCTCCTATTTAATATGCATTGTTATCAACAAATATGAACTACAATTATATTAATTATAGGGTATATTAAGAAAATATAAGTACAATTTATTTTTCTAACTTTAATAACTAATTTTTTTTTTTAATTTGTGTGAAAATAGATATAAGACTATTTTTATGGGACGGAGTGAGTATTATGTAAAACTATCACATCTTCGATATGGTGAAATATGATAGTTTTATTGTATTTATATAGTATTTTTTTTTTTTACTTATTTTCAACTTTTGACTAATAAATTTATTAATTATTTTAAATTTTACTTATTTGCTTTTAAGTAATATTTTTAAGTTTAGCTAAACATGTTCTGAGTATATTATTGGTCTTTTAACAATTAATATCGAACATGTCGAATTTTAATTTTTCTCTTTGACCAAAATTATTTATGTGGTATGTAATTTGACGCAGATTCGTATCACGTTATTAGAAATGAATACAAAAATATATAAAAAATACTTGATACTTTGAAGAGACATATAAACTTTAAATTGGTACATCAAACGGACGAATAAAAATTGAAGAAAATGCAACATTATCGACCTCTAGATCAACTCCTAATCATTTTATGACAAGTTGAACTTGTTGAAGTGTTAGGTTGGATTGCAGCATGGACCATTAATCTTTCTTATAATTGGTAGCAATAAATTTATTTAAGTTAAAACTAATTAATTAACATTTCCAAACTTAATTAATCCCAAATTATCCAACGTGGCACAAGATCAGTGGGAGAAAACTTTTTTGAGATGGATAGATGGCCAGAATATTTTGCCAAATGGGAAATTTAGGGCCATGTAGAATTTTAGCACTGTTTGGGGATTGCACAAGGTAATGGACTAAAATGATTAAAAAATCATTTATAGTGGGTTTTGATGATATATATTAATTATTGGAGCCAGCAATACTTCTTGATTTGATTTCTTTTTAAATCAAGTTTACGTGGTCTTCTTAAATATTTTATTTTCATGTTTTACGTTATTAATAAATTGATAAGAGTTTTAATTATATTTATATTTTCAACATGTCTCTTCAAGTACAATATAGATTAATCAAACACGAGAGCTAGATTTTAGTTAAGATTTGTTGGGTTCGACGTATATAGTACCTCTTGAATCAAGAATTGTACTTGATTACAATATGGTTAAAACTTAAAAGGAAAAATATGAATAGTTTAAGAAGCAGCAACTTGTTAAGAATTAATCCTACAATTGCATGCTAACTATGATACTTGCTATATGAGATGAGTAAAGTATTAATTGTAGCGAGTTTTATTTTCTTCCAAGCACTATATATCTCTATATTTTCGATAAATCCACTAATGGATAAAAGAACCAAGATCACGTACATAAAGTACAAATTTAAATTCAATTCATTGATAGGCCTGATATAGAAAGTCACACCCCAAATGCATTTGTGCTCGACGGGTTGATCATATTGATAATGGGCGAATAGACTTTTTGGAGCTTAAATTGGATACCGGCAAAGCATATGACAGGATGAAATGAAAATTCTTCCTCCATGTTAGGGAAAAATGGACTTTTCACATAAAGTTCTAGATAGTTCTCTCTATTATTTGAGCATGATTAATTTAATCACGTAATCTTTCTAGTGAGAGTGTCCAAGATGATTTAGAATGGCTAAAAGAAAAGAGCATGTGGATGTCGACGCCTTCTCTGATAGTAATCAACAAATGAAACACTATCGGTGATTGGCAAAGATATTGTCATCACTAATTCCATTCGAATCACTTACAAATGAAATTTTCATCAAGTGATCATTTGCTCAATTTAAATTTTTTTATTATTGTTCTTACGAAAGTCACTCAAAAATTTTGTCTAAAGCCTCCAAATTGTTTCTACCCTCCCTCTTTAAAGCAAGAGTTGGGGTTGATAATTATTGATTAACCTTTTTCTACCATAATAATAATGCATTACCCACTCATAAAGTACTTTCTTTTATGTATCCCTCAATAATGTTGTGTGTGATCCACTTTATCTAAATCATGAAAATTTTGCATGGACATTGACTAATGATAGTATACATTATGTACAAAATTTTATCGAGATATTACACTGTGTGATTTAGATATAGATACGTTTAATCAATTTTAATAAGTATTATTTTAGTATGAAGTTAGTCTTTCTTTTCTCTAAATGACTTCCACATCAGCATACATTATGTAAAAATAAATTTATATAATGATTCAAATTCGTTATTCTTTTCTCATGCATTATTGTGATTGAATAAATAAGGTATATTTCCACTTTCTCCTTTATTTTTAGTTATTCTAAATCATTTTGGGCTCTTTAAATTACGCGACTAAATGAACCGTGGACAAATAGAAGAAAGAACTATCTAGAACTTTCTACATTAGGCTTATTGGTGAATTGAGTTTAAATTTGTACTTCATGTACGTGATCTTTGTTCTTTTATCCATACGTAAATTCATCAAGAATATAGATATAGTGCTATGAAAAAAATAGATCTTTCTACAATTAATATTTCCTCATCTCATTTAGTAATTATACACTACAAAAAACTGTAGCTTCAGAAACGGATTTTTCGCTGCTGAAGCCACGATATCCGTGCCTGATAGTCACTACCAACAGATTATTTGCAACGAAATTTCCGTTGCTATTTTGAGGGTCACTGAAAGTTACCAACAAAATTTCTGTTGGTGATCTTCATAAACGGAATTTTCATTTGTAAAAGCGTATGCAATGACCTACGGAATTTTCATAGATAAAGGCGGAATTTGTATTGGTAATGCCCTAACTCTTTACTTACAGAATTTCTGTTGGTAATAACATACGCTTTTACTAACGGAAATTCCGTTGATAACTTTCAGCAACCCTCAAAATAGCAACGGAAATGACAATCACTATTACCAATGGAAATGCCCCAAACCTTTACCTACGGAAATTCCGTAGGTAATAGTGCAATTTTTTTAATAATTAAAAAAATTAATTTTATATACTTGGTGGACCCCTGACCCAATTTGCTAATTATGGGCATGAAACTCTACCCACCAAAAGTCCGAACCAATCCACTAAGCTTTATCAAGCATTTTTATTATTTTATTAATTTAGAATGGATGTAATGTGATTTGAACTATTGACCTAAGAGTTGAAGTTACGATCAAATCATTGGAGACAAATAAATTCTTGTAATTATATTTATTTTTATAATATATATTAGATCAATGAGCAACATTTTTTAAATTTGTTTATAAAGTAAGAAATAAATATTAGTGAAAAATCAAATTCTACATTGTGTTAACACTTAAACATAAAATATCACATTGCTCGAAAAAAATTTATAAGTTGTACAAACTGAATGAAATGATGATAAACATTATTTGCTTTCACATTTAAACACGAAATGCCCAACTAAAGGGATGTCGTACAATAGGTAAACTACTCCACCTATGTTTTCTTTGCACGGGATATAGTATGAATCTTTTTTATTTTTGTAATTGCATAACTTCGTTGTAGAAAATTCGAATGTTAAATAAATGAAACTTAATTTACGGCTATTCCTTAAGTGATTAATCTTCAACTCCATATAGTTGAATCTTTTTTTATTTTCAAATTTTGATTTACATTACTTATGAAAAATATGCGGGTAACAAGATTTACTCTTCACCAACATACTTTCCGTAGCTCAATGGTTGAAATATTAATATCACATACGGATTATCTTTAGGTGATAGGTCAAAAAGATATTTTCGACTTATGAATTATTCTTCACATAAATTTCTGGTAGGTGAATAGTTAAATTGTGTTTTTTAATTTTCAAAATTGATTTATATCATCTACTGAACATCCATAGGTAATAAGAATCACTTTTCACCAACGGATATTCCGTAGGTGAAAGATCGAAATATTTTTTGGTCTTCAAAATTGATTAATATCACCTACAGAATTTTTGTATGTGATATGATTTACTCTTCACCAACGAATATTCCGTAGGTGAAAGATCGAAATATTTTTTTGTCTTCAAAATTGATTATTATCACCTACGAAATTTCTGTAGGTAATATGAACTACTATTCACCAACGGATATTCCATAGGTGAAAGGTCGAAATATTTTTTGTTCTTCAAAATTGATTAATATCACCTACGAAATTTTCGTGGATAATATGATACACTCTTTACAAACGGATATTCCATAGGTGAAATGTCGAAATATTTTTTAGTTTTCAAAATTTATTAATATAATCCACGAAATTTCCGTAGGTAATATGATTCACTCTTCACCAACGGAATATCCGTTGGTGACAGGTCAAAATATTTTTTATTTTTCAAAAATAATTAATATCACCAACAGAATTTCTGTAGGTAATATGATTTACTCTTCACTAATGAATATTTTGTTTGTTAAAGATCGAAATATTTTTTTGTTTTCAAAATTAATTAATATCACCAACCGAATTTCCGTAGGTAATATGATTCACTCTTCACAAATGTCGAAATATTTTTTGGTTTTCAAAATTAATTAATATCACCAATAGAATTTTCGTAAGTTATATAATTCACTCTTCACCAACGGATATTCCGTTGGTGAAAAATCGAAATATTTTTTTGTTTTCAAAATTAATTAATATCATCAACAAAATTTCCATAGATAATAAGAATCACTCTTCATTAATTGATATTTCGTTGGTGAAAGGTGAAAAGGTGAAAAGTTGTCGCCGACACAGTAAGTGAAAGGTCATCACTTTTATCAATAAAAACTTGGTTCGTAAATTTCTACACCAATATCTAGATATTTCAATTGGAGGATTGATTAAATTCACTTTTATTCCTGTCTTGCCAGATATAACACATTAATGCTTCATGTTTGTGATGAGTTTAAGGCCAAATTATACTGAGTTCATGTTTTGTTATTTAAATTATAATTTAATATTATTAATTAAATATATATTTTTTATCTATATATTTCATAGAATCTACAATTTATTATTACTTATTATCCATATATTTCATATGATTTATAATTTATAAGTATTTAAAATACAATTATCATGTGGTAGATGTTCGAACAAAACTAAGGTTTCTCAGCATGTGTACAACGTGGTAATGATGTATCTCAATAGGATAAACATGGATTTTAATTATTTTTTATTAAATATGTCACGAGTTTTTATTGAGTAGTAAGATTAATTAAGAAGTGATTATTTGACCTATTTTATTATCATTTGACAAAGATGAATGAAAGTTAAATAATCACTTAAGTGCTTAATTAACTTACCACTAGTAAGTTGCACACACCACTATTATTTAAACACTTAATTAATTCTACCAGCATTATATTACAAAAGCCTTTTTCTTCTCTTTTTTTTTTTTTTTTTTTAGTACATGTTTGGACATGTTTAAATTATAATATCAGCTGGTCAAATTGGTGAAACATATTTTTTATCCACACATTTCATGGAATCCATAACTTACAATCCACTTTTTATCTACACATTCACCAACAACTTATATTATAAACACTTAAAAAATAATTTCAGCATCGAGATCCATCACTGTCTACTTTTAGCGATGCAAAGAAATGTTTTGAAACTTTGGTGCTGCTTTGCTATGGGAGATTAAACAATAGTGCATTAGTGGGAGAAATGATGGGAGATATAATTAATGATTATGAAAACAATATATATTTTATAGTATTGAGTTTTCTTTGTTTAATTGATTTAGTGAAATATTTTCAAAGTGATAGGTGTCGGGAATGTCGCAAATATTTTTCTACCTGATAGTTGTTGGGAATTCGATATTTCTTTTAAAACTAGCAGCATTAAAAATGAAATCATGTAATAGAACTCAAATTTATTGGCGATAAGAATTAGATTAGTGTTTTTTTTTTTTTTTACATTATATGTTCTATTTTTTTTTTTTTTCTAAGTTTGGACCAAATTAATAGTACTCTATCCAAAACATATGGACAATTAAGAATTAAGTTATTTCCTATATTTTAAGTCATCCTTTTCTTGGACCAATCCAAACAACGATTTTTTTTTTTCTAATTAAGAGAAAAAAAAATTAAATTTATATATTGATATAGAAATTTTCTCCTGATTTAGCAACTTTTATGTTGTTTTCACTTAATTAGAAAAAAAAAAAAACATTTTTGTTTGAATATTAGAGTCGATCCAGCTTTCGCTTCTCACTTGAGGTCTCAATCAAATAGGGTATGTTTTTACAACTTTTATTTTGTTTTCACCTAATTAGAAAAAAAAAAATTTGTTTGAATATTAGAGGCAATCCAATTTTTGCTTCTCTCTCGAGTTCTCAATCAAATAAAGTATGTGGTCCTAAAACAATTCTAGTGATTGTATCAAAGTGTCAAACATGGTAAATAAAAATAAATAAACATTTTCAGTTTACCTTTTAATCTTTATGCTAAATTTAATTTTCATGAAATATAACCTTAAATTGATGCCAGAAATATTTCACTATATCGACCAAATTAAACACTAAAATAAATATGAAATTAAGTGTGTGTTTGATTGGAAATGGTGGAAAAAAAAAAAAATTCATGTAAAAAGGAAAATAAAACCATCAAAATAGTGAGAAAATATTTTTACTAAAATGGTTAAATTCATACTTTAAGTGATTTAATAGAATTTATTTTTATATTCCTTTTCATCAACTACAAAAGTAGGAAAATATTTTCCTGTAACATTATTTTCTTTGGATGTGACATTTTTTATGAAAAATAGTGTAATCAAACAAACTCTAATATTTTCTTTCGCAATTATTTACATCTCCCATCATTTCTCCCACTAATGCACTGTTATATCATCTCCCTGAGCAAATGAAGCACCAAAACCTTATTCATTTCTTTGCACCTTCAAAAGTAGACAGCGATGGATACTCAGCAGACACTTAATTAAATGCCAAAAAAAAAAAAAAAAAAAAAGAATCCCTTAGGGTTTCGGAAAATAATGCCAAGTACATTGGAAAATGCCGACAGAATAGAACTTGATGGACATAGTTCGAATGCTACTATTGATCCTTTCGATCCATTTCACACCACGTCACTTGAATAGAAGACACATTTATTCATCTCTTATCATATCTCTCGTTAGTGCAGTACTATTTTATTCTCTTCATGAGCTCAAGAAGCACAATGAAACCTATACAAGTAGTCATGACAATGATATAGACATAGAAATAAATTTGGTTACTAAAAAGAAACAAATTTGAAAGTGGAAACTAAGATTACTCTTTATTTTCGGAAAATTTTGTTTCTTCCACAAGCATTGATAAGTGCAATAAAATCCACTATGAGTGTCTTAATCTACATTTTACTCGTGCATAGTTCCACTTGCATTCTTCATCAACAATTTGTCACTAATTGAAGTCAAACCTTATTAAATCTCTGTCATTGTGAATCTCTATGTCGGGAATCTTTTCGGTTTATTTAGATTGTGAATCTCTATGTCGGGAATCTTTTCGGTTTATTTAGATTTTTAATTTCAAATTCCCAATTCAATTAAGTATATTTCCACCTACAAGAAAATAAATATACAAAATAATCAAATTTGCTTCTTGTGTACTTTTTGTTAAAATAAATCCTACATCAAATAACGATGAATTAAATACACAACATATAAGGATCTCAATACATGCATAGTACAACTTTCATAGACCCTTACTGCTGCAAATGGCACTTTTGACTATATATCGACTATAATTAGTTCCCTTGTATAGACTCTTACTGCTTCAAATGATAGTTCCGACTATATATCGATAAGGATCTCAATACATGCATGGTACAACTTGCAATTAGGGGCGGAACCAAACGGAGACTAAAAAAATTTTTAAACCGAACTAATATATGAAAAGAATAAAATTTCTATATAAAAAATTTATTTTTCAAGAAACAATTTTTTTCTATACTAACAAAAAATATTTTTTTTGACTAAGGAGGGATTCCAGGAGTTCCCTAGATCCGCCCCTACTTGCAATTGAACTATACATGTTATTCAAAATCTAAGTTGCTAACTAGAAACAAATATATTTATTATATATATTTCATCATGATGGTAAGACTTGAACTCGATTGAAAACTTATTTTACATTATTTATACTTCAATACACTCAGGTCACTTATTAGTTATTACTACCCCTTTGCCATTGGAAGCTACATCCAGGCTTGTGTAAATTTGTTCCACGTTGACATGCAACTATGGATTCAATAGTTAAGTAAAGATTCCAATTTCATGAAGACCTTCCAGATATTAATAGATTTGTCATTTCTCAAAACAACATAACATGTTCTAGTCAGATTCGTCACGTACAAATTTAGTACAAAAAAAGATTTGTCATTTCTCAAAATAACATAATATGTTCTAGCCAGATTCAACATGTACGAATATAGTACAAAATGGATTTGTCAATTTTCAAAATAACATAACATGTACGCCAAAATTCTCTCTGCTAACTCATTAAGACGGGAATTAAAAAATTTGTTTTAATTGAAAAGTTCGGGTGGCTTTCTCTACGAAGGAGCAAAGCCTGTTTTTTGCTCACTCTATTGATAGATCAAGGGCCCTCCTACCGTCGTTTCAGTGACTCATAGGGCTTTCTCTTTTTGGTTATTGAGATTGGTCGCCACCTCCCATGAAAAAAAAGGCTTGAACAACACCTATTGAAATTTTCGATTTTCTATTCACTCATGATTTGGCCTGGTTGACCCGATCATGATATCGAGGGAAAGGACCCTTTCTCGAAAAAACTCTGGTACCCAACCAATATGAGCCTGCTCGAGACTTGCCATTCCCGTGGAAGAAACTTTCCCTGCGTATTGATTCATTACCGACTGAACGGAAAATGCTTGCTTCTTCTCCAGCAATCTGCCTTAATGTTTCTTTCCACTTCAAAGGCTGGTCCACCATGAAAGCTCTTCATGAAGAAAGAGCTGTGGCATGGTTGCACTAGCTTTTTGGTTGACTACCTCCGCCAGATTTGTCATGTACAAATTTAAAACAAAATAAATTTATATTTATTTCTCAAAATAACATAACATGTTCTAGACAAATGACGAATTTGGTACAAAATAGATTTATCATTTCTCAAAATAACATGTTAAGTAAAGAATATACGAATGTTACAATCATGGATGAAACTATTACTAAATTAGGCTACCTTAAGTAAGACTTGACAAAATAAATCATATTTGATTTAAAATACGTTTTAATAAAAATATTCCACTTTTTCTGATAATTTAAAAAATATATATATATGACCACTCAAATTTAAGTGGGAGTCTATAATTAACTTCTCAGGCTATATTTATTTATATTTTATTACAATTGAACTTGAAACGTGTACAATTTTTATAAATAGATCACGGTAAATTTAAAAATATGAACTTCTTTACTCTAATACTATGTTCAATTATTTTATCTAAATTAAACACGAAAGATATATATTTGTCGTGCCATATCTCAACTTACTGCAGTACTTTTTCATTTTCTTCATGAGCTCAACAAGCACAGTTATTGGTATATTTTTGTTACTAGAAAGAGACTAATTTGATTCCTATTTAATTTTGGAAAGTTTTGTTTCTTCCTCTAGAATTGGTAAGTAGAATTACAATTCCACCATGAATGTCTAAATCTACATGGTTCCACTAGCAATCTTGATCAATAAATTTCAATTTAGTGGCAACAAAATCTTACTATTTGGCCTTTTCACCAAGACTTGTGGAGACTCACCCATGTCTTATCAAATCTCTGTGTAACAGTTGAAGTCTAGCTAGGTTTTTTATTTTTGTTTTTTTTTTTTAGGGTTGCCACCTCTGGTATTAGTACTTGGAGGCATCAAGATGGCAATGTAGAAATATAACGAACTTAGGAGATGTTTACCAGGGTCGTCTAATATTTCTATATAGTAATAGCATGTTTAATAAGAAATATTAGATATTACGGGAGAGAATTAAGTAAAAAGATAAGCTAAAAACTTTCCCCAGGTTAATTTCTTTTTCATATTTTCATTCTTGAGGGTCATAAAAGTTTGATATCACTTGTAATTAAATTATTGGATTTGATATTAACTGTATGTTCAATAGAACAAAGTGAAAAGGATCAAAGACGAAAAAGTTAAAATCTTTCATGTTATAATGCAAAAACATAGTTGAAAATGGTATTTTATTTTTTTCTTCTTTTTTTAAGGTTGCCACCTCTAGTATTAGTACTCAGAGCCATCGAGAAGGCAATGTAGAAATATAACAACCTGTAGGAGATGTTTATTGTAGTTGTCTAATATTTTTATATAGTAATAGAATACTTAATAAGGTATATATTAGTTAAGATAAATTAAACTCACAGTTCACATGTTTTCAGGTTTGTATCAATTACAACTCTATTCAATTTTATTCACACATATCATCACCAACCTTTCATTAATTTGCATAGATGATCTTTTGACGATTTTTTTTCCTTAACTTCAATAAATTAAAATAACCAAAAAAGAAAAAACATAATAGAAAAAATTGTAGTTGGGGTCCATAACCTTTTTAAAAGTGCAAATGCATCCTGGACATTTTATTTTTTACAGATTTCTACTTAAAATAATGAAAAATATGTCATCAAGTCCCAAACCTTCTAACTATGGCATCTACGTCCTTCAGTATATGCGCGCCGAAATGATCTCTGAAGTCTGGATGGATTTTGTCTAATGATCCGTTAGTTAACATAAAGTCAAGCTCATGACTTAGATTTGACTAATTTCACAAGGAAAAAACAGTCTCTTCACATTCTATTATTTAAAATAATTAAAAACTAAAAAAAAATTAAAAAGTTAAAAAGAAGGAAAAGTAGGTCTTTTTGGGTCTGAAACCGGGGGAAAAATCCCCCCTTGTTGATGAGTGGTGGGGTGAAGAAGAAGATGTTTTTTTTTAATAATTATTTTAAATAATAGAATGTGAAGAGACTATTTTGCTCTTGTTAAATTAGTCAAATTTAAGTCACGAGCTTGACTTTTTATTAATTAACGGACATTTGGATTAAATTCGTCCAGACTTCAGAGGTCCACATATACTGAGGGACGTAAGTGCAAATTAGAAGGTTTGGGACTTGATAACACATGTTTTGTTATTTTGAATGAAAATCTGTAAAAAAATAAAAGTTTCAAAATTTATTTGCACTTTTGAAAAGGTTAGGGACCTTAACTGTAATTTTTTCATTATATTTTTCTTTTTTTGCTATTTTAATTTATTGAAATTATGTGCAAAATCGTCAAAAGAGAACATATGTGCAGATTAATGAAAAGTTAGAGGTGATATGTGCGAATAAAATTAAATGGGGACGAAATTGTTACAAAATTGAAAGGAATGAGATTGTGAGTGTAATTAACCCTATTAAATATTACGGGAGAGAATTAAGAAAAAAGCTAAGTAAAAACTTTCGACAAGTTAATTTCTTATTCATATTTTCATTCTTTAAATGATGAGGAAAGAGGGCCGTAAAAGTACGATACAACTTGTAATTAAATTATTGGATCTGATATTAACCGTATGTTGAATATAAAACAATGTGAAAAAGATATAAGATGAAAAGAAAGTTAAAATCTTTTATGTTATATTATAAAATGATAAGCATTTTTTACACACTTATTTAGGCTTCCAAATTTAGTATATATTTATTATATAAGCAGATCTTTATTTAATTCAGTTCAAATATTAACTATGTAAGTACAAAACTCAATTGGATGATCTTGGAGCGAAAAAGAAGAGTTCGAGACTTAATTAACTCTTAATCTCATAATCAAATGACACCAACATGAGTTAAAACAATAAAAAAACAAATAGAGTGAATTCAAAAATTTTGAAAAGATCAAAGTCATAAAACACAGTTGAAAACGATAAATCAAACGTGTCATTTGACAAGGCATTATTTAGGTCAAGAACAAGATCTTGCTGGCTGATGTGAATTCCTTCCACATTGACAAGCTCAAGGGGATTCAGTGGGAAGGGATTTGAAAGGCTGCTATTTGACCTACAAAAATGAAGGGACAAGAAGAAGTGCCTATGGGGTCCCTTTGGGCAATTATATAAGGACTATTTCCTATTACTGATTTTATCACAGCCAATCACAAAAATTCATCTTGTTTTGTGCTCATTATAGTATGCATAGATAGATGAAACCTCCCTTCTGAGTGGAGAAATTACTTTGAAATTGATAGATTGGAATTAAGCCTAAACCAAGACAAAAGCTAGAGGCACTCAATATTACTAATGGAGACTTTTGTCAAATAGTGATAGGGGTGTTACCACAAAACCAAATATCTAAAAAGAATGAAATGTCAAAGAAAATATAAAGACATAAATAACATTTACAACTGTGAAAAAATACTATAACTATGAAATTTTTTTGATAAAAACGATAACTTGCATTTCCGAGAGGTATGTCGTGGGTCCGAAGTCATAAAGTATCAAATGAGACTGAAAAGATCTCTGTTGAGCAGCTCCTACTCTGTTGTTTTTTAATTTTGTTGCTGAGATACAGTTACAAAGCATTAACAAAATGAAGACTTTCGAACTTTTGAGTTATTGATGGATTTTTTACGTGGACATGCTTAAATGAAAAATAAGAACTATTTTAGCCTAAGTGAGTGACGTAATGAAAAAATGAGTACCACTTTAGAAAAATTTATTCTAACAAATGGTGTAATCAAAACTACATGAAAATGGGACATTATTGGGTGGGTCTGATAATGCACTTGCTTCTCAAGACCTAACATTCCATTTACATAATTCTACTAAAAAGTATAATCCACTGTTCATATACTTAATAAGAACAATAAATTAAGTTGCAATGGGGCCATGCCATGGTATAATGGACCAATTACTAGGTTTGTACATGGGATTAATCGAACAATATAAATACAAATATCATAATCAAACACTCTTCAATAAGAGCATCATTTCAGTGTTTAACACATAGATTCAACAACAAAAGTGTCATAGTGTAGAGCACCAAATCAAGGAGATCATACAATGCTAATTTAAGAGCATGTTTGGTTAAGCTTAACAATTTTAATTTTAAGTAAATTTCACTTTAGAAATAATTAACTTTTTTTATGGGAGACAAATAAATATGTTACTTATCGAATTTAACTATGCTTTTTTCATGCTTAACCAGACATGGCATTAGATTGGAGTTTTTGACCCAACAGAGTTGTGAAGTGCCAAATGATTAATGGATTGCACTTCTAATTAAAGATGAACAATCCCCACAAACACAAAATTAAGATTCTTCTTATGAAAAAAGGTGGCACCAAAATGGTTTGTTTAGATATATTGGATGCCAACTATGCTACATGTGTGTGGTAGTGTTGAAATTATTTTTTAAATACTTATAAATTGTAAATTCTATACAATGTGTGGATAATAAGTGAATTGTAAGTTGTGAATTCTATGAAATATGTGGATAAAAAATATGTTTAACTAATTTGACTAATTGGTGAGTTCGACTTGAAGGTTATTTTACAAAATTTACTTATTCTATCAGACCAAATAATTGCTCAAATTTAATTATACGATACGAGAAATAAGAATTATTGAATCAAATTTTAGCTTTGATCTCAATCTTTACAGCATGTATGGTAAAGCTTAAATTATAATTGAAGTTGGTCAAACATTTTTTTTATCCACACATTTCGTATGACTTACTTATTATTCACTCATTCAATAAGACCCATAACTTATAAATATAAATTGTCTTTTTTTCCACATGGGCAATTTTTCCTTCATGGATCCCAATGCACTCGGCCCACCTCCAAAACTGCCAGACTTGGTCTCCATCGGAGGTGGATCATCTCCGGCCACCTCCGTTCTACCTCCCATCGGCCTCACATCATTGGAAAAGGGCCTCCCGCCCAATAAACAGCTTTCAGCAACGGCAAACCTATGTACAAACCCTAGCTCCACCGAATCCGTTTTTCACAACGCCAACATCAGATGGTACACCACCTCTAGGAGATCATCCCCATGTATTTAGTGTCGCCCTAGGAGTGGCGGAAGGCGACCTGCCACCGGGTGACCCGCGCCCAACCACCGTGGGCGATTCTGCCCACCAAGGTGCGACTACGCCTCTTTTTTCTCTGGGTGCGCGCACCACCAGCGACCCATATTCAGTCCAAGAAATCAGCCCTGGTGTGGCGGATGGTTTATCGTTGCCTAGGGTTTCGCGCACCTCCACTACAATCGTTCCGTCCTCACAAACCACGCCATCATCTTCGTTGGTCATGCCCACCACTACTAGGCTATCCTCTGTCCAAAGGATCGCGACGAGGCTATCGCAGGACCTAATTTTAGATGGTGCACCGAATGCGCCCATGCCTGCACGTGGTGTACAATGTGCACGTTCTGCGTGTGCACAAGTGCTACTAGGCACGCATGTGTGCGTGCCTACGGCTATTTTTCGGGCCCACTCTATTTGCCTAATTTTTCAGCTCTGATTGCTTCGGGCCCACATATTTTTCCTCAAGAAGCTAAGTCCACACTGAATATGGGCAGAAAGACTTATGATGTTGCTGTCACTAATAGACATAATATTTTTTCGGCTGAATAGAGTGTGAGTAAGTCTTTTGCTTTTGTCCTTCAGGCTTCTCCTGATTCCACCTACCATCAGTTCGTGGCTAAGGAGCCTTATTTGCATTGTGGTGAGCCATCCTTGGTTATTTCTTATGACGATGAGGCTTCACTCGTCGAGCCATTCAAGTTCGCACTTGTTGGCATGTTTTCTCATCGCAAGTCCAAAATGGCGGAGATACGTTCTAGTTTTCAGAAGTTTGGATTTTGCGGTGTTTTTAAACTTGGGCTTATAAATTACAAACACCTATTGATTCATTTGACACACGATGATGATTATAGTTGATTGTTTTTAAAACCACTTTGGTTTATTGAGGGTTGTCATATGTGTGTGCTTAAGTGGACTTGTGATTTTTATCCCGATGCTGAGATCTCCATTGCCCTTTATGGATATCTTTTCCATTATTGCCTATTCATTTGAGTGCAAATGAAATTTTATTTGCTTTATCTAAAAATTGTTTGGGGTGCTGTTGAGGATTGATGAGGCTATTGCTGATTTGTTGAGGCCTAGTGAAGCTAGGATTTGTGTTGAGGTGAATCTAGAACATAAGTTTCCAGATAAGATTTAGATTAATCGAGGTAAATTCCGTAGTTTTTGGTAGCCTATTGTGTATGAGAGGTTGCCACATTTTTGTACCAAGTGCCGTCATATAGGCCATATTATTGATCAGTGTATGGTGGATAACCCACCAGTAGATTCTATTGTTACCCAAGCTACTAAGCATTTTGTTACTCCGACTCTTAAGCCTATTGTTGCTCCGGCTCCTAAGCTTGTTGTTATTTAGGCTACTATTGTTGATAGGGCCGAAAAAGGTAAGGAGAATGAGGTTGTTGATGAGGCTCCTAGGCAGTGGGTCTCAGTTGTTGGTTCTTCTTCAGCTCAGCCCTCAGTTGTCATACCACTTCCTGTTGTACATGTAGAACCTATCCATTAGCTTCCTCCTATTATTCCCACTGTTGTAGCTTCAAAGCGAGCACGTTCAGTTGTTTATGATCCCCTTGTTAGATCACATGATGTCAGTTCCTCGAGAGATATCCAGTTTGTCATTACTAGTTGAGCTAGTGATTTATTCAATACCTATTTACATTCCATCACCTGATCAGGTTATTGAGCCATTTGATAATGATCCACATATTAGTCCACGCCTCAGTTTCAATGAGAATGTTGAGACTTCGATTCCTTCAGATAATGACTCTTTTTCTATTGAGGTTCATCAGCAGGGGCACTTTAGTAAGAATTATTCTGATGACTTGGTTAGTTTGGATGAGCAGCATGAGGCCAATGGTTTTACTACAGTGCACATGAAGAAAAATCTAAAAGTTATTGATATCACGTATCCAGTTAAGCGGGTGACTCGTAGTCAGATAAGTGCTTCGTCACAGAGCCAGTCTTTTTGATGAGTGTTATCATCTGGAATGTGAAAGGTATGGGTAGTATTGCCACTCGTAGATGACTTAAAAAATTGGTTCAGCTTCATCAAGTGTATTTTTTGGTGGTGTTTGAGCCGTTTGTTTTGAGAAAACTTTTGAATTTATCCGACGATTTCTCTCTTTTGATGTAGGCTTATAGAATGGGTTGGATAAGATTTGGTTTTTTGGAATTTGGGGACTACTATTACTTCGATTGTTGATCATCCTCAATTCCTTCACATTAAAGTTGAGGATCCTAGATTAGCCAGACCATTGTTTATTACTCCGGTCTATGCTTCTTGCTTGCCGGTTGGGCGTAAGGATTTATGGGCGGGTCTTCACCAGATATTTCTTTCTGTGGATGGGCCGTGGTTAGTTGGTGGAAACTTTAATATGATCGCTTACAATGGTGAGCGTACTGGTAGGAATACTTGTGATAGGGATACTTCAGATTTTGTAGATATGATAATGGATTGTGGTTTTGCGGTGGTATTATGGCAACCAATCGGTGCGTGGACAAATTGGAGAATTTAGAAGCGTTTGGACAGAGTTTTGATTAACTCACTGGTTGTCTCCTTTTGTTCTCAGTTTTCGGTTCGTCATCTAAACCGAAACACTTTTGATCACTCACATCATCTAATTTAGTGGTCTTCTGACGATGATTTGGGGCTTCGTCCTTTTCGATTCCCCAATGTTTGGTCTAGGCATCATGATTTTTTGGGCTTTAGATCTCAGAAGTGGTCATTTTCTACCCATCTTACGGGAATGGCTGTTCTCTGGGAGAAGATTTTAAGGCTCAAACAGGGCCTTTGTTGGTAGAATCGACATGTATTTGGTGATATTTTTCAGAGGGTTAGGGATGTAGAGTATAGGGTTAACGAGACAGAGTTAGACCATGACACAGATTATTGTCCTTCCCATCTTGATACTTTGCATTAGGCTCAGGTAGTTATGAACCGTACTTTATCTATTGAGGAGAACTTTTGAAAACAAAAGACAGGGGCACGTTGGACTTGTGAGGGTGATCGTAACACCCGATAATTCCATTCTATAGTTAGGGTCCGCTCTATTACTTCAACTTCGGGCGAGGTGTTTGAGTTTTCTAAGACTATTCAGCCTTCAATAGTATCTTTCTTCCATGGGCTTTTGTCCGCTCTTCCTCAGCCTTTCAACCTTATTCAACCTGGTATTATACCTAGATTGGTGTCAAGTGAGGACATTTTGTAGCTTAATCGGACTCTTACTTTGACTGAGGTGCGAGAGGCTATTTTTAGTATTGATCCAGACAGTGTCGCCAGGCCAGATGGGTTTTCATCTCACTTTTGTCTGTTGGGACATAGTATCAGAGGATGTGTTTGAGGCAGTCTTGGACTTCTTTCCTGGAGCGCACCTATATAGGAGTTTTGCAGCTACTCTATTGTCTTGCTTCCAAAGCGAAACAATGCCTGTAGGTGGTCAGAGTTTCATCCTATCAACTTATGTAAAGTGTTTAATAAGTTGATTACGAAGCTGATGAACTCACAACTGAGTACTTTACTACCTCTAATCATCTCAGCTCCTCACAGTGGATTCATCTCGGAACGGCTTATTGGAGATAATGTCCTCCTTGCACAGGAGTTACTACACACACTTGATACGAAAGTGCGAGGGGGTAATGTTATCCTCAAACTTGATATGGCTAAAGCCTATGATCGCATGGGTTGGAGCTTCTTGTTATCCATTATTGAGGGTTTTGGGTTCGATGCTCTTTGGATTGATCGGATAAGGAAGTATATTTCAGAGTGTCAATTCTTGGTTCTGCTTAATGGTAGACCATGTGGTTTTTTCTCATTATCTCAGGGGCTCAGACAGGGTGATCCCATATCTCCATCAATGTTTATTATTGCTGCAGATTATTTTTTATGACTACTCACTCAGCAGTATCAGCATATTTTTTTGATGGCATACAGACATGGGAGTGATGCTCTTATCTCTCATTTGTCCTTTACAGATGATATGATTATTTTTTCCAATGGTCAGATACAGTCTATCAGACAAGTATTACAGTGTATTGAGCACTATAATGGAGCTTCTGGGCAGTTGGTAAATAGAGATAAGAGCGGGACTATCTTACCTAGGAGATTTTCTACTAGTAAGATATACATGCTAGAGAATCTGACAGGGTTTCGTTATCAGCAGTAGCCCTTTAATTATGTTTGTGTTTCTTTATTTAAAAGAGATAGGAAAATTTCTTGTATGATGACTTAGTCTAGAAAGTCCGGAGTAGGATTTCTGGCTGGGCCTCGAGGCTCCTATCATTTGGAGGACGGATTACTTTGATTCGATCAGTGCTATCCTCTATTCCTCTCTATCTCCTTCAGATTATGAAGCCTCCCAAAGCTATCTTAAAGAAGTTAGATGACATATTTGCTAGGTTTCTATGGGACTCCAGAGACAAACCACATATATTACATTGGAGGAGATGGAATGACCTTTGTATTCCTACTAAGGATGGTGGACTAGGCTTTAGGAGACTGCAAGATCTTGTTGATACATTCTCCCTAAAACTCTGGTGGTTATTTAGATCTCAGCAGTTATTATGGGCTCAGTTTTTACTAAGTAAGTATTGTCATGGTGCGCATCCGTTGCTGGCTACTATTTCTTACTATGCTTCAGCTGTATGGAAGAGGCTGAAGCACATAGGCCCACAGGCGGAGACAAACATTGCTTGGCAATTAAGGCATAGGCAGATATTTTTTTGGCATAACTGCTGGATGGACGAGTCTACATTAGCTGATCAGCACCCACACTTGACACATTCTTCTATCTAGGTTAGAGATTTATTTGATGATATTGGATAGAATATTGACAGACTTCTTCAGCTAGTACTATATATTATTGCTGAGTAGATAGAGAGCATCCATATCACTGTTGAGGTGCTACGATCAGATTATGTGGAAGGATAATTTGGATGGTAGATTTGCTACCAAGTCTGTAGGCATCTAGTTCGTGACGGGCATACTATTGAGTTGTATCTGATGATTTGGAGTTCTATTATCCCGATGATCGCTCTATTTCTTCTGCTAGTTACTATAGCAGAGTCTTATCCCAATTGATCGCTGTGATTTAGAGGCAGATTGGGAGTCATATGGCTTCTCATTATCAGTGTTGCTCGGCTATTGAGACTATTCAACATTTATTTATTGACAGTTGTACTGCCGACCAGGTTTGGCACCACTTTTCAAACATTTTTTATATAACCCTTCGATCGATTGAGGGTTTTCAGTATCGCTTTCAATCTTGGCGTTTCTCGGGTCAGTTTGTCAAGCATGGTCATATTCGCACGATCATTCTTCTTTTGATTCTCTGGTTTATTTAGACTGCGATGAATGATGCGAAGTACCGGGATATCTCTATGGAGTCGAGACGGATCATCTAGAGAGTATACCATACTATCTCCATACTATATACAAACCGTTTATTTCAGGTTATTCATTGTCGATGGGATATGGATATTGGTCCTCTTTTGGTATCTCTCTTACTACTCCATCCTTTCTTCCATCTGTTTTGATTTATTGGCGTACTCCACCAGTGGGATCTTACAAAGTCAACACTGATGGATGCGTCAAAGATGGATTTGCAAGTAGATGGTGGATAATTAAGAATTCATTAGGTCAGTGTATTCGCCCATTCTTCTCTTCATATGGCGAGTGTCCTATTCTGGAGGCCAAGACTATTCTTGACGATTTCATTCTTGCTCAGAGGATTGTACTATCAAATTTTTGGATTGAGGCCGAATCTACTATGGCCATTCACTGCATCACTAGAGGTTGAGGACCTTGGTCTATTCAGGCCACTATTCACCACATCAGACATCTTCTTGCCTTCGACCGTGATACTATTTTTTATATTTATCGCGAGGTCAACCAAGTGGCTGTCTTATTTGCTTCAGAATGTTAGGATCATCGTTACTATTTTGAGTACAGCGGTCAGGACTTACCGCGGTGCTATCGCAGCTTAGTTCAAATTGATAGACATGAATTTCCTACAGTTAGGGGTCTACAAATTTTTTTTAGAACTTATTGTTTGGGAGGTGTACCTCATTATTTATTGTTTTATTATTTATTTATTTATTTATTTGCTTTAGCTCTTGTGATTGGCAATCATGTTTTATGCCCCATTCCTATGTATTTTTTATGAGTTATTTATATATGTTTGGAATATCCGAACTCTCACATCCTTTTCTAGTGGAGACCTGACAACCACACTGAAAATGTGATGGTGTGTTGACTAAAAAAAAAAGACCTATAATTTATAAGTGCTTCAAAAATAAATTCAACACTACCAAATATATGCTTATTCTAATAGTCATTTCTACTACGTACTACAAAGATTTTTTTACTTTTATTTTTTATATTCTTCTAGTCAAACATGTTCATTGGGAAAAAAACTTGAAAATAGAAGAAATTCTATGAAAAACTATTGCTAGAAATCTGTCTAAAGGTCATTAATTTTAGGAAAACTAGCGCAAATGGTCCTTAACATTTTTTCTCAGTGTAGAAATAGTTTCTAAATTTGATTTTTTAGCACATAAATCTTTAACATATGTGTTTTGATGCTCAATTGGTCATTATTTGATTAAAAAGACAAATATATACTTTTTTAATTAGAAAAAATTGCAATTGAATTCTTAACCTTTGCAAAATATAAAAATAGGTCCGGTATATTTATTAAATAATATTTAATATAGCATATTAAATACATGGGATAATTTCATATCAAAAATGTTGGAAATATGCCCGTAACCTTAAAAAATAGCACCAGACATTCCAATGTTTGAAAAACTTGGCATTGGTATGTCATTTATGATGAAAACCCTTCCCATTAGATAAACAAAAAACAAGAAAAAGGAAAAAAAAAAAGATTGAAAAATAACCAAATTTACCCCCAAAAATAAAAAGTAACAAAGTGGTCCTCTTTTTTATCAAACTTAAAAAAATGAGAAAAATCTTCTTCAAAACAAATCAAATATTCCAGCTCTATCATCTCCCCAGATACGATCTGCAGCTCTTGTTCACATCTGTGATGTGCCATGAGTTGATTGTTCGATTCCAATGGAACCTACAATCTGTAAAACCCATATCAAACACAAAATCACCTCAAAATCCTACTAAATTAATAATTACAATACAAAACAAAAAATTTGAAATTCTTGAACTACACACTTGTTGGTAAAGAACATGTCAAGAAAGAAGAAACACATAGAAAATATGGAGACCCATTTTGCAGACACTTTTCCATAGCTTCTACTCTTCATCATTTTCCTCCCTTCTCTTTCCACACAAACAGGAAATTACCAAATTCTAATTATGTATATGTGTGTGTATTCGTATACAATTGTGAATAGTGTAAAAAGGGATAGACGTGAAATGGGGAGATGATGGAGCTGGAATATGAATTTTTCTTTTTTGGGTGGGGGTTGGGTGGGGTGGGGGGTGGGGGGGGGGGGTTCCTTTTCCATAGCTTCTATTCTTCATCATTTTCCTCCATTCTCTTTCCACACAAACATGAAATTACCAAATTCCAATTATCTATATGTGTGTGTGTTCGTATACAATTGTGAACAATAGAAAAAGAGCTAGACGTGAAATGGGAAGATGATGGAACTGGAATATGAATTTTTTCTTCTCTTTTTGCCCACTTTCTTTGGTTGGTTGGTTGGTTGGTTGGTTGGGTGGTTGGTTGGGTGGGTGGGGTGGTCGGCGGGTGGGGTGGTGATGATCTGGAATATTTGATTTGCTTTGAAGAAGATTTTTCTCTCATTTTTTTGAAGTTTGATAATAAAAAAAAAGATGGCCACTTTGTTACTTTTTATTTTTTGGGGTAAATTTAGTTATTTTTTAATCATTTTTTTTATTTTTTCTTGTTTTTTCTTTTTTTGTTATTTAAAGAGAATGACAATTTCTTCATAAAGGACCTACTATGCTAAGTTTTTCAAACGTTGGGGATGTCTGGTGCTATTTTTTAAAATTAGGGACATATCTCCAATATTTTTGAAAAGTTTGGGACCAAATATACAATTATCCCTAAATATATCACTATAGTTGTGTCAGTTAAATTTTTCATATGATAAAAATGTAAAAGTATTGTGTTTTAAGTATATGTAATTGTTATTTGATATGACAAACTTGAATAAAAATTAAGTTAAATAAATAACAAAATGTCATATATAATTTTATGACACTGAACCAATCTTATTATATATTTTTTGAAATAAAAATGCTAATAAAAATTAATTTATACATTATGTGTTTTTATTTTGAACGATAATAAAAAGATAAATTAAGAATATAGTTGGAGCTATACTATTTGTAATTAATCAATGAATAGCTCAATTAAATAAGGAATAATTGTATCAAAGGTCCCCCAATATTTTAAAATCGTTGAGGATATGCCCCTAACCTAAAAAAATAGCATCACACATCTCCAATGTATGAAAAACTTGGCGTGGTAGGTCCTTTATGACCAAATTGTCATTTCCTTTAAATAAACAAAAAAAAAAAAAAACAAAAAGAAAAAAGAAAAACATAATTGAAAACTAACCATATGTACCCCCAAAAATAAAAAGTAAAAAATGTACTCCAAAAAAATTAAAAATATCGGAAAACACCACAAAATCACCAAAAAAAACCACATCCTTTCTCAGATTCCAACTAGAAAAAACCACCCTGGCGGTGGTTATACGGAAATCCAACATCATGAAAAGCCTTTTATCGGCTTGGGCACGCCCTTTCCTTCGACAAGAATCTCTCGACGACGCCTATACTCATCGACCTCACTCTCGGACATTCTTCGCCACATACGGAGACTCCACGTAAAAGTTCTTCTCAAACGGAGTCAACCCATCCAAATCCAATTTCTGCTGTGGCGCCTCCAAAGTGCCCTCGTAATCTCTTTTAATCAACGATGATGAAGACGAACGATAACTCGAGCCCCCACCAAACCCCGAGTCACCGAATTAACACGAACTATAAAATCAAAATCAAAATCAAAATAAAAAACCCCTATCTAGAAAGAAACCAATTAATAGTTAAGAGATATAATAGTTGCATAAAAATATGGATGTAGAGAGAGAGAGAGAGTTATGGTTTATTACGTTCAGCGGTTGTGGTAGGAGCAGGCAGAGTTTCTTTTTCATGCATAAAATTTTGAATACATGGATAATTGGTATTGTATGCAAGTGGTCAGTTAAACTTACAGCTTCTAGAAGTCGCCGGTTTTCTCCAGTGGTTTTTTTCCAGTTGGAATCTAAGAAAATTGGTGGTTTTTTTGGTGAGTTTGTGATGTTTTCCGGCGAATTTGGTACAAATAAAATTTTAGCATTTTTTGGAGAAGATGACCTATTTGTTACTTTTTATTTTTTTGAGGTACATTTTTTCTTTTTCTTTTTGGGGTATATATGGTTAGTTTTCGATTATATTTTTCTTTTTTCTTGTTTTTTTGTTTTGTTTTTATTTAAAGGGAAGGACAATTTGGTTATAAAGGACCTACCACGCCAAATTTTTATACGTTGGGATGTGTGGTACTATTTTTTTAGGTTAGGGCATATTCCCAACGATTTTGAAACGTTGGAGACCTTTGATGCAATTATCCCATTAAATAAAAGTATTTAAGTATCAAGTTTGTGACAAATGTATTTTTTTTAAATAATGTAATTACTTAATAATATAAAAAATAATTTTATCTAACATATTTGTTAATAATTATAAGCTTAAATTTTAGTTATTTTATAATAGTTCATAAAATATATAAAACAATTTAGTATATTGTCAATTTGGTCAATAAAGTGTTAATTAAAAAAAAACTCTTTAGTTTCTTTTAGTTTTTTATAACAAATAAAAGTATATGATGTATTTCACTTTTTACAAAGGTTAGAAATTCAATTACATATTTTTCTTATTAAAATTAAAGGTATATTGGTCTTTTTTATCAAATAAGGACCAATTACGCACAAAAACACATAGGTTAGGAATTTATGTGCCAAAAAATAACGTTATGGACCATTTCCACACTGAAAGCAAAAAGTTAGGGACCATTTGCGCCAATTTCCCTTAATCTTATTTTTATTCTTCTGTTTGTGAAAAAATGGTGTTGATTTGACCCATTTACTTAGATGTTTTATATATCCGAGTCTTGATATAAATTTCCTTATTGGAAAAGCAAAATATAATTTTTTTGGATTTCTCTACAGATTTGAGCCCATATTTTGATTAATAACATGAGAATTTGGCAAAAATGGTCCCTAACTTTGTCATTAGTGTAAAAAATGATCTTTAGTGTTTGTTTTTTGATACGAACGTCTCTAATATATGTGTTTTGGAGCGTAATTGGTTCATATTTGATGAAAAATATCAACATGCTATTAATTTAAATTAGAAAAAATTGTAGTTGGATTTCTAACCTTTGCAAAAGCGGAAACAGATCCGATACCTTTATTCAATTAAATAAAAGTATTTGACTATCAAGTTTGTGACAATTTTTTTTTTTTATGGTTATAACCATAAATAAAAGTTTGGAATTTCATAATAGTTCGTAAAAATATGCAAAACAATTTAGGTATATTATCAATTTGGTCAAAAAATCTTAATTAAAAAAAAATTGTTAGTTTCTTTAATTTTTTATAAAAAGAAAAAGTAATGGACCTATTTGTATTTTTTGCAAAGATTAGAAATCCAACTGCAATTTTTCTTATTCAAATTAAAGCAATATCTTTTTCATCAAATAAAGATCAATTGTGCACTAAAATACATAGATTATGAACGTTTATGCTAAATAGGAACCAATTCTGCAATGAGGACAAAGATTATGGATCATTTACACCAAATTCCCTAACAACATAAACATCAAAGATATAAGGGTAACTTACACTCACATTCACATCCTCTCAAGTTTGTAACAATTTCATCATTATTGAATTTATGCACACCTAGCATTCCCAACTTTTGAGTAATTCACACAGATAGTCCCTTTTGACAATTTTACCATAACTTAAATAAATTAAAATACCGAAAAAAAATAGAATGAAAAAATTACAGTTGAGTTCTCTAACCTGTCAGGTCTCAAACTTTCTAATCCTAGCACATTCAATTATTTCAAACTACTAAAAAAAAAAAAAGGAAAAAGTGTGCTTCTTCCCCCACCCCACATGTGGCAAACTGGGTGAGGGAAGAAATCCCCTCGAGTTTGTCAGGGGTGGGGTGGGGTGGGGTGGGGTGGGGAAGACTTTTTTCTATTTTTCTTTTTAAATTTTTTTCCTTTTTGTTTCTTTTTTTTAATTGTTTAAGATAATTGAATGTCAAGAGACTATTTTATCCTTGTTAAATTTGTCAAATTTAGATCACGAACTTGACTTTTGGTTAACTAACGAATATTAAGATGAAATTTGTCCAGAGATTAGAAGGTTTAGGACCCGAATACACTTTTTTTTTTTTTAAGTTGAAAACTGTAAAAATAAAAAGTTGAAAATTTATTTATAAGTTTAAAAAATTTAGGTACCCAACTGCAATTTTTTCATTCTTTTTTTTTCTATTTTAATTTATTTAAATTATGGACACAATTGTCAAAATGGGTCGTGAGAATTACTGAAAGGTTTGGGATAATAAGCGCAAATAAAATTGAATGAAGTGGAAATTGTTGCAAACCTTAAAGGGTAGGGACTGTGAGTATAATTTACTCAAGATATAACTGTGCAAGTACCTTACCTTTCTTTACTAAAATTGAAAAAAACTTCACTTTAAAAAAAAAAAAGTATGCAACTTTTCAATTTTTTAATTTTTACTTTGTTGCCTTATTTTAAATTTTAGAGTATATTTGGTAAAAATTTTATAAATTATAAGTAGTGGGTCCTACAAAATATATAAATAAAAAGTGGGTAAAAGTTATGGGTTCTATAAAATGTGTAGATAAAAATGATGTTTGACCGACTTATAAGTACTTATAAACACACACAAATATACTCTTGATGTTACTGATTTACTTATTTTTAGATTTTTACTTTGTTACCTTATTTTATATTTTTGTAACTTATGTGTTACTATTTTACTTACGTTTTTTTATTTTTACTTTGTTACCTTATTTTAAATGCTAGTAACATGTATGTTACCGTTTTACTTATTTATTAACTTTTAGAATAAAATATGTGTTACTGTGTTACTCCAATCACAAACCCTGACACCTTCCGATCGGCACTGTTTTCCACCATCATCATCGCCTCTTCCACCAATTGATTTCTTTAGGTTACATTTTTTGTTATTATGTTAGTTGTATAGTAATATAATGAATTACTGTACTACTTGTAGAGTAACATATTGTGTTGCTTTACTAGCCCCAACTTCTTTCATGATCAACATTAAATTCACAATCATCATCGTTGTCTTCTGCTACCACCATCACCTTCCACCGCCACCAATTGGGTTGGATTTATCTGATCTCAACAATTCTCCACGTCTTTTTTTTCCATCCAACGCCATCTCAACTAGCCATCTTATATCACATACCTCTACTTACCACCACCATCACTAACTACCCATGACTATTACCATCCGATCGACACCATATAGGTTTGAAATCTAGAGATTTAAATCCATCGCCATCGCCGCTGCTACCACCAGATTCTCACATCCACCACCTCTTAAACCCCAACCAAATCTTCTGTCGTCACCTTTGGAACGTGTTTCCACCATATCTCTTTACACACATCCTCACTCTCACAAAAAATTGCTAGCGACATCTAGAAGTGTCTTTAGATAGAATCTACAGCTCAACTTGCCAGAGCTGGCAATATTATTGATGGCGACGACACCATCGTCGAGGCTGACGATGTTGGTTCGTCTTCAAGTTCTGGTGAAGTTTCTATTAAGAATCCTTTCAAACTATTCTACTACTCTTGATAATAGCGGAAGTGGTGCCGTTGCTACTCCACTTTCCAAGGATGCAAACAACTTTTTTAGTCTATCAGTCACTACTTGTGAATATCATGTTGAGAGAGAGATACTGGACCTTAATTGAAAGGGACACAAAATGAAAGTTTGCAATTAGGTCATCTCTCTCTCTCTCTCTCTCTCTCACACACACACACACACACACACACACACGTGAAATTCATATGAAGTGACTGATAGACTAGAAGTTGTTACACCGTTGGAAATTAGATTAGCAAAGAAAGATCACTTCTACTAATATCAACAATAGTAGACTTAATTCTAAAGTATTCTTAGAGTCATGCTACTTGTACATACTAGTTTACATATTGGATTATAGGAGGTTACGTGACCAAAATGTGCAATGACCCATTTACCCTTAACTAATTCTTTCCAAATTCACATGTTATCAATACCCAAAAATCTCGTGGTGAGAGAAAATAAAAAACGGTTACATTGCCTCTTGTTCTTAGTGGATCCTTTTACAGAGAGTGTGTTCGTAGTCTCCTGGTAAAGTAATTGTCACTGGGAAGAAATAATTCGTCACCGCATCGGCCATATCCTCGTTCAAAACGAAACGCGTGTAGAGATAGTGAAAGATAGAGAAATTTTGTCACCGCTCCTCAACTGTGATCTCTGGCAAAAACAACGTCAACTATTTACACAAATAAGTTAAATGTTGTGGGTTTCATGATTCAAACGTGTATGCCATATTTATGACATTATTCGGGTTCTTGATTATCTGGGATTTGACCAAATTAAATTAAATACCATTGCAAGAATTGGGTTCAATTAGGATTGTTTTTGAATTAGTTGATTTTGAAAGATTTGGGTTCAAATATGTTTATTTTTCAATTAGGTTTATTTTTAAATTAGGTATTTTTTTGGCAATTTTGGGTTCATTTGGGTTCTTGATTATCTATTTAATGATTAATCTTTCTGTAAATAATTTTGAATTAGGTTAATTTTTCCACAAATATGTAAATTATAATGCCATAAATATTAGTGAAAATTAGGACTTCTAAAATCAATTTTTGAAATATACTAGTTTTAAATAATTAATTCATATATACTTAATTTTTTTCCAAATTTACTAGATACTAAATAAATATCACTAATACGGTTATTCCTGAAATCAGGGGCCAAATCATAACCACCGACTTTAATGAAGGAAATCTCGTTATTTTCCAAAGTTAATCCCATTTTCCAATGCTATGCAATCTTTCACTCAAGTACATCTCATAATTGCTTGTTTCCCTCTCCACAGAGGCCAAGAAAACTTCTACAATCTTTATCCATATTTTGAACTTCAACCGAAGAAATTTAACAAAATTTTTCATATCAGCGTGATTTCCACCAGAGTAGAAGGCAGGTATGTAAATGAGATCCACGTTTTCATTTTGATTTCACTGTTTTTACCTAGTAATCGCTGTTAATGCAAAGATTTTGGAACGAAATCACTTTATTGAAAAAGGAACAAATATTGCATCTATAATTTTCATTTTGTCCGTTGTTCCTCATTTTAGATAGATAAGCATGGCACCCAAACGTAACTATAGCAAAAAAAGAAGTAACGACAAGAGTGAAATAAATATTTCATCTGGCAAAAAGAAGAAAAAGAGAAAAAAAATCAAGCAGGGCAGAGAAGAAAAGATAATATATTGGTGCCGGAAGGAACAAAATATTTTAGTTATCAATTTTTTTGTTAATTTTTTTGGTCATCCTATTGTTACATGCACGTATAAGTAAGTAACATTTATGTTGAAATGGGTTAAGATGGTATTCCATTTCAACATAGATGTTGGGTAGATATAATGTTTTCAAAGATTCAGGTATTGTATAATCATAATATTATCCATTATGTAACATGTTTTCTAAACTCGTATTTCGTAAGAAATCTTTTAGTATGTCTTTGAAAATCATCATAGATTTTGATTTAATTAATTTTTAGGAGATGCATGTTTACGATTTTAAGTGGACTGTACACTACTGAAAACTCACACATGAACAAACTATCACCGGATATGTCGTTGAACTTTTATACAATTTAAATAATATTCAAGTGGTTGCATTATAGATGGAGATTACAGTATTAATTGATGATGGTACAACGTTGCGGTACCACAAGATTGTATTTCATATTGGTTCATAAAAGTGATACGATATGAATTTAGTGTGTAAAATGATAACTATATACAAATCACGACATTATTATTTCTATTTTTTGAATAATCGAGTTGTGTTATATTGCAGTAGTAATTGTGGAATATTCTTCATCAAGTATGCCGAATATATTTTTCACAATAAGATTAAGGAAATATCGAAAAAGTTTGATACGGAGGTTGCTCAATCAAATACGGCAATCCAACTCTACAAGTATGCAAGGGAAAAGCCCGATGTACTTGTTTCCGGGAAAGACCTCTAGTTGATGTCGCTGAATCTTTCAACATATTATGTTATCAGCCCCTCCATAACTTTTGGAATTAAGACACTATTAAGTTGTAATTTTTTGTTATGTTGAATATTATATTTTCGTACATATGGATACTTATGAAGGGTATTAGTTTTTGGTTTATGATATTATATACGCTCCCTTTTAACCTAATTATTAGTACATATGATAAATGATTGTTAGTTATCATTTTGTTGCTTAAATGTTTGTAAGTATTCGTTCAATTCCAAGTTGTCCAGTTGAACCATTTATCATTTCAGTTTGATCAGATCGCTACATGTTAATCGTGTGTGATACATATTATATAAGTACTTATTCATGTTCACATCTCATAGTATCACTAGTATACGATACCACTTAATGTGAACTGGTAATGATACCCAGCACATGTGTAATAACGCTGAGTACCAATTGAAAATAAACTATTTATTACATAACAAATATCACCTATATATGTCAATATGACTCGCAATTGTTACAAACATTTGATAATATAGAATTTGTAACATATTAGTGTTCCGTCTTTTACTAATCATTAATGTATAAGAATTTTTTTACTTATCATCTCGTAGGCGTATTGCAATTGTATTAATTATGTATATTAATGGATATTGATACACATTCAATAGATGATAGAGTATTGATATCACTGCAAACTTTAAAATTTCTTATGTTCAATAGATATCCCGTCAATATCAATGAATGAGCTAAAACAAATATTGCATTGACACCATAATAATCATATTCTATAACACATTGCAATGTATTAAATCATGCATCCAAAATTATTAGTAATGTAATAGCCGAATCTTCAAGGAATACACAATTTGATGTATTTGTAGTCATACCAAAAAGTACTTTTGATTCGTAGAAATGAGAATACATAAATAATCTAAAATTGTCACTCAATAAAATTCCCAATTTTCTATCAATTATACATCTGTATCTTCATTATATAGATTATTTGGACTTCCTTCTGTTGCTACGCTGAATGATCCAACATTTGTATCTTCAAATCCCTACATAATTAAAAAAAAAAAAAAAAAAAAACATGCACAACATTAAAAGACATAAAACATCAAATTAAATGTAATTTGCAATCAAGAATATAATTAATCTATTTGAATAAAATAAAACAACAAACCAAATGTGCGACAGAGACATTTGCTTTCCTTTTCTTTCCTGGTAGTATTCTCAAAGGTACTGGATTCTTGCAGTTTCGTCTGTTGTGACCAATGCGTTAACAACATCCATTCCTGAAAAAATCTGTTTTCAACTAACTAAAGTATCATACCAAAAATTAGACAATAATTAAAATATTTCATATCATATTCAATGTATTTTTCAAATATTGATAAAAATGAAATTCAAGTTTATATGGATTTTTATACATACAAATCCATAAATAAGAAAAATATAAAACTGATGAAGAATTATGAGTAGATAAATACATGTTCACACAAATAACGATTATTGTAAAAAATTGTATCCGATCAAACACAATAAAATGTAAATATGAATAAAATATAAAACATATTTAATGAAGATATCAATCAAGTTGCAGAACCCAAATTCATGTCAGTTTTTTCATCATAAATCGCCACCGGATAATGCTAGTGGAGAAATGTTACTTTTCGAAAAATATTAATTTTATAAATGCCAAAAATACGTGCTTCAAGTAGTGTTATTCGCCAAAATGATGAATGGATATATACATATTTATACAAAAACTGATAGTAGAAAATATCTGAAGAAGATCAGACCCACTGAATCGGATGTCTGAAGAACATCAACAAAAAAATGGTGATATCAAAGAAGATGCAAGACACTATTTCATGACATTTTCATCATCAAGGATTCAACTACCGAAAGCAGTGAATTGTTACTCGCCGGAACTGTTTTTGGTACTTGTCGGAAAACTACCAAAATGAATAACGTAGAAATTACGGACCCCTTAATTTTTGGATTCAAATGAAGATGGATGATATGTATATTTGAATTTCAAATTCCTATTAAATATGGGAGATTTAATTTTCCACTCATAACTGATTGTAATGGTTTCTAGGAAAGGTATCAACGAGACATTTCAGGGAATCTTTATGATCTAGTAAATGTCCCATAATTGAAGATAATATTAGTAATTTTTAATTTGTTTTGGACATCCAGTAAATTTCTATTCTAGTTTAAAAATTCAATCATATATGTAATTTTTCCTAAATATTACAGATTATGCACACATGTAGCCCACAAAATCTGTGGATTTTTTAGTAGTATCTTGTTGGTAATTCATGTACATTTGTGAATGCAACAACAAAGATATGATAGGAAAGAATAAAAGAATTTGTCACAATTGCAGACGGCCAGAGCACAACTTGTCAGAATGTTCGAAAAATATCGATGCCCGGCCTATGGAGAGGACTTTGTGAAATGGATGAAGGTGGATAAGAGAACTGTGAACTTAGGAAGATTATTTTTTTGTTGTAGTAATTGTGGTTATTTCAAGTGGAGTGATGTTTCGCTACTTGAAAATCTGTTATATATATAGGTGATTCAAGTGGAGTTTCTTCGGCTACATCTATGGACGGCCCTGTTCAAACTGAAGATCTATGGAGTATATTCAAAATGTTTGCTCGGATATCCGAAGAAGAAGACGTGGAGATATCCCTCAGCATAACTATTCGAAAGGAAAAAGAAATTACAAAAAACAACAGGAAAAGAAAGGGACATGTAGGACACAATTAGATCAATGAATGCATTTTGTTATATGAAGTCTGGTTATGCAAGTTTTGCAAACGTGTTCATTGAATGTATTTGAGTGGTAACTTGTATTTTAGTATGGCCGTCATGTTTAGTGATTAGTTTGCAAAGTTATCCTTCTATGTATGAATTGCCTCTAGTTGGGATTACTAGTTAAAATCTATTAATTATGTTTAGTGATTACTTTGCTAATGGTAAGTCAACTTTTGGGGTTGGCTTTTATTTTGGTATCTAATATTGGTCTGAAAATTCATTTAACTTTATGAGTAACATATCTTGCATCAAATACATTTGTATTCGAGAAAGACAATCAACGAAAAGAGAACAATTCCTCAGATTTAGCAACAACAGAGGACTCAAATGCATTTTGGTCTTCATTGTGAATGTGATGAATTTGCTTCAGTTGTCCATTGTTAAAATACATCACACACAGAATGTGGTGAAGATATACAGATGTTGAGTTCTTCAATTTGGTCTCTATTTTCTTGAGGTATCCTAGTAAAGAAATACATAGATTATTGGATCTTATTTAAGAAATCCATTGATGACAAATGCTAACATGGACATAAATCATGAACAAGTTAAATGACAGGATATACCACACACAGAATATATATCAGCCACCAAATTGACGATAATGAACATCAGCATAAGTTAAATGTTGATAGCAAATTAGCCATCGGATTCATTGAAATGTAATAAAAATGGTATCATTCAATCCACGAGAAATCGGGAAATGTTACTAACAAATACACATTACTTGCTAAACCTATTCATTGGTACACTATTACAATCCTTCATTGATCCGGGAGTTGCATCTTCAATGGGGAGTCAATTCAACTGATACAATGGCATCGAACCACTTTCTAGCCCATACGTAGGCAACAAGTTAACTCCAAAAGAAGGACTCCAATGTTGATAGTGAGCTCCATGCTTCTGTAAATGAAACAAAATGTCACTAACTAATTGAAATTTTGTTGAATACATTTTGCAAAAAAACTAGCATAAAGTCCGAACTGGGCATTACTTACCGAAGACTGTGTTGAATAAGAAAAATAAGGCAGCACGGGATATTGTGATTGTTGGGATGGTTGAGTGAAGGCAAGATATTTTTTTGTCTCTAGCTCTTGGACTTGTTTGATTTTGAAGGTACATGTACGTCGTATATAAGTTTACATGATAAAATGTTTGAGAAATGATAAAATTGAATGCATACCTTAGCGTTCCTCGAGCTCGTTTCCAATGGGCTTTTTGTACATAATTTCTTCGATGCTTTCTTAGTTTTCTAACACTTTGGATCGAAAATATTTCCAGTTGAGGCCTTTTCAGCTTCAATGCTATTGGAACCTAGTTGAACACTTTTTTGGGAATGGTTATTACTTCCACAAGTTTTTCTCGATTTCAATATAGACAAGTCACCATAATCTCTTGAGTTCATTCTTCATCATCTGCTACCAAATCTACCACTTTGGCAAATGCAAGACACATTTGATCATACCTTAATTGCCCAGGAGTACTAATCCAACCATCGTAATTTATTTTGACCCTCGTGTGAAGTCTACTCACATCTCTCATCCATCTCCTCAAAATATACATATCGAGAAGTATTATGACATCATTATGGATCAACACTGAGATAGCATGTTTGCAAATTATTCCTCTAAACTCATATAAATGACAACTGCAGACAAATAGAAGTTTCTCTCTCTGAAACGAAACCATAAATACTTTTTTATTCACTCCTTCTTTGAATATGATATTCTCTCGAACCTCAAATTTCGTTCCCAGCCAATCCTCTTGAGTAGAGATTACCTCGAAATACACCTTTCTAGTAAATTCTTCTTGAAATTCTCCGAACTTTGAGATTGTGTAAACTGGTTGAAATTGCTTCTTCATTTCATACATAGTTGCACATGGGATCATTTGTGAAAATGACCTAAAATCCGCTTGAAACTCATTTTCCACTTTACTCCGCAATGCATGCTCATATTGTTCAACAAATTGCTTAAGCAATGTTTTCACATGCACATACCCATCAAGATTTGTCTTTGTAAAGTCCATACAACCAATTATTCTCCTACAATTTACATAAATGAATCATCATATTCCAACCATGTTCAAATTCTTCAGGACATTGTGAATCATAAACTAAAGCATGGACATCAGAAAATATAGAACCCTTATGACTATGGTTGCCAAATTTTTCAGGTAACTTCTTCAGTATATGCCACAAACACCATCTATGCTTCATATTTAGAAAAATAATTTGAATTGTATTTTGCATGGCCTTATCTTGATCCGTGATTATTCTATTGAGAGCCTGATCAACCATGCATTGAAGCCATGTCCTAAATAGCCAAACAAAAGTCTCCGTATCCTCGATAAAAACTAAACCACATCCAAACAATGTTGATTGTCCGTGACCATTCACTCTAACAAAAGGGGCGAAAGGCATATCATACTTATTAGTCAAGTAGGAGGTATCAAAAGTGACTATATCGCCAAATTTCTTATAGGCCTGTCTACACCTATTATTTGCCCCAAAATACATTCTTCAATCGAGACTCTTCATCCAAATCCAAATTAAAGTAAAAACCAGGACAATATGATTGCATTTTGAAAAAGTAAGCTTGTATTGCAGCAGCATCTCCTTCTCTAAATCTTAATCGCCTAAATTTTTTAATGTAGTTTCGACACATGTCATCTTCTCATGTCCACCTGCTTCAACAACAGCTGAGTTATAACTTTTGTGTAATGAAATTTCAGTTATATCATCTACTTCAAGCTTCCATTTCACACGTACATTTAGTTCTCGATTACATCGGTACAACTTGGATTTGGAAATACTAGTTTTATAATTATGTTCAAGATGGAATGTGTTAATCCACCATGTTCCACAAATCTTTGAACTCACTATCAGCCTAGTTTTACACCCTCTATGGTTGGTTGAAGCTTTAAAGACATGCTTGTGGTACTAGTTCTTCGACTTTCTCAACCGCATTCAAACGTCACATACCTTACAATCCCATCATCACCCTTCTTTGAATATTTTTTTCTAACTAGAAAACCTATATCATAAGTATACCTTTTATAAAATTCAAATACTTCATTCTCGTCTTTAAATTTCATCCCAACTTCAGGCACAATCGAACTACCTTCTCCTAACATTTCATCATCCAATATGTTCACATTTTTCCTTACCGTCTCATTATCAGATTCTCTCAGAATTTCTTCATCCAAAATTACAGCATTCCTATTTACTGTCTCATCATCAGAATATGAAATTTGGTTTTCTGGATAAAAATACGACATTAGAAAAAATGAAAAACAATTTAGTAGATATACTAAAAACCAAATGAAAAAACAAAAAATGGAGTAACAAAAAAAAAAATTGATTTTTCCTAAATAGCCTTCTGGATAAAAATACGACATTTGAAAAATTGAAAAACAATTTATCTGATAACACACTGAAGACCCTATCGAATAACAAAAATCGGAGAAGAAAAAAAAATAATTTTTCCTAAATGGCCAAATAAATAGTGAGAAAAAATCATTTACGTGTGTGAATCATCGCCGGCAAAGAATGTTGCCGAAGATGATGGAATTTCAGCGAAAAATAGAAGAAAATGTCGCAGTTTTTTTGGCGGAGAAGAATGTTGGTAGTCCTCTGTCTTTTGTTCCCAAAAATTCCCACGTTTGGATGCAGTTAGGATTAGGGAAAATTGGTTTATTTCATTTCAAAGATAATACAAAATCTCATGATATATTACTATTCAAAATATCACGATATTTTGAATTAAAAAAAATGTATCCACGTTAGCTATTGTACACTATTCTGTAAACTAGTATGTACAAATATCATTTTCCATATTTTTAATAGAAACTTCACAGGAACTTGAGGACAAACTAACATCATTAGTTTAAGCGGTGGTGCCATTGCCATTAGTAGTAATGTCAGCTCTGGCAAGATGAGTCGTTGATTCTGATCTAAAAACACTTTAATAACCCGATATTAGCAATTTTTGTGAGAGTGAGAATGTGTGTAGAGAGACAACAGGTGGAAGAACGTTCCAAAGGTGACGACTGATGATGTGGTCGGGGTTTAAAAGGTGGTGGAGGTGAAGATTACGTAGCAGCGGTGGATTTGAATCTCTAAATTTCATATCTATGTGGTCTCGATCAGGTGGTGGTGGTCATGGGCAATATGTGATGGTACTTTCAACTTATCCAACGTATTTTACTAGGAGACGCGAAGTTGGTTGGTAATAGCATTGACGAAACATGTCGTCGATGTGCTACAACATTATATGGTTTTGATCTTGACTAATTGGTGACTCTATTATGTATTTGATTAGTTTCTTTGGAATAGCTGAGTAAAAAGAAAGCCCATTTTATTATTTTGACCGAGAAGCACGTGTAATTCTTCATTTAACGAAAACTCCAAATTAACTTTTTAGCTTTAAAATAAAATAAAATAAAAGGCAGAAGTAGGTGATGGCAGTGGTCATCGGCGGGTGATTGGAATGGTGTTGGTTGGGGAAAAGAAGCGGAGAATGGCTGTGATAGGAGAAATTTGACCCGATTTGTGGCAGTGGGAGGTGATGTGGTGTCGGAAGGCAACGACGATGGTCGCAAATCTGATGTTGATCATGGAAGAAGTTGGAGCTAGTAACATAAAGTAACACAATGTGTTCCCTACAAGTTATATGGTAACACATTATGTTACCATAGTATAGTAACACAATATGTTACCTAGAGAAATCGATTGGTGGCGGAAGGTGACGGTGATGGTGGGAAACAGAGTCGAACCAATTGGTGTTAGGTTTGGGATTAAAGTAACACGATAACACATATGTTACTCTAAAAATAAAATAATAAGCAAAATAGTAAGACACATGTTACTAATATGTAAAATAAGGTAACAAAGTAAAAAATCAAAAAATAAGAAAAACAGTAATACATAATTTACAAAAAAAAAATGTAAAATAAGGTAACAAAGTAAAAATTAACAAATGAAGTATTTTCAATTTTTTTAAAGAAAGGTAGGGTATTATTGGAATTAGTGGAATTATCCCACATAAAAACCAAGAGGCCCATAAATCACAGGGAGGAGTAATGGCCCATTTAATATCGATGGCTCTTCCATTACGATAATGAAAAAATATTAGAAGAGAAATTGAGACAAACAGCACTAAATGAAACAAATATGTATTTGTAACTCTCTTTTATATACTTTATTTGTTAACATCACTTTTTGATTTTATTTGTAATGTTTGAGGGAAAAATTATAATTTTCAACACTACCTCCAACCAATGTGTTAGATTTTATAAATTAACAAATTTATATCAAAGTATTTGTTTATGTTAAGAGGAAAACTAATTTTCGAATTTTAAAACCTATGAATTGATGTTGGAATTATATGATATATCCATATTTTGACGTAGGCAAATTCTCGAATCATTTTCTTTCTTAATTCTTATAATTATTTTTAATTCCTCAACTTGTATAACTTTCTATAATATATAATTATTTTTAATTCCTCAACTCGTATAATTTTTTATAGTCTCGATCAATGTTATTGTATTCGTCATTTTTTTTTTTTTTCAAAAATAAATAATTGTTAAAGTTTTGAAAGGCCTAGACCATACAAAATACCCCAAGAATCACAACATAACATGCGGAAAATGTAAAAGATCACAAGAGATTTTTCACCCACTAACGGGTCCGGATGTTCACGTGCTCTAAATGCTACTTGCACGTTGAGCATCTACCGCATTAGATAAATCTTGAATACTATAATCAAATAATAATCTCAACAGGTTCTTTACACATAGAAGAAATCACCAAAATTTAGTAACACAAAGTTATTGTTAACCAAATGAACAATACAACCTTCTTTCTCATCTAAAATTACAATCAGAAAGATCGCTTTGTTAAAATAAATAGAAGATGAAGATGAAGAACAAGAATGAGATGAAGAAGAAGATGAGAGGTTAAAGAACCTTTATTGGCTGAGCTTATCTTGTAATATGAAGAATCAGGATCCAAACTTCCTTTTAAATGACACAAACAACAATCATTCCATTTGACGGTTGTAGGTGTGACACGTGTGAAGACTAGATTAGTTCTCAAGACTTAAAGAGAAAACCTATTTTAGAAGCACACATTCAACGCACATTTGCTAGTTCTGAGGTACGTTAACATCAACAAACTCTGAAGAGATGATTCAATTCTAGTACTCAAGACTCTATCAACTAGCAGTATCACTTGCTCTGCAAAACAAAACAAAAATTAGTTCATAGTCTAATGAGACAATTTCATTGCCAACAAGTAACTCACCTGCAAAAATCACTCGTTAGTAACATTTAAAGTAGTCAAACAGTTTTTAAATTTATTAAATGGAAGAACTTTTGTACCAAGATCAACAGGATTAAACAGAGTTGAAATTTTAATCAGTTTTACCAAATTCTTTTCAACAATGTCTCTGACAAAATGAAAGTTGATATCCACGTGTTTAGTTCTATCATGGTAAACTGGATTCCTACTCAGATGAACAGCCTGGTTAAATCATTAATGAGGTCAATTTCACTTAAAAACCCTCTTAACCAAAGTCCATCTTTCACAGCATCACAAGCTGCTATATATTTCTGCCTTTGTTGAAGAAATGGTAACAATGTTCTGAAGTTGTGATTTCCACTAATTCATCCATCACAAAGTGTGAATATGTAAGAGGAATCTAAATCACATGCAAAGTCAAAGTCTCTATACCCCTTCAAGATTATACCTTCATTACATCTTTTCAATTTTAAACCCAACTCAAATGGACTTCTTAAGTATCTAAGCATCTACTTCAAAGCAATCCAGAGAGATTGGCTTGGATTTGCCATGAACCTATTTAAGATACTTATTCCATGAGCCAAGTTTGGCCTTGTATATACCATAAGATACATAATGGAACCAAGTTTGGTCAAGTTTAGGCAAAGAGACAAGCTTTGCAGCACTCATAGAAAATTGTTCTAAAACTTTTTCAATATAAGATGACTGACTTAAGTATAAAGTGCAATTTTTTGTCTCTTCTAATGTGCATACCTAAAATTCTTTTTTGCTTGTTCTAAATCCTTCATTTCAAATTCAGATTTCAACTTCTCTTTTATAACTTCAATTTCTTATCTTTCATGACAAGCTTATAACATGTCATCAACATACAAGAGTAAATAAACAAAGTTACTACCACTTGTACCTTTATAAAAGAAACATGAATCAAAATTATTTTTATTAAACCCCAAGCTTTGGATAAAAGAATTAAACCTCTTATACCATTGCCTAGGTACCGATTTTAGGCCATAAAGAGACTTTTTTAACAAGCAATCTTTTCCAGTATTTGATTTTATTTCAAAACCTTTTGGTTGATTCATGTAGATATCGTCAAGTTCTCCATTTAAAAAAGTTATTTTTACATCTAAATAATCTAACTCTCAATCAAATTGAGTAGTTAGGGCAAGAAATATCCTAATAGAGGTGTACTTAGTAACAAGTGAGAAAATTTCATTATAATCTATCATCTCCTTTTGTGTGAAACATTTTGCCACTAATTAGGCTTTATATCTTATTTCATCAACATTTGACTCTTCTTCTTTTACCTTATAGACCCATTTACAGTCTATTATTTTTTTTTTTTATGTTTATTAACTAGAATCCAATTTTTATTTTTCATCAAAGATGTCATTTCATCTTGCATTGTAGCAAGCCAAGATTTTGCTTCTTTTTAGCTTATAGCTTCTTCATAGGTACTTGGTTTTGCATTTACCAGATCTAAGACTGGGAATAATGTCACAAAATCATCATTACTTATTCTAGATTAGGAAAACCTTTGCCTTGTACCTCTATTCCTAAGTAGCAGATAATCAGCTAAAGGTTGAGGATTAGTTTGATCTTGAACTTCTTCAATATCAATCTGAGTCTGGCCAGATTCAGTTTGAGGTGTCTCAACCTCAATTTGAGCCTCCTGACCAATGTCACTAATATTTTATAACATTAATTATGTTTCTTCAGAGTTTGGAGAAAGAACTTTATTAAGGCATTACATTACATTTTCATTGAAAATCATATTTCTACTAATTATTACTTTAAAACTTGTTTAATCTTTAACCCACCGCCTATACCCATTGGTTTCTTCACCATAGCCTAGAAACACTTATCTTAAAAGATCTTGGCTCTAATTTTCCCTCACTTTGAAGTGAATAGGCAACACAACCAAAGATTCTAAGACTAGAGTAATCTATAGGTCTACCAGTCCAAACTGATTTAGGTGTTTTAAAGTTAATGGCACTTGATGGGCTCCTATTGATTAAGTAGGTGACTATTATCAAGGCCTCACCCCAAAATAATTTAGGCAATCCTGAACCTAGAATCATACACCAAACTTTGTTTAATAGGATTCTCAACAGTTCTTTCTGCCATACCATTTTGATGTAGTGTATAAATGACAGTTAAGTGCCTCAATATGCCATTACCTTTGCAAAAAAGGTAAAATTCAAAATTACAGAATTCTAAACCATTGTCTGTTCTGAGAAGTTTATTATTCTTATTAGTTTGATTTTCAATTAATGTCTTCCAATGTTTAAAAATTTGAAAAGTGTTAGATTTTGTTTTTAGGAGAAAATTCCATATTTTCCTTGGTAAATCATCTACTATTAGAAGTCAAAACTTGAAACCATTAAGAGTCCTAATAGATGCTGGTCCAGAGATCAACATGAAGGTAATCAAGGATAGATACATACTTATGGACTCCACTAGCAAAAGGCAACTTACTTTGTTTACCTAAGACACTCTTCGCAAAATTTAAGTTTGTCTATATTATCTTTTCCAAAATTCATTATTCTTTAGGAATTTTAGCCCCTTATTACTTATAATGCCTAGCTTTTATGCCATATAAGTGATTTATTACTTTCTGAGCTAATAATAGCGGTAGTGTTACCTACTAGAGGTTTAGCCTGTATGACATAAATGTCATTTGTCTTAAGTGTGGTTAGGACTTCTTGGGAATTTAAGAAGAATTTGGTATGACCCTTATGTACTCTAATATCATATTTATTATCTAGTTCACCTAGAGAGACTAAATTTCTTCCAAGATCAAGAACAAATCTAGTTTATATAGATTCATAATGCAATTGTTATTTAAGAGAATGGTAATTTTTCTAATTCCCTTAATTTGACAACTCATATCATTTTCCAATTTGCACTTGTCCTCCATTGATTTCTACAAAATCAATGAACCACTCTCTAACATGACACATATGGAATGTACACCCTAAGTCAAGTATCCACTCATTTGTACATTTTCTAGTTGAGGCTACTAAGATAACCCCCTTGATCTCATCATTATTGTTAGAAGCTAAGGCAACAGAACCATTTGGATTTGGTTTATCTTTCATATTTGTCATCTTCTTAAAGCAATCTGTAACTAGATAACCCATTTTTCCATAGTATTTTTTTTTCCTTTTCCCTTAGATTTTCCTTTAGTCTTTTTTTAATCCCTATTTTTATCTTATGAACATTTTCCTTATGAAAACTTGAGTTATCGGGCTTATAATTTTTATTTGTTTATTTTTCGATCACAAATAACATTTTTCCATTTTGACACTCTTTTAATTCTTCCTTTAACTCAAGTTCTTTATTTCTTAGGGTCCATTTGGTATATGGACAATGGTTAAAGATAATAGATAAAATCTGTCTTATCATGTTTGGAAAGAGTTGATGTCCGGATAAATTTTTATCCAGATAACAATTTAAGTAAAAATTGAGGATAAATTTTGTCCTAAGAAAGAGGAGTACAAATTTTTTTTTATCTAGGTAATGATTCAATTATTTTTCTAAAAAGACAAACGTATCTCTTATAATATAGAACAATTCTATTTTTGAACATTCATACCGTGAGAATAATCGTCACCACCGCCCGCCCGCCATTGTCCCTTGACCACCGGTCCACTGCCACCACTCTCCACCGTCCTCTATCACCATCATCCACAACTGCCACCATTCTCCGTCCACTATCACCACCATCCGCCGCCTCCGCTAATGTTATCCGTCCACCGCTACCACCTATTTTTTTTCTCTTTTTTTTATTTACTTTTTCGTTTAATTAAAAATTATGGTAGAATTGAATTTTTTTTTTTTATCAAAAATTGACTTTTTAACAATGATTTTTCATTGTTATACCTAGCTAAACCATATAGGATATTAATAAATTTGTTATCCAGATAACTTATTCAGATAACTTTTCTCCATATAAATAGTTTTATCCAAAATTAAACAGGCCCTTAGAGCTGGGACAATTATATCTATAGTTAAATCTTCTCTCTCATACTCTAGAGCAATTTTTAAGCTCTCTATACCTTTGTCCTAAAGAATTTAGAAGAGCAACAAGATATCTTCTCATAGTTTGCTAAATCTTGAATCAGTTTAGTGAACCTATCAATATTTTCTTCTAATTTTGAAAATGTGTCAAACCTAAAGTTATAAAAAAGTCTCGGCAAATAGCATTTATTTGGCATAGTCCTCGTTAGGTATAAATCTTCTAGTTTTTTCCATAAAGTATCAACAATAAGAGTATTACCCACTTTTCTGATTATATTATCTTTTCTAATTACACTACTTGACAGGTAAAGAAAAATAGAACTCCAGCAATTTCATCAAGGTCTTTCCTCCTAAAAGTATTGGTTTGTGCTAACCATGATCCATCAAGAACAACATCACATCTTTGTTGCAATATAAAGACTCTCATTTTCTTGCACTAGAGACTGAAGTCTCCAGTGTCATTCCACAACTCAACTTCAAATTTTTGAAAAGATGACATGATGGCAAAATTATGATTACAAACAAAGTTAAAGATACCTCAAACAACAAGAAAGAACGAAAGAGGAAAAAATTGCATACAAGAAAAAAATTCCAGAAAACAACTTTTAACATTTTTAAAAAACGAACCCAAGAGTTGCTTGTTAAAAAAAACTTTACACAAGTATTTTCTATAAAATCACATATAAAGCATGTACAACAACCAATATTGTGTAATATATACAAATACAATTTTAGGATTGAAGTTTAAGAGATGATATCCCAAAAATTCAATGTTTCCTCAGATTTCGAGATCTTGGACAATTTGTTCTTTAACAATACAAATGTTGCTTGTAACATGAAAAATAGCTAACAAAATGTAAGAATAACTTTTGTATCCATGTTTAGTATAATAAAAACTTAAGAGATTGAGCAACATTAAAAATGGATTTGTTAATTGCGTAAATGAGGAGGTAACATGTTGTGTTACTCGCAAGATTAAGAGGGTAACATGATATATTATTAGCATATGTTGACCTCCAAAAATGGCTGTCAACAGGATCTCCACGCTACCTCTGCCCACGTGTACTTTCCTCTTACTAAGACTGCCACGTGGTTTATTCAACCACGTAGATAATCCTCCGTCCGGATGGAAGGAAAATAAAAGGTCAAGGACACTCTTAAAGCAAAGGTGATAGCCTAAGGGCCTCTCACTAACAAATTCCCAGGCGGTTATGGCACTCAGGAATAGTTAGAATGGAGGACTTGATATATGTGTGGTGAGAATAATATTTTCAACATCCTTTTCTTGTGGAAGCAAGCTTAGTATTTATAGGCAAATTCTACAATGATGATCCCCTTCGATGCGCGACACGTGGTTCCATCGAAGGATTCTCGAGTCACATCTTAGGTGTCACATCAACGACATTAATGAGAAAGTCACTTTCGCCGCAAACTAAGAGGCTATGATTGTGACAGCCGCATCGCAAGCGACCCCATCGGCCTTTTCAAGATTGAGTTGAAAGTTTGGAGAGAGGCTTTCTAAGCACGCAACCTGGGGTTGGTCACTCGATCTACTCGGTATCCTAAGACTCAAGAATTTACCCCCGCCTGGCCGCCTCGGAGAAAGGTTAGGGCCGGACCGGATCACCTCGGAGAAAGGTTAGGTTCTACCCAAACGCCTCGGCTAATACGTGTGGTACCATGGACCGCCGAGTAGGATTGGTGCGTAACAATAGTCCCCAAATTCGTAATCATCATTCATGTGGGATCTTTGGACTTGGATGTTTGTTTTAAAGTTTGAGGTAGGATTTAAGTCCCACAAGGCTGGGACGTTCATTTATGGGTGGTGGGCCTTGATCATTGTTGGTGGTTTTAGTTTGGTGTTATGCGTGGGATGAAAAGCCGAGCCCCAAGTTGGGCTAAGGCGAAGATGTCGAGTCCCAAGTTGGGAAAGGCAGAATGGCCGAGTCCCAAGTTGGGCGAGGTGGAGGAACCGAGACCCAAGTTGGGAGAGGCGGATTGGCCGAGACCCAAGTTGGGAGAGGCGGATTGGCCGAGTCCCAAGTTGGGCGAGGCGGAATGGCCGAGTCCCAAGTTGGGCGAGGCGGAATGGCCGAGTCCCAAGTTTGGAGAGGTAGAGAAACCGAGTCCCAAGTTGGGAGGCGGAATGGCCGAGTCCCAAGTTGGGCGAGGAGGAAGCCGAGTCCCAAGTTGTGAGAGGCCGAGTCTCCGAGTCCCAAGTTGGGAGGCGGAATGGCCTAGTCCCAAGTTGGAAGAGGCAGAGAAACCGAGTCCCAAGTTGGGAGAGGCGGAGAAACCGAGTCCCAAGTTGTGAGAGGCGGAGACGCCGAGTCCCAAGTTGAGAGGCGGAATGGCCCAGTCCCAAGTTGTGAGAGGCCGAGTCTCCGAGTCCTAAGTTGGGAGGCGGAAACGCCGAGTCCCAAGTTGGGAGGCGGAATGGCCCAGTCCCAATGTGGGGGAGGCCAAGAGGCCTGCTGCAGGGTAATTAATGGTTCAATCTATGGGTCATAGATTGATTGGGTAACCTGCCGCATGTCTCTTTGGGTATGGTGAAAAGACGGCCGCGGGTAATGATGACGTTTAATTATGGGAGCTTTGGTGGTATCGAGAAGTCACGCGTGCGTGGTGAGCACGCCCGCATCGCAGGCGTTCATTCAAATGGTTACTTGCGTCTTTTTGGATTCAAGGGCAGAGATGGCCCGATGCCATTGGACGGTGCGGATAGGTTTCTGGTTGATCCAACGGTGTGATATCATCCCTATTTGCCTATAAATAAGTGAGGGGGTTTATAATTTGTCCTTACGCTATTTGAGAGATTTGCAGTGTGTGTTTCTAAACTTTAGGCGAAATTTCCCAGCGTTTGTTTCCATCTTCGTTTCCCGAAGATTTAGGTTTAGGTAAACCCTTTATCTAGAGTCCCTTTACTTCATCGAATTTGTTTTAATTTTGACAATGTCTCATGGAGTTCGGTAAAAACGAGGCTTCCGGCCGGGTTGAGGACGAGGGTCCAGGACCCGCCTCACCTGAAATGGCTGAGGTGCTGCCTCTTCGAGATGTGTGTGGATCGACAGCGAGGTGATGAACGTATCCTCACCGCTCTAGGGTAGTGGAGAGAACAAACCCGCTTGCGGCCGACCCAATCAGGTGGACTGCGATGGATGTCCCTTCGATCATGGTGGAAGGGGACTTGGTGTCGTTGAGGGAGCAGTATAGGGTACCTAGGGACATTGAACTTATACTTCCGGAGGCAAATGAGCGAGCATGCATTTCGAGGAGGGTTGCACCGCCTTGCACCTCAATGCTTTAAGTGGTGGCTGGCTTGCATCGCCTCTGCATCCCTTCTTCCGACGGATTCTACGGGCTTATGGGCTGGCTCCCACTCAGGTGGCTCCAAACGGGTGGAGTCATATGGCAGGGAGCATGTACCTGTGGTTCAGGCACTCGTTAGGGTTGGAGATGCCTCTTCACGTGTTCCAAACCCTATACCAGCCACGGAAACTACCGAGGAAGAAGGACAAAGAGGAGGAGTTGGGTTGGTACTACTTTTGCCCATGGGGAGCACACAAGCCCCTTGTGACGGACTGCCCCTCCTCCATAAAATAGTGGAAAGAGTCCCAGTTACGGGTGACGGGTAAATGGCGTGAGGTAAGCGGACGACCCGAGCCGACTTGGATGTATCCGTTTTTCTGAGAATAGCCGATGAGTGAGGGACGCGGACGTGATTGTCTTCGAAGCGGGTGAATATATTCTAACTTGTTCTTAGTTTTCTTTTCAGGAGTGCTGCCCCGTTGTGAGTTGTCTGAGGACCTGGTTGACGTGCTTCAATCCATTTACCAGTCGCCTCCGTCGAATGAGAGATACGGGTTTCTTTTAAACCGGCAGCGGTGTCTGAGCGAATTGGGTTTAATGGCCTCCAAAGGTAATGTTCCAATTATACCCGCTTGATTCGAGCCTCGTTTATAATTGCGGTGACACTAGAACTTCCTTGCTTTTGCAGCTGAAATAGAACAAGGCAAGCACCCGAGGCCAACCTTGGCCCGTTTATCGAAGCAAAAACCAAGGGCTCTGGCTACCGGATCTAAAGAGGAGGCCCGGCAGAAGAAGGTCATAGAGGACCTGAACCGAGAGGGAAATAAAGGAGAAACTGAGGCCTCGAAGGTCATGGAGGTCGATGACATGAGTGTCCCGGAGGGCGAATAGCCTTTATCGAGGAAAAGAAAACCGAAAGTCGCCTCGTCAGAACCCCCACAGGCCAAGAGGAAGGCTGTGGAGATAGTTGAAGATATGGTCTGCACCGCCCCAACGGGTCGGCAGAGACGCGGGCAGAACATCATGGGGAAGGTGGTCTGGAGGAGCCCCAAGCCCAGGATGTGGGAGGCGCGGATGGGGTCCTATGACTCAAAAAGAAGTCAAGGAGTTGATTGGCAGCTCGGGCGAGGATCCCCAAGATTCACTTGAATTTGCCCTTTACCCTTCCTTGGCGCCTGTGCCGTGAAGAAATACTTCACCCCAAGTGGGAAGAGTTTTCCTCGCATGGGGACTGGAGGACGTCTTGGAGGCCACCTGGCTTCGGCTATCGTGGCCTCGGCTATGCAGAGATGAAGGTGCTCGGCGAGTTCGGAGACAGCGTGCGGGAGAGCAAAAGAAACTTAATCTTGAGGCCTCAAAAATGATAAGGAGCACAAGCAGGCTCTGGAAGGTCTACAGGCCGCATTGGATAGCGCTCGTGTGGCCTACGAGAAGCTGGAGGCTAACCTGAAGGAGTCTGACTCCAATGTTCTACATATGACGAGGCAAATTTGGACAATGCCAACGCAGCCTGGAGGGTGTTGTCGAGGCCCTGGAGGCTGCCAATAAAGAGAAAAGGCGGCTTTTGGATGAGGCCCAGTCCCGCGAGGAGGAGCTGCAGAATCTGAGGGGGACTTTGGACTTCTCTGAGTCGGAGGTAGCACGGCTGGTTGCTGAGAAGAAGGAGCTAGAGGCGAGGCTGGAGAGTGCGGAGGCGGATTTTGTGGCCAATTTTCACAACACTGAAGCCTATACCAACTTCTCGGATTACTTCGCTAGGGTTGGGCAACAGGAAGTTCTGGCAGTGCTTCGAAATGACTACCCTAGCCTCAGCCTCGAGGCCTTAGAAGCCAGGTTCCCTCCGCCTGATGTAGAGGGCGAGGAGGATGGATAGGTTCTTTTGTATAAGTTTCTTTTGTAATTCCTTTGTTATGAAATGAAGTATTATTTTTCTTATGGGCCTCGTTTTCAGTTTTTTTCTTGGTATCATTTGTTCTTGTATGACAAACATTTTGTTTTGAGTTTGCTTTCCGACGCCGCGAGTTTGGGTCATCGAACAAATAAGATTAAATACGACTAATCGCATCGTAATTGCCAAAGCGTAATCAAATTAACAACTCGGCCTTATAACGACCCTTTTAACTATTGATAATACCGGCGTGTAAGTGCTCGGCATTCCGAGGATGAAGTTGCAATCATGCGTTCATGTCTTCGATGCGATATGTCTCGGGGCGTGTTTTACTAACGACCTTGTATGGTCCTTCCCAGTTGGGCCCGAGTGTTCCGACGCCGTGTTCCTTGGAGGATAGGAACACTCTCCTTAGGACGAGGTCTCCAACGCGAAAAGTCCTCTTCTTTACCTTCTTGTTGAAGTATCTGGACATCTTTCTCTGGATAAGACGCTAATCTCACCTGGGAGTCGTCTCTTCTTTCACCTAGTAGGTCTAGACCCGTCCTCATCAGATCGTCGTTAACCTGATCACTGAATAATAATCGACGGGGCGAGGGAATACCAATTTCAACTAGGCTCATGCACCGGCACCACACGCCATGGAGAGCGGGGTTTCCCCGTAGTTTTTTCATGGTGGTTCGGATAGCCCATAGGACTTGAGGAAGTTCATCGACCTCGCGCCTTTTGATCCTTCAAGTTTCGTTTAAGCGTGTATTTGATGGTTTTGTTGACTGCCTCAACCTGACCATTGGCCTGAGGATGATGAGGGCTAGAAAAGTGCTTGGCGATTCCCAGCTCCTCGCATAGGTTCCTGACCTTTCTGTTGTCGAATTGTTTTCCATTATCCGATACCAGAGAGTGTGGAATTCCGAACCTGCATATGATATTCTTCCATATGAATTTGGAGGTGTTAGCCTCGGTGATCTTCGCCATTGGCTCGCTTCTACCCATTTTGTGAAGTAGTCGATGGCGACTAAGGCGTTGCAAGTGGCATGTATTACCCCTACCCCTCGGCATAGGTCCTATGAAATCTATCCCCCACTTGGCGAAGGGCCATGGGCTGGTCACTGCGGTAAGCTCTTGATGGGCCGACAACAGATGGTGGTGGTTACCGACACTTATCACATTTTCTCGCGTGATTCAAGGAATCTTTCTTTAGCGAGGGCGAAGTATCCCCTGTTTGAGGATTTTTGTGCCAAGGCTAAGCCTCCGGTGTGGTTGCCTGAGACTCCCTCGTGGACTTCCCAGAGGATGTAATCGGCTTCCGTCCATTCTAACACACCCGAGGAGCGGTAGGGAGTAGCCTCGTTTTTAGACAAGACGTCGTCGAGATAAGACGAAGTGGATGCTCTTCTACTCAACCTTCTTGTCTCTTCTCTATCCGTAGGGAGTGTTTGGTCTTTTAAGGCGAGGATGGGATCCATCCAGTGGCGGTTTCTCGACCCACATTACTCAAATTCATCGCTTCTATGGAGGGTCGGCTAAGGTGTTCAATGGGAACCATTTTAAGAAGTTCCGAGTCCTTACTACTCGCTAGTTTGGAGAAGGCGTCCAGCGTTGGTGTTATCGACCACCAAGCACCGAACCATTCAATTTCTCAAAGCTAGGGATGAGATTTCTTACCAGCTTTTAGGTATGAAGCCATATTTCTCCGAGCGCGAAATTTCCTTCACTTGGCTCACTACTAACCGGGAGTCACTGCGCAGAGCTTCGAATCTTCATTTCTTTGGCCAGCGCATGCCCCTGTGATGAGTGCCTAAGTGATCTCGTGACATTGTTTGAGGCTTTGAAGTTGAACCGGATTGCACAGTTCAGCCTATGACCCTCGTGGCTCGTAAGGACTACCCCGACACGACCCGCATCTCTCGATGAGCCAGTCACGAAGAGATACCAAGTGGGTGGCTCTGCGGGATCCATCGGGTATCTATTATGGGTGTGTTGGCAAATGCACCCGCCACGAAATCTGCTAAGGCTTGCCCTTTGATGGACGGTCGGGGTTTGAATGTAATGTCGAATCGGCTTAATTCGATCGCCCATTTTAGTAGCCTCCCCGAGGCATCGGGTTTCTGCATCACTGTCTCGTGAGGAAAGTTGGTCAAGACATAAATGCTATGGGCCAAGAAGTATGGCCTCAACTTTCGAGAAGCGGTGATAAGTGATAATGCCGACTTCTCCATGTCCAGGATAACGTGTTTTTCGCCCCTCAGCAGAGCCTTGCTTACATAGTAGACCGGCAGTTGATGTCCCTCTTCCCTGACCAGGACCGAGCTTACCGATTTGGTGGAGACGACGAGATAGAGCAGTAGGGCCTCTCCTAGCTTGGGTTTCGATAGCATGGGAGCCTTGCCCAAGTGCTCCTTCAAGGCTTGGAATGCATCCTCGCATTCTTCTGTCCACTCGAACCGGTTACCTCCTTTTAGGATTTTAAAGAAGGGAAGACACTTATCTGTAGCCTTTGAGACAAATCGGCCAAGGGCTGCCATTCTTCCCGTGAGGCATTGTACATCCTTGGGCTTCTTCGGTGATTTCATTTCTATTAGCGCTTTGACTTTTTTGGGGTTGGCCTCGATACCTCTCTGGTTTACCATGTAGCCCAGGAATTTCCCCGAGGCAACTCCGAAGGCGCACTTCTGGGGGTTGAGTCTCATCCTATAAGCTCTGAGTATTTTGAAAGTCTTTTCCAGGTGCCGTATGTCATCTTCGGCTCTCAAGCTCTTGACAAGCATATCATCTACGTAGACTTCCATGGTTGAACCGAGCTGATCGGCAAACATCTTATTGACAAGCCTTTGGTAGGTTGCCCCGGCATTTTTCAAGCCAAATGGCATGACCTTGTAGCAATAGAGCCCTTTGTCTGTAACGAACGACGTGTGCTCTTCATCAGGTGGATACATCGGAATTTGGTTGTATCCCGAGTAGGCGTCCATGAAACTTAGAAGCTCATGTCCCGCCGTGGCGTCGACCAGCTAATCGATCCGAGGCAGTGGAAAACTGTCTTTGGGACAGGCTTGGTTGAGGTTGGAGAAATCTATGCAGGTCCTCATTTTTCCATTCAGCTTCTTGACCAACACCGGGTTGGATACCCACTTCGGATATCTGGCTTCTCGTATAAAATTGTTTTGGAGGAGTAAGTTTACTTCCTCCTTCAAGGCCTCGTACTTTTCAGCATTCAGTGGCCTCCTTTTCTGCCTGTGTGAGGAGAACTTGGGGTCGATATTGAGGTGGTGGCAACTTATCTTCGCGTCGATCCCAACCATATCTTCGTGTTTCCATGCAAAGATATCCAGATTTTTTTGAAGGAAACTTTTCAGGGCTTCCTTGGGCTCTTCAAGGAGATCTTTTCCTATCTGAAGCTTTTTTGTCGGGTCGTTGCCAACTACCTGAAAATGTTCTAATTCCCCGCTGCGGGAGGCTTGGAAATCGGCTCCGTTATTTTTGGATCGATGTCATCGGGGTCACCGCATCCTCCATCGTGATATCCTCCCGCTCTTCTATCATTGTTTACGCCATCTCACGTCCAGCAGAGTCATGTTAACCTCTTTCTTCTCTCGCTTTCCTTAAGGCATTCCGATAACATTTTCTAGCCTCAGGTTGATTGCCTCGCACTGTTGCTATTCCTCCCTCGGTGGAGAATTTCATGCAGAGGTGGTGGATGGAAGTTACTGCCCAAAGTTCTTTTAAGGCCGGTCGGCCCAAGACCGTGATAAGCCGACCTCTGTCAACCACCAGGAACTCCATGAAAGCATGGGATGCGAGGGGCTCTTCTCCCATGCTAACGGAGAGGCGCACTATCCCTTTCGGGGTTACGCAATCCCCGGTGAACCCGTAGAGGGACTCAATCGATGGTTCCGGTGGCACATCCACATTCATTTGCTCATAAGTGCTTAAGAAGATGACATTAACTGAGCTGCCGTTGTCAACGAGCATTCTTCCTAGTCCATTCGAGCCACTCATCGCTCTCACCACTAGGGGCGTCGCGATGGGGTAATGTATGCCCTTCATGTCTTCTTCCATGAAGGTGATTGGATCGGTCCTTTTTATCCCGAGGGCTGCTATTGATAAGCCAGTTAGTCATCTGGATCCCTTCGGCCTCTTTGGCATAGCTCTTACGGGCATTCCGCGTTTGCCCTCCAATATAAAGTCCTCCGTGGATGGTGTCAATCTCTCGAATCGGAGCCTTTTCTCGCCCCTTGATCGACGGGCCTCGGGTTGCGCTCCATCCGAGGTTGTCGGCGGGCTTTTGAATTACGCCTCGATTGCCGCCATGACCCGAGGCCTCCTATCCCACCTTTGGGAGCGCCTATCTTGAAAATTGGTTCCACGTCCTCTCGTCTGGGGCTCGATCTCCTCGTCGGTGTTCATTCCGCTGCTCGAGCCCGGGTTGGTTGTCCTCCTATTGGCAAGTTCTTCCACCTCTCGACACTCGTCCGTGCTATGTCCATAGCTTCGGTGAACGCAGCAATACTTCGACTGAGTTCCCTGAGGGGGAGGAATTACTGGAGGCGTGCTGGTTCCTGCCTCATAGTAGGTGGACGGGGGCATGCCATAGTTGTATAGTCCGACCGCAGGGACCGAAGGTAAGGGAGCCGTGTAAGGGGGGAGCAGGCCCTCTTGTGTAGAGGCTACATAACTCATCCCGATATTTGGGTCGGATGGGTAGTTTCTCCGTCGCGGATTGTGTTGGAGAACAGCTCTGTTGGGATTTTGGATATACCCAGCTCTCGATGCCGGGTTGGCTCCCAACCCGCCTCGATTCATGTGGAGGATCATATTCTCATTAGTTATCTCCTCAGTGATCATTTCCACCAGCTGGTCAAAGGTGCCCGGGTTCTTGTTGCGGACATCCCTCCAGAACGGATGGTTCATGTCTAGTCCTGCCTTTAGGACGGACAAGGCCTCGGCGTCTGTTATTCTTTCACGAACAACATTTCTTTATTAAAGCGGCCTAGGTAACTTCGGCGCTCGCTGGGGCCCTGTCTTACGTCGTGAGGCGTTGGACCGGGTCGATGCGAGCTTCGAGATGAGAAGTAATTTATGAACGTCTTTTTTCGCTCTCGGCCGGTGGAAATGCTTCCTGCGACTAGTTTGTTATACCGCCGCCGCTCTCTCGACAAGGTCGGTGAAAGGCCCCGCATTTCAAGGCCGGAGTGGCTCCTCGAAGGCTCATTTCTGTTTTGTATGTGTTCACGTGATCCAATGGATCGCCCCTGCCTGTGTAAGGGGTAATCTTGGGCACGCGAAACTCGTGGGGATGGACGCGTTCCTGATTCTGGCTGAAAAAGGGAGGTTCTCGTCATCGTCGTCCACTTCGAATGATCTCGTAGGCCTCGGATATTCTGCCCCGGCGTTCGCTTCTGGAAGCAATGGGGCGAGGCATTGGGCTTGACGTCCGCCCCCATAGTTCTGATGTTGGGGCTGTGGTTGCATGGTTGGCTGGGGTGCGTATGGTTGGTAATCCGACTCTCCCCTAGCCTCGGCTTCCCTCGCCCTCCTTTCCCGCCTATTTCTAGGGGGACTTTGGGGCGGTTCCCTCCTTTGCGGGTTCTCTTGTGGCCATCTCCTGCTCCCCTGTTCGCCTAGCCTTTCAAACACACTGGCGGACATCGTGGGCTGGGGCCTTCTTTCTGATGCAGCGGCTTTGTCCCCCTCCTCGTTGGTTCTGGCATGGGAGGCCTTTCCCCCGGCTTGCTGGTCACGGGAGTGCCCGCTATTAACTTCATGTTCTTCTTCGGGATCGTCTGGGTCGACTCTTGTGGACCAGTTCTCACCCCCGCATGCATCATTTGGATATACCCTTGCATTTGCGCATGGTGTCGCTGCCGGTGCCTCACGGCTGGCGGCCATCGTTCTCATTTCTCATTCAAGGTTTGTGGAAGGCCTCCTTCCTCGCCTCCTCCAGGGGCTTCTCCCCCCGACCCCTCAAATGCGTCGTGGGCCGGTTCTTCTTAGGTTCTCCTCTTCGTTGCTTCCACTCATTTTGTGGGTTGGCCGATCCCTTGCTCAGGGAGATTCCTTTGCTCAAGGAAAAAGAAGCTTTTTGTCACGCTTCCCACAGACGGCGCCAATCTGTTGACCTCCAAAAATGGCTGCCAACAGGATCCCCACGCTACCTCTGCCCACATGTACTTTCCTCTTACTAAAGCAAAGGTGATAGCCTAAGGGCCTCTCACTAACAAATTCCCAGGCGGTTATGGCACTCAGGAATAGTTAGAATGGAGGACTTGATATATGTGTGGTGAGAATAATATTTTCAACATCCTTTTCTTGTGGAAGCAAGCTTAGTATTTATAGGCAAATTCTACAATGATGATCCCCTTCGATGCGCGACACGTGGTTCCATCTGAGGGATTCTCGAGTCACATCTTAGGTGTCACATCAACGGCATTAATGAGAAAGTCACTTTCGGCCGCAAACTAAGAGGCTATGATTGTGACAGGCCGCATTGGCAAGCAGCCCCATCAGTCTTTTCAAGATTGAGTTGAAAGTTTGGCAGATAGGCTTTCTAAGCACGCAACTGGGGTTGCTCACTCGATCTACTCGGTATCCTAAGACTCGAGAATTTACCCCCTCGCCCCTGGCCGCCTCGGAGAAAGGTTAGGTCGGGACCTGGACCGCCTCGGAAAAAGGTTAGGTCGGCCCAAAACGCCTCGGCTAATACACGTGTGGGCTGCCGCGAGTCGCCAGTAGGATTGGTGCGTAATAATGACATACATGTTGTGTTACTCGAATTGGTTGGGAAGTTAAATGATATCTTACTATCATATACATGGTGTGTTACTCGCATGAGTTAGAGAGTAACATGACATGTAACTATCATCATGGTGTGTTACTTGCATATGTCGTGTATTACCCGCATGATTAAGAGGATAACATGAGGCGTTACTTACAAATGGTAGTGGGTGAAAAAAGAAATGAATATACAAATACAAAAAAAAAAAAAAAAAAAAGTGTTGCAACATGAAAATAATATGATCTACTTTTTGGCAACTAATCATTTGTCGTACTACATGTCAAAAACTAACAAAATATCATGTTGGTAAATTGTACAAATATGTTCCATATGTGCTAAAAATATGAGATTGTTACTAGTTTTTTATCAACATTTGAAGAGAACTTAAGACAAACATGTTGCAATACATAAAAAGAACGCCAGTCGATCAAAATCTATAAGTCAATTAGAGCAAGCATTGGACATGAACATCCATTATAAATATATATGTCCCTCTTATGAACCCGGTTATGATCTATTCACAGCCCTCGTCTTAGTTTTTTATTAACATACTTATACAGTTGTATGCACAAGCTAAGACGTGTGACCTGTATTAAATAGATTCAACGTCTCTTTTATTTTATCATGCACTAAGTATTCTCGCATAGTTAAAGACTAATACACCGCAACACCTGCAAAAAAAAGTACAAAGGTGACACATTGTTACTGTGTAAAGACATGCACAACATTTTAATTTTAATTTTACATAAAAGACACAAGTAACACTGTTACTCTCCGTAAAAAATGCAAAATTGTTTCATTTAAAAAAAAACCAAATGAGACACATTGTCACTCTTCTAAAACATACGACACAATTTCATTTTACAAAAAACCAAACAAGTAACACTCTATTACTATCTCAGGTAACATGTATCAAAGCAGGTAACATGTATATTACTATAGCAGGTAATATGTATGTTACGAAATAAAATGCCATGTTACCCATTAAATATATTACACATATGAATACATACATTCAATACATACACAAGTACCAAATGTAAACCCGAAATGTAAAATATAGAAATTGTAAAATAATATCAAAAAACAAAACAAATAAACTTCTACAAGTAAATAACACAATGTGTCACCCACCCACTAACATGATATGTAGGGGTGGGCATTTTAACGGAACCGAATCTTTCGAACCGAAATCGAACCAAAATCGGAGGTTCCATGCTGGTTCTGAAAAAATAAAATTAAGAACAGGAATCGAGAATCGAATTGTAAATTTTTATTTTTTACAATTTATTTACCCTAACTCAATTACTCACAATCCAACATCACGATACTAAAGACAAGAATCCAACTGTCCAAGACCCAAACCAAAAGTACAAAACTCACTACTCTTAAACTCAATCTCAAATTCAATTGACCTAATTCCAATTACTCAAATTATAATCGATATTTGCTCAAATACTCAATACAAACATTGTCGTTTGTCTCGCACTTTCACTCATCTCTCTCTCTCGTTCAACACAGTGATACGGCGAATGCGAAACTCCTATGTAACCAAAACGAATCCTCAATTTTGAAAGATAACTTTCTTTTTTCTAACTCTAATTTATAAGTTTACAATTTTGATGTCTATTCTTTCAATTAATGTTTATATCTTTTAGAAATTATTTTAATATTTAACGTACTTTAATGTTAATGGATTTGCAATTTTTAATTTTTTTTCAAAACATGTTGTCAACTCACAATTTAAAAAAAAATGTTATAGGTAGAACCTGAACCCGAACCGTACGGTTAGAATTTGGTTCCAAAAATTATGTGGACCCGAACTGTTCTATTTACGAAATACCCGAACTGTAACGGGTGGTTCCGGGTATTGAAATACTCGGACCCACCCACCCGATGCCTAGGCTTAATGATATGTTACCCACATTCAAGGGCAAGTAACATTTATGTAAACCACACTCAAAAGCAGTATTTTACAAGCATTAGACATTACATTTATGAATTCATACTTATGATACATATATAGGTAGCAAATGTAAAACCCTAAAACCAAATAAAAAAAACTTAAAACTACATTTTCACAAGCAAAATGAAACTATATATTACAAAATCAAAAGAATTATCAACAAAAAATGGAACAATTTAGCAATACATACATTAAGTACATGTACGTGTTCTTGAATATCATCATATGTACTAGTTTTCAAACAATTTTTCAACTCTAAAAATATTTTTTTAATTACAAACAAAGAGTGAGGAAGAATTATGGCATATTGAGAAACAAAGTTGTGCAAATAATAGTTGAGAATCTAGAATGCGAGAAAAATCATAGGAAATATGGAAAAAATGTGGGAGGGTATAAATTAAGTAGGGCATATATCATCAGTATACCGCTTATCGATGAAATTCGACCGTAGAAAAATAAATAGAGATTGATATGAGGAAGAAGGTTGAGAAGAATAGATTTGGAGAAGAATGGTAAAGAGAAAGAGAATTGAAAAAATTGAAACAACAAATTAGAAAGCGGTGAAGATGCACGTAAATATTTATTTTGGATGAGTGGAGGTGAAACTCTCTATGACCGTGATTAAAAATTTAGTTAAAGAATGTAATTATTAGTATTTATAAAAATCAGGGTATATTTTAGTATTTTTATGAAAATTAAGTATTCAGCTTTATTATCACTTAATATGACCTAGTTTCTGTCCCCCAATGAGTTTTCAGCACAAGGCCTAAAACTCTTATGCCAGACACAAATATTTCTTAAATATTTGAGATTTTAGATAATTATGACTCATACCTAATTTTTTTTTTCAAATTTTAGACATTTACTAGATAAAATATTTTCTTTTAGCATTACTCTTTTTCATTTATTTTTACTGTATCTAAAAATAATAAACAAATTTAATTAGTTTAAATTCAAATACAATTAATAACTAATTTGTAATTTTCAGACACTAATCCTTATCACCTTTAATTAGATGATTAATTAACGTTTTTTTTCCCAAAGTACCTTCCAAGTCTCACTATTCTCAACGTTCTTCCACAACATTTTCTTCTTGCCTCAGTAATGTAAAAACCCTATGTGGAACAATCTATTCTCTCCTCTGTCAAGCCACACCCAAATTTGTTGCTCTGTTTGATTCTAATTAAATTACACTCACAATCACACAGATTTCAGTCATGTGAGTACAATTATATTCTTCAATTTCATTATTGAACAACATAACATTCAATTTTGAGTACATCTTTTTTCAGTACCATATACTCTCCTATCATTATTTGTATTCATTTTTTTTGGTGATTTTGCATAAATTTGACGATGACACTATCTTGTAGCAGCAACAAATCGAAACGTAAAAGCATATATAGGCGTATATTTCATCCCGGAAAAAAAATTTCTTCGTGGCGATGAAGCACGTAAAAGATCACGAGAAGAAGAAGTACAACATTTATGTGAAGCAAGGGATAAAGTACAATTTTTTTCCACTTCAATTATTTCATTTACTGCATGAACTCCATTATAGTTCAATTGGTGTATTATAAGTAGATACGAAGCATATTTCGTTCATTTCCATATGTGTCTTGGAGTTGTTGTTAACTTTATATTTTTTCTTCAAGATTATTTCTCACTTATCGGTAATGTTATTATTTAGGATTTATGGAAATTTATTAAATATTTGAAAAATAATCAAAATGTATGACTACTAAAATATTTCGTGTCATTCATTGCATGTACGGGTTAATGATCAAGATTTTAATTTTTATGTAGGCACTATAAGAATTATCAGATTATAGGTTACAATCTAAATTTTAAATTAGATGCAGAACTTTTCAAAATACACATTATGTCTCATTTTTGTTATTATAATGTTACGACAATTTTCCCCAAACATATGATACCCGACATTATTATGTCGATTACGATAGATTATCGGATAAATTTATGGAACTTGGATTCTCATCGTTTTACAATGTGTGGTTTTATGTTTGTAGTTGCATTGTGCTTGTCTTTTACTTTAATCACTTGTTTAGATCTTTATCGACCCGTTGAATTGTCACGTGAACTTATATATTTTAATAACTTCCCATTTTGAATATCTTCGATTATGTTTCCCATTGTTGATACTCGTGTGTGTCAACAGTACACACCCCCACGGGAATTGTACATTTTACCTATTTTTTCATGAAGTTATGGTGTTAAGTTCATTTTGTCTTGGAAGCTTATTTCACCTTTATTTTGGTAGGAACATTTTTTTTTTGTTTTCATGTATGTTTATTACATATTGGAAAGGTATTCAAATTGTATGATCACAAAAAAATTGACTATTCGTTGCATGTATATGTTCATGTTTAGGATTTTGATATTTTCATGGGTAACATTAGAACTATCAGATAAGTTTATGTTAATTGTTACCAGTATATTAATACATGTTTGTGGTACCTATATCTGATAACCATATGGATGTAGTTACTCTCATCGTATTCTATCAGTTTGCAAGTGTTACTGAATTTAGTTGAACACCTGTAAGTCGTCTTTTAGTATCAACTGTTAAGGCGTTTCTCTGCATTGTTGATGTCGAATGTTACCTATATATTGTCGTAAAATCTCACATTAAAGTCGTATACTACTTTATATATCTGGTTGTTGTACACAATTGCTTATAGTTTTTGTTATTAGAATACTACATTTCGTTTGGTTAACAATGTACTATTAACCAATAGTTACGACGTTGCAATTTATTGATATTTGCAATTACCATGTACCAATAACTACATCGGTTTCTAATGATAAATCCATCGGTTTCTCATACACAGATACGTACAAATGTTATCTTGCACCGAATTTTTTTCCAGAACTACATTGGCTGTAAATACAGCCTAAAATTTTTCTTATCGTTAATATTTATCTTCATATACTTTCAAGTTAATTGTTAAGGATTAACATTATTCCAAAGATAAAAAAAATTCTATTTTTCTATTCTTCTACTACAGTTGTAGGAATACTTGATCCACCCCAACCAATGGTGTCTTGGGAAAGTTAATGCCTCCTCCAATGCCAAATTTTCAATATCTTATCTAGGAGAATGTTATACTCACAAGAGACTATTCTCTGAGACGTGCTTTGGACATTTCCTTCATATAAATGAAATAGAATTGAATCTCCAGCTCATTCACCAAGTCTTTCTTAGATAAGTCAAGTAGTCAAATGCTGATGAGATGTGGTTCAATATCGGGGGCAGTCTCATTCACCAAGTCCATCTTAACAACTTCATATTTCTAAAAATTACATTCGTCTTAACATCTTCAATACTTGGACACGCAATTACATTCTCTTCAGTAAATTGCTCAGTACATGTTGTGTTTTCACAAATATCATTATCCATCTCTTCAATTGTTGGAAACCTTAGAATCAATGAATTCTATAAAAAGCCATAAGTAAGTTGTTGTGAGCTTCTAGTGTATGTAATCCTGCAAGTATCAAATCACGAAATTTCATTTCTCATGTTCTTCAAACTATCTTTATAACGACCGTAGGAAATTTTCTCCTCATCTTTGGAAGAAAGAAAGAATATATATGTCTGTGTGTTTCTACGTCTTCAATCTCCATCTCAAAAGAAACTCTCTCTCAAATAATATTTTTCTTGCTCTACTCACTACATCAACCCTAAAACCATAACTACTGCAACTCAGATCGTCATCCTTGCCCATCAAGAATCTATCGAGAACCAAATGTTCAAATTTCAGTGATCTATTCTCATACATTCTACGGTCGGATTCTACTGCAGGGAAGCAGTATACTAGTTAGATGCTACCTTATCAATATCTACAGACAAATTGAACTTTTTCAAATCAGATTCATTCTTTTTTATTTGTATATATAAATACACAGAAGTATCACTACAAATTTGGATCAGGGAATCGTTCTTTAAAAACTAATATTGTACGATTATAGCATACTGTGACTGGTCTCTTTTTAATTCTGTCATTATCATTTCAACTAACTTCATATAACTACAGTCCAAATAGATGATTAATCCAACAATTGAGTAATCATTCTAAGTGTGTGATTGATCCCACAGACCATCGTAGTATACCAAAATACTAACAGATCCCATAACCAAAGAACAAAGTTTTCAATGATCAAATATCCATGCTAATAATCCGGCACCAATACAATAGTATGTGTTACCATAGTTCTTAAATATATAACCATAATTCAATCAATAGTATGCTTATTCACACTCATCTATCTATATACATTTATCCGATTAGATACTTAACTCATATTTCATGAACAGTTGAAAAATAGTTTTACAATTGGTCGTTACTATTCTTGTATTTATAACATCAAATGTATATGTATATTGTTGGATAAAATTTAACATGTGGGGCCAAACATGTATATATTAAAATGTGTGGTGTTATCTTAAGGTTTTAGTCAATAAAGTGATCCACTAAAGACTATTTTGGACTAATGGGTATTAAGTGTCATGAGATTAAAGTGTAGAGACGGATACAATGTTTTAAATTGATGAGGGGCCAATTTAACAACATTGAAACTTAATAACCGCCTGCTGATTATATATCTGATCATGGTCCCCAATTGAGCGTGGCTTTTCATAACTCTTTGTATCCCCATCAACAAGAGACACTAAGGAGAAAACCACGGATCAATTGGAAGACCATAACCCAGTTCGATCAAACAGAATCATGGATTCAGTGCGCCCGCAGTATTAATCTTGGTAATTACTGACATGATGGTTTTAAGTCATAGATATGTAATCATCCGTATTTATGAATTCAGTAGATTAATTCTAACAAGTGGTATCAGAGCCACCTTCATGTTGTATTATCAGATATGAATATATGTGGACATAATTCGTTTTTTCTGAAATAATAAATTCATGGATTTGGAAATTAACAAAGAATTCAGTATATATATTATGCATGTATATACACGTAATAATTGAAATACATGATTTCAATTTCAGTAATTATACTAATTCTCGGATATATACACGCAAACACGTATATATGAATATACACATGCATATATATATTCTAAAGAATATGGGATTTCAATTTATGCAATCTGTATGGTTTTTCAATTTGGTTTTTTGTGGTCGGATTTGTGGATAAACATCTTGGATGATTTCCGTCGTCGGAATGGACGTCCGGCGCTGGGTGGACAAGATTGGCGCGTCGCAGCGACATTGCGTGAGGTGGATGGCGTCATGCAGTCATGGCGACGACGGCTAGCGTGTGAGTTTTTATGCGTCACGGAGATGGCGTGACTGCGCAAGGGGATCGCCGGCATGTGGCGCCGCGATCTCCGTCTCGTTGGTGGCGGCGGCAGCTAGGGTTTCTAACCCTAGCTGTTTGCTTTTGGGGCCAAGGGACTTCATACGGAAATTAGAAGATCTAAGGGGCTAGTTTGCAATTTTCCAAATTTTGGTTCATTTAATCTCTAGTCCTCCTGGTTGTTCCCTCATTTAATTAAACCCTAAAGTGTTAAAATCATTTAAGTAAGCCCTTTAGACTTCTGAATTTATAAAATAAGTCCCTACAGTTTTAGTAATCAATTAAGTTGGGCCTTTGAAGTTCTGAATTTTATGATTCAGTCCCTAAAGTTTAAGATTTTAATTAATTGGCCACTAAAGTTTTGGTAAAATTGTAATTTAGTCCTTCAAGCTTAAAATCTTTCATAATTGGCCAATCAAGTTCAATTAAATTGCAATTTAACCCTCCAACTTAATGATTACTTAATCCTAAAGCTTTGAACTTCAAAAATTCAAATCCTAAAGTTTTAAAGATATGCAAAAACAGTTAATTCTGAGTTCAAATTTTGGTATGATGGACTCTTTTGAGAAATATAATATTCCAAAGTGAATTAATTGAAGCAACATGTTGCCAAAGTAACCTCTCTTGTGGAAATTAATTCACTTAGAATATTAGAAGGTTTTGTGTGTGTCTTTGTTCATGCGGATATTGATCGCCCAAAGGAAGGTCAATGTTTGGTGGAATTTCACATGCACTGTGGTGATAAGCGTGACGATTATTTGGTTTAACGTGTGATCAATAAATCGGTCCAAAGAAAGGTTTATTGATTGACATGTCTTATTGTCGATGTTTGATTGCTACATCGAGGTACCACTTACGAGTCAATGTTTCTGTCCAAAGACTAAATATTGATGTTGTGCTAGGTATCTTGTGATGGGCCTTACCAATATATTTGAAATTATTATTTGCATAATGAAGTACTAATGTAAGCTATTTCTATCTCTTTCTCTATCTGACTCATTCATCCACTTCCACAATATCTCGCAAATATCAATTCAATCCCCATGCTTAATGGGTCAAACTTCAAGGATTGGAAGAGAACGTTTTAATTGTTCTTGATCGCATGGATCTCGACCTTGCTCTCGGGATTGAGAAACCGCTTCTCTTACGGATGTAAGTTCACACGATGACAAGAGGAACTTTGAGAAGTGGGAGCGCTCAAATCGCATTTAGTCTTATGATCATTAAGCGGCATTCCGGAAGCCTTTAGAGGCGCAGATCTCGAGGAGGTAATTGATGCCAAAGAATTCCTTCATTGAAATTGAAAAGCGTTTTGAAAACGATAAAGGTGAAACAAGCACGCTTCGCAAAGCTTGATTTCAATGAAGTATAAAAGTAAAGGGAACATAAGGGAGTACATCATGCAGATGTCTCATACTGCTTCAAAACTTAAGGCACTAAAGCTCGACTTGTCTGATGACTTGCTCGTGCATTTAGTATTAATATCGCTTCCTGCACATTTCAATCAATTTAAGGTCAGTTATAACTGTCAAAAGGAGAAATGGACTCTAAATGAGCTCATTTCTTATTGTGTGCAAGAGGAAGAAAGGTTGAAGCAGGACAGAACTGAAATTGCTAACTTGGCAAGTACCTCTAAAGATAAGGGCAAGAAAAGAAAAACAGAATATGAAGCTGCTAAGGGTCCGGAACAAAAGAAACCACATAAAGATAAAGAGGGTTGTTTCTTTTGCCAGAAGCCTGGACATTTAAAGAAGGATTGTACCAAATATAACGCCTGGCGTGCAAAGAAAGGTACATTTCTTAATTTGGTCTGTTCTGAGGTTAATTTAGCTTCAGTACCTAGAAACACTTGGTGGTTAGATTCTGGGTGTTATACTCACCTTAATTGTTTCTATGCGGGGTTCCTGTTCTGCCGAAAGCCAAATGATGCTGAAAGATTCATCTTTGTGGGCGACGGAAAATCGGTGGAAGTTGAAGCAATAGGCACTTTTAGGTTATTGTTAGGAAGCTGGTTTTATTTGGATTTGAAAGACACTTTTGTTGTACCGTCGTTTAGGCGGAATTTAGTTTCTATTTCCTTATTGGACAAATTTGGATATCATTGTTCTTTTGGAAATTGTCAGTTTAGTCTTCATTAAATTCAAATATTGTTGGTCTTGGTTCATTATGTTCATACGATAACTTATATTTGCTTGATACTATTGCGTCATATAATGAAACCTTGCATGTGGAATCACGTGGTACTAAGCGAAAATTAAATAAAGAAAATTCGGCAAAATTATGGCACACAAGCGCTTAGGTCACATCTCAAAAACAAGAGTTGAAGCGACTTGTGTCGGATGGCATTTTGGATTCCACGGACTTTCTGAACTTTGATGTTTGTATTGATTGTATCAAGGAAAGCAGACCAAAACAAAAAGGTTAGGTGCCAATAGAACTTCGGACGTCTTAGAATTGATACACACAGATATTTGTGGACCATTCCCTACGGCTTCTTGGAATGGTCAACAATATTTTATATCATTCATAGACGATTACTCACGTTATGGGCATCTATATCTTATTCATGAAAAATCTGAGTCACTGGACATGTTCAAGGCTTTCAAAGCTGAAGTTGAGAATCAACTCAACAAAAGGATTAAAAGCGTTAGGTCTGATCGTGGTGGTGAGTACTACGGCAGATATGACGGTTCAGGTGAACAACGTCCAGGACCATTTGCTAAATTCCTAGAGGAATGTGGAATCGAATCTGACAAGACACCATGCCGGGATCACCTAGCATGAATGGTGTAGGCGAAAGACTAAACAGGACTCTTAAGGACATGGTAAGGAGTATGATTAGTCATTCTACTTTACCAAAATCACTGGGAGAAGCATTAAAAGGCTGCAACTTATATTACGAGCAGAGTACCAACTAAATCTGCTTTGCTAAAACACCTTATGAGCTTTGGACAAAGTGAAAACCTGTTTCTAAAGCACTTCCACATTTGGGGATGTCCGGTGAGGCTAGGCCTTATAGGCCACATGAAAATAAATTGGACTCCAAAAGCATGAAAGGCTATTTTATTGGTTATTCGAGCGATCAAGGGGCTACAAATTTTATAATCCCACACTTAAGTCAATTTTTGAAACGGAAGCGCAACATTTTTGAGGATGTTGAGTTTGGGGAGAAATAAGGTTAGAGACATTGTCTTTGAGGAAGAAAGCGAGGAAGGATCGATTTCGATTCCTACTATTACTTTTGACAATATGCGGTCTCTGTGCACTGCCACCGATCAAGAAGTATATCAGGAACCTCAAAGAAGATAATGTTGAAGAACCTCCCACCATTCCGTAAGTATAAACTCAACAACCTCAAGAACCAATATTATTAAGGAGATCCACTCGAGAAAGGAAAATGCTATTTCGGATGATTTTATAGTATTTCTCCAAGAACACGAGGAAAATAATGGAATGATGGAAGATGATCCAATCAATTTCCATCAGGCCATGAAGGGTTCTGATTCTTAAAAGTGGATTGATGCCATGAATGAGGAGTATAAGTCTATGCAAGACAATAAAGTTTGGGATCTTGTCCCATTACCAGAAGGTGCGAAGCCCATTGGTTGTAAATGGATTTTAAAACCAAAAGTAGATTTTAAGGAGATCCACTCGAGAAAGGAAAATGCTATTTCGGATGATTTTATAGTATTTCTCCAAGAACACGAGGAAAATAATGGAATGATGGAAGATGATCCAATCAATTTCCATCGAGGCCATGAAGGTTCTCGATTCTTAAAAGTGGATTGATGCCATGAATGAGGAGTATAAGTCTATGCAAGACAATAAAGTTTGGGATCTTGTCCCATTATTGAGAAGGCGAAGCCCATTGGTTGTAAATGGATTTTAAAACCAAACGGGATTCAAAGGTAATGTGGAAAGATATAAGGATCGTCTTGTAGCTAAAGGCTTTACACAAAAGGAAGGTATTGACTTCAAAGAGACTTTCTCCGGTTTCAACGAAAGACTCTTTCAGGACAGTCATGGCACTTGTTGCACATTTTGATCTTGAGTTACATCAGATGGATGTTAAGACAGCGTTTCTCAATGGAGACATTGATGAGACGATTTATATGGTGCAACCAGAAAACTTCGTGTCAGGAGACTCAAAGAATATGGTTTGCAAATTAAAGAAATCTATCTATGGACTTAAGCAAGCTTCCCGTCAGTGGTACTACAAATTTCATCAAGTGATTATCTCGTTTGGTTTTGAGATAAATATTGTTGATGATTGTGTATATCACAAGTTCAGTGGGAGTAAGCATATTTTCCTGGTTTTGTATGTTGACGACATACTGCTTGCCACTAATGATATAGGCATGTTGCACGAAACCAAGACTTTTCTGTCAAGGAATTTTGAGATGAAAGATCTTGGGGACGCCTCTTTTGTATTAGGGATTCAGATACACCGGGATCGCTCTCGGGGTATTCTTGGATTGTCACAAAAGAGCTATATCGATAAAGTTCTTAAAAGGTTTGGCATGCGAGGATAGTAAACCAGAGACACCCTCATTGCTAAGGGAGACAAATTCGGTCTCAATCGCGTGCCGAAAAATAATCTTGAAGTTAAGGAAATGCGAAGATTCCCTATGCATCACCGTTGGGAGTCCGATGTATGCTCGAGTTTGTACATCGCCCGGATATAGCATTCATTGTTGGAATCTTTGGGCGGATATTTAAGTAACCCAGGATGAATCATTGGATAGCGACAAAAAGGGTTATGAGGTACTTGAAGAGAACAAGAGATTTCATGCTTACATACAGCTGAGGATCGGATCGATTAGAGATCGTAGGGTACTCCGATTCGATTTTGCGGGATGCAAGACAAGAGGGAAATCCACATCAGTCTGCATATATATCGCTAGTTGGAGGAGCTATATCCTGGAGGAGTGCTAAGCAAACACTCGTAGCTTCTTCCACTATGGCGCAGAGTTTGTAGCATGTTATGAGGCATCTAATAATGGGATATGGCTGCGAAATTTTGTCCTTTGGGCTGCGCGATTACGAATGGTATTGATAGACCATTAAAGTTATATTGTGACAATAACTCTGCGGTGTTATATTCTAATAACAACAGAGTTCAACTAAGTCAAAACACATTGACATTAAATTCCTTGTTGTGAAAGAAAGGGTACAGAATGGATGATTTTCATAGAGCATATTGGGACAAACTCCATGATTGCGGATCCGCTTACTAAAGGATTACCACCCAAGGTTTTTCATGAGCACCTTCGCTCGTATGGGTGTTGTATTTCTTGAGGATATCACGTTTTAGTGGGAGTTTGTATTTTGGTTGCTATATGTTTATTTTTGGACACATTTGTGTATTTGGATAATTTTCCATATGTAAATAAAGTATTCAGTTCATTACATTCTGTTACATTATGTTTGGAATTGATCTCACTTAAGGAATAAAGTCGGACCAATTGAAAATAGACATGTTTGGATCACATAACATGTAATTTTCATACTACACTCTCATGATTGATCTATGTCATTTGGTTGTATTAGTGTACGTGACCATTGATGGATTTAGTTACGATTAATGTAACGAAAGTCGCTTTGATCCTACATTGATATGATTAATGGACGAGATTGTTTGAAAATACCCTTTACCGATGATAGCAAAATTTTGAGCTCATAGGTTGTGCACATTTATAAGGATACATGTATGGCCCGGTGGGAGATTGTTGGATAAAATTTAAATGTGGGGCCAAACATGTATATATTAAAATGTGTGGTGTTATCTTAAGGTTTTAGTCAATAAAGTGATCCACTAAAGACTATTTTGGACTAATGGGTATTAAGTGTCATGAGATTAAAGTGTAGAGAGACGGATACAATGTTTTAAATTGATGAGGGGCCAATTTAACAACATTGAAACTTAATAACCGCCCTCAGATTATATATCAGTCATGGTCCCCCAATTGAGCGTGGCTTTTCATAACTCTTTTGTATCCCCATCAACACAAGAGACACTAAGGAGAAAACCACGGATCAATTGGAAGACCATAACCCGATTCGATCAAACAGAATCATGGATTCAGACGCTTCGCTTGATATTAATCTTGGTAATTACAAAGATGATGGTTTTAAGTCATAGATATGTAATCATCCGTATTTATGAATTCAGTAGATTAATTCTAACATATATATCAAAATAAGTAGTTATTGCATCAGATAAACTTATGAGGTATAATTTTCAACAATCTAAATTCCACAACTAACATTTCAAGATTAGTGAAAACACGGATTTACAAATGACTTGTTAAAAATATTCGATTTCGTAGTCAATTTGTTATTTCTATATCACAATTACTGGCTTGTGTAACAAATTATAAATAAGAAGTATAAATTTCAAGAACATGCGTTCCATTTATCATGTCGGGAAAAGCTTAAGCAATTCCAAAACTGAATGGCAACTTAATTGCTCATAAAAGATTGGAGAACTCACATGTTTGAAAAGATTCTAGATGGTAATTACACAACCTCAACAACCAAGAACCTAGTTAACAGTGTCTTATCCCAAGAAATAACCATGGACTCAAAAATCTACAATTCGGTAGCAACATCTTCAGTTTTCAAATGTATTCAAGACTGATACATTAACATTTTTCTGATGATTTATTCTTAAATGTATTCAAAATTCTACAAAATTTTACATTATAAGTGTGAAAGTAATTACACAATACTTACCTGCCCATGTCTTCAGAAAATGCAAAGAATTGCCCCAATTTTGGATTATGATACATCTTCTTGTTGATGATGAATGATGTTGTTTCTTTTCAAATTCAATTTTTAGATGATTTTGGGATCTGAATTCTAATACTTCTTCTTGTTGATGAATGTTGTTTGTTTTCAAATTTAATTTTTTAGATGATTTGGAGATTTGGAGATATCCATTTGTAACGGGTGAAACCGCCAAACGAGAATAGTAAAGTTGTGCAATTACGTTTGCATTTATTGTCTAGTAATATAATTGATTTAAAATTGAAAATGGTATTTGTATCCTTTTTTTTCACCCACTAAAATTGTAGTTTAGTTAATTATATTAGTCATATATGTAAATTTTCCTTGAGATTTTGGAAGAAGCAGCATTCTTGATGGGCATGCACCCTTGGGCAAGGATCTAGTAGGAATTGTGTCTTTAGTTGGAGCTAACCTTACTATCCAGCCAATTTCATTAAAAATTTGGCCTACGAGGACCGTTTTACAACTTTTAAAAATTCTAAGGAGTGATTTATTATGTCACCCCTTTCTAATTTTCCTTACATATATTTTTTCTCTTTTTGTATATATAAATAGATACCACTTGTAGCATGGTCTTGAGTAAACATTCCCTAACTAATGGGTATCCTTACCCTAGACATATTTGTGGGTGGTCCTTTAGCAAATGTATACTAACCTATAAGAGGGGGTATAAGTACCACGATGTCTGGTTACATAATCCATCTCAATATAAAGTGGGAATGACACATATAGCATCTAATGAGTACCTTTACTTATCGCAAAACAGATTTGTGTACCCTAAAACCAGGTACCCTTACATATTCTAAGAGAATGATTCTAAGCGTCAACTTATCTTTTCAAGTGTAATACTATGATAATATCAGTGCTCTGCAATAACAGATAACAAACATACTTATTATTAATACAAAAGGTGAGGATTTGTTACATATACTTAATCTCGAAAGCCAAATATAACCCAAAAGATCTCTCTATACTAAAAAAACCTATGGGATGTGTGTGAAAGTGACTTACAACTCTTAGTGGTACCAAAATAAGACACCTTCATATACTGCAAAGGATCCCGTACCTATGAGATGACAAACTGGCTTTCTTCCTTATCCATTACTACTACCTAAAGAATTTTCCAACCATCACGAGTTAAACTCCAGTTGTGTCTTCACAGTATTCAATAATTTCATGAGCCATTAGGATCTAAACAGTAATAGTTATCGTGAAACGTGAATGAGTATAAAATCATACACAATGAATGATACATGGTGCTCACACGTAGAGGTGACAAAATGGAGCGGTCCAGATGGGCTAGCCCAGATAACCCAGATTCGGGTTATTAAAAATTGATCAAATAAAAATCGGATCAATTTGACCAAGTACAACTAACCCATCGACCAATTGAGTTGAAGTCGGGCTGACCTAATAAAAATTTTGACCCAAATCTCCACCCCCACCTCCACTGTGAAACTTTGTAACAATTAGGGAGGGATTTCTCCCCCCTTGTTTCTGGTGCGGCAAATCTCTCTGGTTTCGCGACCAGAGGAGCTCTCGAGTTACGTGAGATGGGAAAGATGGTGGAGTTTTTTTTTTAATTATAAATAATTGTTTTAAAAAAATAAATTAAAAATTTAAGTTGGACCGGTACAGTTGGTCCAAATACTGGCCTATGTAAAACTAGGCAAGGACTGACACATTCCAATTTTGTGTAGTTCGTCTATTTAGTTGGGTCGATCGGTATTGCCCATTCTCTGCTGACATGCAACTATATGCATGAACATGATTCATAGATGCAATTCATTTTATCTTTTTCTGTTTGATCATTTTGGAACCCTTATGAAAACCATAATGATTGTACTCTGAACTTAAATAAATAATGATTAGCAGCACATGCTAGGCTGACTCTAGTTGTCCCTTAAATATAATTTTGGGACTCTGGTTGTCCCATAATTAATTGGATCCTTTTGACTCTAGTTGTCAACTTGGTGGTTGGCCAACTGATCAGTACAATCATGGACTGTAGGTTATGCATGTTATGACATGTGATCATGTTAACACATGAATGATACTTGAAGATGTACAATAATCAAATCATTTTTTGAAAGTGCTCATAAATAATACTCATAACCATATGATAGAATTTCAATACTATTAACATCGAAATCACATAGCATGTCTTGACATAGAAACACATAGCTTCTATTAGAATTTCATTTAGATTAGAATACCATATAGTAGGATAAGTAAGATATCATATATGTAATATTCCTATCCTAGGTAGAACTCTTTTCTTTTTATTTCTTTCCTTATTAGGTTTCTATTAACCTATATATATATCTTGTATCCCCATTCATTAATTACATTACATCAATATACAGAGAGAACTATTTCTCCACACGTATTCTCCATTATATTTCTTCATCTCTTTTATATTTTTACATGGTATCAGAGAGACGATTCTGAGCGACGATGCTTCGCACAAACGATGATAGAAAAATCATAGAGACGACGATTGCCCAATCGGATCCCATGGCTCTACAGCAATCCGATCATCCCGACTTCATCCCCGTTTCTAAACCACTCGATGGAAACAATTATGGTACAAACACCATAAAGACGACGATTGCCCAATCGGATCTCATGGCTCTACAGCAATCCGATCATGAAGGGCAACATTCAATCAATTCAATCAATTGGAGATCGAACCGGAAAAGTGACAATCGGCCAACCAAAAATCGGTCAGACCGGTCGACCGGTTCGTCCAACCGGTCAACCGTTTCGACTGAAATCGGGCAGAAACAGTGCACCTACTGCAGGATGATTGGCCACATCATTGATACCTGCTATTTCATCCATGGCTTCCCTCCAGGGCACAAGTTTCATGGAAAAGACGTGAAGCCACGAAACAAACGCTTCACAAACACTACTACCGCTTCTACACCTGACCAAAAGGAAGGCAAAACGCTCACAACCAAGGAATATGAACAGATCATGACACTTCTAAACAACAAGTCGAGTAATGACAAGCCTTGTGTTAATACTTCAGGTATCAATATCTCTACTACCCCTTTGAGTAATTCATGGATTATTGATAGCGGGGCCCCGACCACCATGTGACGAATGATGAGATTCTTGAGAATAAATTCATGCCAATGCACAAAACTGTGCAATTACCGAATGGGGGTCATGCTCTTATTAAATCCATTGGTACAGTTAACTTTGAAAATAATATGACTGTTGATAATGTGCTTCATGTTCCTAAATTCAAAGTTAATCTATTATCTATCAGTAAACTTACTAGAGAGTTAGGTTGCTATGTGACTTTTTTCCCTGATTTTTGTGTCATGAAGAATCTGACTACGAAGAAAACGATTGGCTTGGGAAGGCAGAGTAACGGCCTATATTACTTTTCACAAAACCACAAATACATCATACTACCAATTGGATCAACTAACCTATGGCATAAACGTCTTGGACACCCTTCACCTCACCTCCTCTTCAATTCCTAGCACAAAGTATCTTAGGTATTAGTTTTGATTCTCACGATATTTGTGATATTTGTCATCAGGCAAAACAATCTAGACTACCCTTTAAAGTCAGTCAAATATCTAGCAATAAACCCTTTGATTTGATTCATTGTGATATTTGGGGACCTCATAGAATTTATTCTTATTCGGTGCTAGATATTTCCTTACAATTGTTGATGACTTTTCTCGTTATACTTGGGTACACCTCATGCGCCACAAATCTGAAACTCAAAGCATAATTAAAAATTTCTTTGCTTGGGTTAAAACTCAACACAACCTGACTATAAAAACCTTGAGATCTGACAATGGCCAAGAGTTCTTATCCTTACAAACATTCTTAGATGAAAATGGTACTATTTTTCATAAGTCATGTCCTTATACCCCTCAACAAAATGGAGTGGTAGAGAGAAAACACCGCCACCTCCTTAATGTGGCTCGTGCCATTAAATTTCAAGCCAATCTTCAGTTAAACTTTTGGGGAACATATCAAAACAATTTTGTTACCTTATCAATCGGATACCTTCACCATTGCTCTCACACAAAATACCTTACGAAAGATTGCACAAGAAACCACCACCATATTCCCATTTACGTGTCTATGGTTGCCTATGTTTTGCCACCAACCTTAGACCCAAACCATAAATTTGACACACGAGCCAAACGGTGTGTGTTCCTTGGATACTCCTCGTGACAAAAAGCATACACCTTATATGACCTAACCGACAAAAAGCTAATAGTATCCCGAGACGTTGTGTTCCATGAAAATATATTTCCATACACTTCCCAACAACATGATGAAACCAACTCCATCCCATTGCCACAATCTATGCCTCTAGATGTTGAAACACCATATTTCACAAATCCTGAGGACCAACACTTAGCAGAAACAGATAACTTGCCTGACAATCCTGGACAATCATCCGGACCAACCGGTCGACCAGACGGTCGACCGGTTCAGTTGTCCGCTTCAACAGAGAGTCCAACCGGTCTACCTACTGGTCGACCGGTTACCTCATCCGGTTCAACAGAGAGTTTAAACGGTCGACCGTCTTCACCTACCGGTCGACCGGTTGAGCAGTGTCCAACCACAATTGATCTACCTACCTCTTCTCACCCTCCAGATGACCAACTTAGACGATCCTCAAGATCAATTCAAACCCCATTTCACACGAAAGATTACTATATCAATCATACCGCCTACTCAAGTCGAATCTCTTCCAACAAATCAAAGACTCGACACCCTATGTCAATGTATGTATCATATAGTAACCTTTCTTCTATACATCGTGCTTTTACATATAATATTTCTCATATCATAGAGCCACTACATATGAGGCGAAAGATGGGATCCCAAATGGGTCGCCGCCATGAATGATGAAATTCGTGCCTTGAAGAAAACAATACTTGGTCACTTGTACCGCTTCCTCCAAATTCTCATCCTATTGGTTGTAAGTGGGTGTTCAAAATTAAATTTCATTCGACGATGCGGTTGAGCGATACAAAGCACGGTTAGTGGTGAAGGGGTTTACACAACGAGAAGGGATTGATTATAATGAAACTTTCGCTCCAGTTGCAAAGTTAACTACAGTCAGATGCTTACTTGCTATCGCCTCTATTCGTAACTGGACGCTTCATCAGATGGATGTACACAATGCCTTTCTTCATGGTGATCTTGATGAAGAAGTCTATATGACTCCCCCTCCTGGATTTCGTCGACAGGGGGAGACACCAGTTGTATGTCGACTTCATAAATCTTTATATGGATTGAAACAGGCATCTCGTTCTTGGTTTCAAAAATTTGTATCTGCTATTATTCAGTTTGGGTTCAAACAGTCACATGCAGATTACTCACTCTTTACAAAGGTCAATGGTAATTCATTTACGGCAATTCTATTATATGTGGATGATATGATTGTCACAGGAAATAATAGAGAAGCAATCTCTACTACAAAAATATTCCTTGCATCTCAATTCAAGTTGAAGGATCTTGGCACATTAAAATACTTTCTTGGAATAGAAATTGCTCGCTCAAGATCAGGGATTTCAATAAATCAAAGGAAGTATACTCTTGACATTCTTCAAGAAGCCGGATTACTTGGATCAAAACCTGCAGCATTTCCTATGGAGCAGTCATTAAAATTTAATCTAACTGATGGAAAGTTATTAAAAGATCCCACATATTATCGACGGTTGGTAGGAAAGCTCATTTATCTCACCATTACCGGACGGAGATCTCATATTCGATCAATACACTCGACCGGTTTATACGAGACACCTAGACAACCCCATCTTGATGCGGTTCATCGATTGCTACGATACTTGAAAGGGGCACCGGGGCGAGGATTATATTTCCCATCGGTGGGAAATTGCATTAGCGTGATTTTGTGGTGCAGTTGGGGGGAGATATTACTACACGACGTTCGATTCTGAGGATATTGTGTATTTTTGGGAAAAGCACTTATATCATAGAAAAGCAAGAAACAAACGACTGTGTCCAAGTCATCAGCAGAAGCTGAATATAGGGCAATGGCTTCCATTACATGTGAGCTTATATGGTTGAGACAATTCTTGATGCGGACTTATGTGTAGATCATCCACAAGCAGCAATATTATATTGTGATAATCAAGCAGCAATGCATATTGCCGCTAATCCAGTATATCATGAAAGAACAAAACACATTGAAATAGATTGTCATATTGTTCGTGAACGAATTGATAAGGAGAGATCAAGGCGCTTATGTTCCAAGCAACAATCGATTACTGATTTATTTACTAAAGCATTGGGGAATGAGGTATTTCACAATTTCACTCACAAGTTGGGCACTCTTGACATACATGCTCCAACTTGAGGGGGAGTATTAGAATTTCATTTAGATTAGAATACCATATAGTAGGATAAGTAGGATATCATATATGTAATATTCCTATCCTAGGTAGAACTCTTTTCTTTTTATTTCTTTCCTTATTAGGTTTCTATTAACCTATATATATATCTTGTAACCCCATTCATTAATTAAATTACATCAATATACAGAGAGAACTATTTCTCCACACGTATTCTCCATTATATTTCTTCATCTCTTTTATATTTCTACAGCTTCAACATAATCTTGTCAAATCAGAAGAAAATAAACATATTTCACTCATGGTTTACTAGCGGTACAAATCTCATACAATTCTTATCAATTAACACAATATTCCCATAATTAATAACTTCATAATTGGGTTTCTATTTCGGTGTTGGGGTTCCACTAGGGACATTAGATCATTCCCTTGGTATTTTTGCCATGGGTACATGTGGAAATTATATTCTTCTTGAGTAATTATACTTTTTTTGTTTTTAAGCATCACGGTAAAAGTAGAATGTGCTTGGGATATTGTAGGATAAGTATAGTTCCCTCCACCTAGTGGGGAGCTTGGACAAGTCACCTAGTGGGGCAAATAAGCTCCCCACTAGTGTGGAGGAGATCATCCCTGATTGTAGGATACCCTGGAACAGCAGGATAACCACCATTAATGGTTGTTCTTGCTTTATTCCAGTTTAGCCCTTAATTTTCTATGTTTTCTTCATGCAATTATGGTGTTCTACAGATTCTAGAAGTTTATGATCGAGTGATCTAAAGTTCTAGATAGAAAGGTAATGAAATCTCACTTTCAACTTGATTTTTCTTCCTAACTTTCAGCTTGGCAGTAGCTTCTTTCTCCTATAGCTCTTGGACTGTGCATGCGCGTGTATTTGTGTAGGAGATTCAAGGACCAACTTATAGCAAACAGAAAACTCAGGACAGATCTGGCAAAATGAGGGACATTCAAGGTCCATTTTCAAAAAGTCTTATAGGGTTTGCTTGGCAATTGGGATGAAGTATCTCTTAAACAAAACATCATTAATCATTTCAAGAATTGTCGGATTAAAGTAAGACCCAACCTTCAATATGCAGTGGAGGATCTTGTGTCCCATTTTAGGGGTTCAAATAAGTCAATGGTTGAGACAGACACATCATCGAAGTGATATGGATGAAACAGCTTGGAAGATTATACGATTAATGTAGATGTCGACCTACCATCCGAGTTGAGAGCTAATCAAGCACCAAGGTAAAACATGTGCATGTAGCAGCTTTGAACGTCAAGGCAAGGTCATTCCATCGAAGGGTTAAAGTCTACTTGAAATGGTCTTGAAGATTAGGCGCATATGGTCATTCGAGTGAGTGCATAGGATAATAAATCAATCCAAACGGCATCGAGCAACAACTTTGAAGCGAATGATGAGGAAACTAGATATCTTATGAATGGGGCCACATGATTTTCATTAGATCAATTTGTATTCCACTTTTATGTACGAGGCCATTTGTTGTGTTTTTGAACAACACCTCCTAAGTTTTACTATTTTATTTTTGCGCTACTAATAATAGGCCACAGTGATCAAATTTAATTAAAAAAGAAATCATTAGGTAGTATTAGGCATGTAGGTTGTACTAAAATATATTAAGGCCATGTTTGTTTTTAATTAAAATTTTGCTAAAAAGCGAAGTCAAAGTTAGCAATTAATTTTAACCACACATTTTATGGACCCACAACTTTTTAACCATACATTTCATCAATTTTTATTAACTTTTCTAAAAAATCTAATTTTAATCAAAATCAAACACACCCTAAATTACGAGATAGGCATGTAATTTGTACTTTTTATGGGTAATTTGCACTTTTGGTCCTCAATCTTTTCAATTTGTAACAAATCTACCCCAAACTTTTTTTTGGGATTGGCCATCCTAACCTTTGCATTTTGTTGTAAATCACATCATTTTAACATATTTTGATGAATTTTCCTTCTCTTTAAATAAACAAAAATACAAAAAAGCTAAAAACAACAAAAAAATTAAAAAAAATTGTAAATGAAGTCCTACAACTTTTAAAAAGTACAAAATAAATTAATCTTCTCCAAAAATCTACCCCACCCCCACCCTACCCTATCCTACCCTATCCTACCCTACGCCACCCTACCCTACCCTCATATCTCTATCTCTCTCTCTCTCTCTCTCAAGCACACAAAGCACCACCACCCAATTAAAACTCTTTTGTCTTCTTGTTTTCCTTTAGTTTAACATTCACCCTTGAACCCCCGACCCATGACCCACGCCTGCCAGTAAAGAAGATCCAGTTATCAATAATCAAACATATATACCTAATCTAGTGTATAGTTTGTAATTTATGCAACCTCAATTTTCACTGTAATTATATACATAAAATATTTTGATGACTATAATGTATGGGGTGGTGGTGTGGGGACCTTAATAGTTCTTGGAGTTCAAATGTGATGAGGAACACTCCAAATGTTGTGCAAAGGATATTGGAGAAGCTTTGGAGGTAGAAACACACGAAATCGAGACTATGCTTCTCCTAGGATCGATACATATTCCACATCCTTAGATAGGATGGACTCACCTTCTTCTGTATGGCGAACGATACATTCGGGAGTAAGCTCTATTATGGAAAAAAGAAGAAAAATATAGAAATTACAATCACCTCTTTTTGCTAAGGAAATTATTATGTTTCTGTAAGTGTTTGTTGGATGTGATTTACAGTATAGTGTATCAAGGATTCGTCTTCTTCTTGTTGTTGTGAGTACAAATAATGTGCTACTATGCAAAATCATATTTTAGGTTTTCACCATGGATCGATGTTTTAAATTTGAAGGTCAAAAGCAGAATGGCTGTGGTGGTCTTTGGGTGGTGTCGAGTGGAGCCGCCTATGTGGTCGTGGTCTGTCATATTCTTGACGGTGGTGGTGGTGGTGGTGGTGGTGGTGGTGGTGGGTGTGTGTGTGTGTGTGTGTGTGTGTGTGTGTGTGTGGGGTGGGGTGGGGTGGGGTGGGGGGTGGGGTGGGGTGGGGTGAACTTATTTTGTACTTTTAAAAATTATAGGACTTCATTTGCAATTTTTTAATTTTTGTTGTTTTAGCTTTTTTGTATTTTTGTTTATTTAAAAGAATGGCAAATTCGTCAAAATATGTCAAAAGGATGTAACTTGCAATAAAATGCAAAGATTGGTAATGGCCAATGCCAAAAAAAAAGTTTGGGGTAGATTTGTTACAAATTAGAAAGGTTGGGAACCAAAAGTGCAAATAACCCTTTTTTATACATTTATTATTTTTTTCACGAAATTATCATTTTTTCCATAGAAATTGTGGTAATGTAGACAAATATATATTATAGTTTTTTCAAAGTTGGTAACTATATTGGAAGTTAGAGGATAAACTGGCTATTTGATAAAAAAAAATTAAAATCAAAATAAGTAATTTTTTAATTTGAAGTTTATCCGCAAATATTATTATTTTGGATAAATAGCACTATTCGTTTCTAATCTTTCAAAAAAACTATACCTTTTATTTTTTATTTTTGCGCAATGCATCCCAACTTTTTGGAAATTAACAAAAACATTCATGTTCACGGATTCTGTCCAAAATGCCTATTAAAGCAATCTAAAAATACAATGTTTGCCTTAATTTTAAATAAATAAATAAATAACAAAAAAGACAAAAAGAAAGAATAAAAAGGGTAAATTCAGGACCCGTCATTGTTCATGCGCTTATGGGCTCTTAAGTCATATGTTCAAACTTAATTCAATTAAAGTCACATTTTAGTGCTAAAATAGCAACGTGCCACTGCAATTGCAAAAAACGCTAATTCAAACACGATATTATTTTCTATGATATTGTTTTATTAAACTACTGTTTTGCGAAAAATGCTTGATATTGTTTACTTTTAATATTGTACATTAGTTTTTGTTACATTATAGCATGTTTGGCCAATTGTACTAACTTTTTTTTTTCGAAATTATTTTCAACCACATTCACCAAAAAAACTACTTTTAAACTTATCAAACAAACACACATCCAAAATTATATGTTTTATGGTTGAAGTAATGATACTGTTCAAAATGCTCCATTATTAGTATAAGATCACTAATATTGTTTTCATTTAAAATGTTTGATACTGTTTCAATCTATGAAACTGTTATTTAATTGGATTATAGTTTGTATATGTGATACTGTTTTATTAAAATAATCTTATGCATGCTACTAATATATTAAGATACATTTATTTATGATAATGTTTTATTATGATACTGTTTTATTAAGATACTATTTTATTAATATAATGTTTTATTTAGATATTAAAATAGTTTCTGTTAAAACATAAAATTTGTGCTCACCTAAGCATGTGCTTAATTATAATGTGCTTCTGATACTGTTATATGTGTGACGCAGGCCGAAACGTGTAAATGAAACTAACACAAACTCAACTCGTTGATTCGTATGAATACTAAATTAAATTGATGAAAGTAAAGAAACTCCAAGAACAAAAATGTTATTCAACAACAACTGCTGTCAATGAATGAAAAAAGACTCCTTAAATATTGAAACTTTAGTTGAAATAAAACCCTAATTGATAAATAAATGCAAAAAGACGAAAAATAGATATGACAAACTAAAGATTGTCGTTTTAAATTAAAGAGAAGATTTCAAACGGCTAAAATCCATCTTCATTAGTGGCATAGTTACTAGTCTTGACCGGCTCGTCGAGACGAATCTGAAAACATATTATGAGCACGTATGCGAATTCTATGTCCGTTTTTTTGAAGAACGACGATTAAGATCCTCTACGCCATCAATTTGCTATCTTTAACCATATAATACTGTTATCTATAATAATGTTAATATGATATTGATACAAATGTGCTTTTAATACTGTTTTCTATGATACTGTTTTATTATGATATTGTGTTCTATGATACTGTTTTATTAAGTTATTGTTTTCTATAATACAGCATCAAACAACACATGAATGTGTGATAGTAACATCCAAAACATAAAAATATTGATGTATGTGAAATAAATGTTCTGATAATAACTCAAGTATCTCATAAAATAGAGAGAAATAAAAATGTGTTTTGATAATAACCATGAGCCAAAAAATGGTGCTAGCAGTCCATACATGAATATACTATTTATAGAAACAAATATTCAGAAATAGTATATTATACAAAAGTTTCCTCGCTACACACACACAGATCAACCATTCGAAATAAAAATAATTGATTGTTTGATTTTGATCAATACTTTGCTGATAATATTGATTCCCGTTAATACTCACTTTTATATGTTGAAAATTCGGCACCATTTACGAAACACTCCACAACTTGACAAATTTATCAAAACTCCCACTATACACCACCCAATTCTGATTGCCGCCGCCTGTGGATTCTTTATCCTCCTCCACCGTGAGACACTTGACCAGTGTATCTGCTTAAGTGTGAACCGCAGCCACCATCTTCTTCCACAGGCATATAGTTTTATCAACTAAGACATTGAACCCAGATTCCTCGCTATGGCGAGGCAAAGCACCGCCAGTTTATGGCCCTAGCCGTGAACTAGTAGCCGGAGGTGGGGCGAAGGAGATGATGGTGGTGGTGATGTTTGAGGAGATGGTGGGAGGCGATCTGAGGGCAATAAGTGTGGCTAATATGGATTATAGGGGTAATTTTGAAATTAATTTAAAATATTCTTGAAGAGTAATAATTAATGAAAATTTTGAAAAATATTTTGACATAATTTGGAATAAGTCACATATAAGTAATTTATATGCAATTTTCAAAAAAAAAATAGAGGTTATCGGACCAACCCAACCCAACCCCCTACCATTATCACCACCAACTTATGAGTATTGATCGTAAGGAATTGAGGTATACATGCACAGCAGAAATTAAATGTTCAATTCCTTTAAGCCGGATCAACCTTGTACTTAGAGAGAATTCGTGATAGAAGTTTAGCTTTAATGAATATCGTAAAATCTGATTTCTCTGATTAGTTGAAGGTGCGATCTTCAATACCACAGCTGTCCATTTGTCTAGCCTCCAATGGTGATCCACACAGCAAGAACAGATATGGACTTCCACGATCAAGAACGGATGAAAGCGGAACCTTTTTGGGAGAAATTGATTGGGTCGTCTTTTGCTTGTGCTAGCAAGTAATGGAAAATAACTCTTGTGATTAATCTGCTGTGGCCTTGTATATATAGGTAGGGCTAACACTAGCCCTAATTCTAGTCCAACTAGAACCCATCAACAAACAGACTCAATTAATTAATCTAATTAATTAATTTAGTCCAATAAGTAATTAAGTCCGACTCAACTATTTGGACCTTGGACATTAATTCTTACAATCTTCCGCTTGGACAAGGTCCAATTCTAGATGCCCAATTCTCATTTTATGTGTGTGACCCATTAGGTTCCCATTTACGATGGTAAATGCAGTGATATTCTCATCGATTCACCAAGATCGATCAATTCACGTCGCCGTCCAAGATTGACATCTAGCAATGTGTCAAGGCAATCCATGTGAAGAAAATGTCATGTGGTATGATAGAACCAATATATGTGCGGTTACCGTGGAAATATAATCCCTTCATCAATATAACCCAATTGGTTAAGAGATATGAATCAGCGTCAATCTCATTTCAACCAATTATGTTATTCACCTCAACTCTTCGTTGATCTAATCTAGTTATGATTGAAATATTTTCAACTCATAACTCCACCCCGGCCGAGGAAATTTATATCAACTTAAGTGGGCAAAAATCATGTTATAATCTCTTACTTTCCAAGAGTGACGAATCCTCATATTAGACATTCACAACCTTCATACGATTCTCACTATACCCGTACGACGTCTTCCTGGTGACTTAAATCTTCGAGCCCCATCAAACGCTCGCCAAAGTATAGTGGTCCTCACATAAGATTCTATGATGTCCTCAAGTCAAAGAACCAAATCCACAACCGCGCATTAGAGATTTACCACTGACGCTTGGATAGTTATCCATGTGGAATCTCTAGGCGGATCATCCAATGTCATGTTCTCATAACAATGCATTCATGTGTTCATTCAGATGTCCCTCTACATCTTAGCTCGTGAGATCAGCTACTTTCTTTAAAATAAATGCAACAGATGCTAGTCTATCCGCAATAATGATATCCATATCTCATTATTACTATGACTATGGATATTTCAAGAATAAGTTATTTATAACTTGTATCTCACAATCACAACACCTTGTGATTAACAAATTACTATGAACTTTTCTTCGGACTCTATTATTTTAAATAATAAAATTTAAAAAATAACAGATCTACCATTAAAATGTAGACAAGCATTTAATTAATCAATTTGTTCATATACTTCAATGTCTAACAAAGATTATATCACAAAATGTTCCATACAAACTAGATCCAATTACTCAAGTATCTTAATTAGCATGACCATCATGCTCGTCTTTGGACAACAAATTTGTCAAAAGATCTGCTACATTATCGTATGTTAGGACCCGTTCTATTTTATATAATTTCTTAAGATTATCTCTCGGATGAGATGATCTTGCCTCAATATATATTTGGATCATTGATAAGACACGGGTTCCTTAAACGTGCGATGGCTCCATTGTTATCACAATACAAGTTATTTGATCAACAATGCTAGGAACTATTCCAAGTTCAATAATGAACTTCTTGATCCAGACCGCTTTCTTTGCTACTTCAAGGCGACTATATATTCTATCGTAGTTGAATCATCGATCGTTTCTTGTTTGGAATCTTTCCAACTGACTGCACCACCATTTTGAATAAATACATATCCGAACATGTCTTTAGTCCCATACACCAAGAACATGTCTTTATCAGACTGAAAGCTGGCATCGGCATAACCTTGAACTCTAAGTTCATTTCTCCCATACACCAAGAACATGTATTTAATCCTTCCTAAGAACTTAAGGATGCTCTTGACTGCGATCCAATGTTTCTCGCTAGGTTTCGCTTGGAACCTGCTTGTGACACTCAAAGTATATGAAACATCCGATTGAGTACATAGCATTGCATGCATGATAGATCCTATTCTTTGGTGCATAAGGAATTATATCCATGCGATCTCTTTCAATTTGTGTCTTTGGACACATCTCTTTTGAAAGATAGATCTCATGTTCGATGGGACGAGTCCTCTCTTGGACTCTTCTATGCTAAATCTTCTTAAGATTTTATCTATGTACATATCTTGAGATAGGCCAAGCATTCTCTTATATCTATCTCTATAGATCTTTATACCGATAATGTACGTTGCCTCTCCCATATCCTTCATGGAGAAATTTTGGATAACCACAATTTTACTGATTTTTAGCATCGGAGACATCGTTTCCTAATAATAGTATGTCATCCACATACAAAATTAGAAACACGACTTTGCTCCTACTAACCTTTTATACACACATAGTTCATCTTCATTCTTGATAAAAACAAACATTTTGATTGTCTTATCAAAACAAATATTCTAGCTCCGAAAGGCTTGCTTTAATCCATATATGGATTTTCTGTTGTTTGCATACCTTGTTTGGCTCTGTGGATTCAAAACATTCAAGTTATGTCATGTACACATCCTCGCTAAGATTCCCGTTAAGAAATGCAATCTTGACATCCATTTGCCGATATCATAGTTATGGTATGCTACTATCGCAAGCGGAATCCAAATTAACTTAAACATGGCTACTAGTGAGAAGGTTTCGTCAAAGTAAATCCATTGTCTTTACTTGTAACCCTTCGCAACCAATCTTGCCTTGTAAGTATGAACATTACCATCCATGTCGACCTTTTTCTTGTAAACCAATTTACAGCCTATAGGTTTTACCCTTTCAGGCGGGTCAACTAAGGTCCAAACTTTATTTTCGTACATGGAGTTCATCTCGGATTCTATGACTTCCTGCCATCTCTTTGAGTCAACACTTGACTTTAATTCTACGTAAGTAGTAGGTTCATCTTCCTCGATTAGTAATACATTACTAGTAATCAGGAGATCATATCTCAAAAGAAAATGAATGACTCTTATCGACTTACGCTGGAGTTGGTGTGTCTTTGGGAACTAGTGTTTTCCACTTTCTCAATCTGTGCTTCATCATATGCAAGCTCAGCCATTGGAACATCTAATTGGTCAATTTTATTTGTGGTTTCTTGAATCCCTTCAAGATCTTGCTCCCACTGTCTTCTCTAAGATTACAGCAAGTCTCGATATGATGACCTTCATCTCGATGAGATTATAGAAATAGTATCCAACATTTTTTTTGGATACCCCACAAATAAATATTTATCAGATTTAGCTCATAGCTTATCCAATTCAACGCGCTTTACATAAACGCCGCATCCCTAAACCTTCATGTATGGAAGATTAGGTCTTTCTATTTCCATAACTCGTATGAAGTTTTATTGACCGATTTAGATAGGACATGGTTTAGTGTATAACATGCGAGTGTTAAGCGCATATTTCCAAAACAATTTTGGAAGAATTGCTCGACTTATCATTGATCACACCATATCAAGGAAGGTGGGTTTTCCTTTCAGATACACCATTTAGTTGTAGTATATGGTGGAGTCCACTGCGAGAGAATCACATTCTCTTTTAGATAGTCTAAAAAACTCACCCTTCAAATATTCTCCACCTCGATTAGATCTAAGTGTTAGAATATTTTTATTAGTTTGTATTTCTACTTCTTACTTGAATTCTTTGAACTTTTCAAGAACTTCACTCTTGAATTATATCAAGTGGATAAAACCATATCTAGAATGGTCATCTGTAAATGTGATGAAGTAAGAAATGCCACATCTAGCATCTTTAGATATTTGTCCATGTATATCAGTATGTACAAGATCCAAAATATCTGCAACCCTGTCTCCCTTTCCAGAAAAGAGGCTTTAGATCATTTTGCCCAACGGACATGATTCACACTTATCAAATTATTCATAATCATTTGAATCCAAGTATTCATCTTTATGTAACTTGGTTATGCGTTTTCATTTATATGACCGAGTCTGTAATGCCAAAGATTTGAGTTGTTAGTTTTATCTCTTTTATGCTTTGCAATTGCTCTTCTAATGTCCTTTTTATTTTCACAGTAAAAACATGGATCATCATACTTAGATTTGTCTTTGCTTAACTGTTTTCCAACAGATTTGGCCTTCTTGGATCCTTTCAAAAAGGTCCATTTAGATTTTCTCTTAGTGCTCTTAGAGGTATCAATGGCCAAAGTTTATCCATTCCTTTGGGGCTTAATGAGCCAAGCATGTTTAGCGACTCGAGTAGTACCTGCTGAATCTTATTCACGTTGAAGTTCATAATGAACTAGGAAAAGTTATTAGGTGGAGACTGCATTACTAAGTCAACACTTAGCCCGTGGTCCATGGTAAAACTTAATTGGTTTAATTTTTTAATACAACCAATCATCTTCAGTACATGAGCACTGACTGAAAATCTTTATACCATCATAGCTTTTCATAACTTTTTGGATGTCTCATATTGTTCAGTCCGTGACTGTACATCATTCAACTCTTTGAAATGATATATTTGGTATAGGCATCCATACTCTCGTGCTGCTTTTCTAACTCAAGTGACATACTACAAGCATCACATATTGCAGTGTTATTATTATCACTGTGTTTTTGTAAGCTCGCATGCGTTCTCACAGCGTAGCCTCCTCAATAGGAGCTTAAGATTGGTCGCTTATTGACATATCCAATTTTTCTTTTCATGCTTGAGAATAATTCTCAAAATGCGGTGCCAGTCCAGAAAATTTGGTACGATATGTATGTTGGCATCCAATATGCCTCTCAAACTTATATGGTTACTCATGATTCAACTATTAAATAACAAGATAGAACAATTAATTAAATACAGAAAAATTAATTTAACATGGACTTATATTAAATTAATTATACTCCCAACTGTTTAAATTGAATTAATGACCTCAAACATTAATCAATACAACCGGTTAGATTCCTAGTGGGCTAGGATCCCTTTTGTTTTATTAGAACCTTGAGTGACTCAACAAATCCTAATAAAACATTCAGGTAGATACTTCTATCAAGCACATCTCTATGTGACTCCTAGATCATCAAGTAGACAACTTATTGTCGTACACATCTTATGTGTTTACTTGATTGTACTCTTAAAATTCTATTTCCTTGAGTGATTCAACAAAAAATAAAATTTTAGTTAAATTCGACCCATTGTTCAAAAACATCAAATGTTTCATAGTGATAAACATATCCATGAGCGAGCAGCCTTGAGTGACTAAACAAACTGACATCGATAATGGACTCTGGTTTTTCACTATAACAATAGAAGGCACATTGTATTAACCATTTAATACGAATTTAATATTTTGATAAAGAGGAGTTTGTCTCATCATATTTATGTATATTAACTAACATCGAACATGCAATCAATCATACATAATAATAACAATTGTAGATGATTATGGACTTTATCTATCTAATCTTCCTGAGCCAAAAGGAAGATTAGTCGGTCAATTCCTAAGGGACGTTGCATTCGATCATCGAATGCTAAATGCAATCATCTCCATTTCATGTTGCAACTTGTATCCTATACTAGTTGCTTCTTTGTGGCCCAACTACAACACGTATCCTATACTAGTTGACACGCAGGCCCATAATAAATAAATAACTTGTAAATCCTAATTAAATATAATAGGTTTGCATGCCTAACCAATAATCAATGTAAATAACTAACCATACAATTAATCACATAGGTTGAGTCCATAATCATCCACTAAACATCTATTTTAATATCTAATATTAAAAATATATTAATTTCTAAATTTGCAGCTTTGAAAGTATAAGTCTAAACATTTTAGACATTTTAGAACGGACTAGACGGAATTAAATAATTAATCAAATTAATTAATTAATTAATTTTTCAACAATAGAATTAATCATTTAATCAAATTAATCAATTAATTTTATTCATAAATAGAATTTTCAAAATTTATTTTATCTCCCAATTTAAAGTCATACCTTAAATTGAAGACAAAATTTGTATAGGGTCAAAATTTCAATTTAATAAAGTAATAAGTTAATGTTTCATCTCGTCAGAAATTCAAAATATAGTTTAAAACGATTTTATTTAATTCTGAATATTTGACCAATATTAAAAAAAATTAATAATTACAATTTTTTTTTCAAAAATTAAAATTGTAATTAAGACCATAATTTTCTTTAAAATTGAGGACATAATGTATAATTTACGAAATTATGTTGAGTCCTTACAATTTTAAAAATAAGTGGTCTTTTATACAATTTTTGAAATTGCATAGGAGAGCCCTTTTGAATTTAAAACATTTGGCCTTTTATGCAATTTGAGAAAATAGCATAAGAGGCCCTTTTAATTCTTTTGAAATTGGGGGCTTCCCATAAAATTTCCAAAATTGCACAAGAGGCCCTCGTTCCCAAATCACCAAAAACACTGAAACAAATTTCACCTTCACGGGCGCCGCCTTGACACGCTTAAACTCGTTTCACCTTGACTAGCGTTCCATAACAACTTTGGAAGTGGTCGTCTTTGGTATCTAACCAGGAGGCCATCGCCTTTTCTCGCCGAGTAGCAGCTTTTGGGTGGCCTTTTTTTTTCCGCTGTAGGCTGCTGAAAGCAAAGAGACATGCATGTTCCGCCGCGAGAACCCGATTTGCGGCGATGGCATCTCATGGCGGTGTCCGCTACCTTCCAAAGGCAGCGTCCCCGCCTTCAACTGTCGGCCGCCATGGCTAAGAAGTGGTACTTTCCCAACACGATTTTTCGTTCCAAAAAAAATAAAAAACAAAATCTAAAATCCAATTTCAGATTTTCATTTCAAAATTCAAAATTTAGTATTTTGTCAAAAGTCAAATTAAATTAATATGCCAATAACAATTATTGTTCAATTCATTAAAACATTCTAACGAACTCTAACAAGTAACAACTTGGCTCTGATACCACTGTAAAGAATTGAGGTATACATGCACAGCAGAAATTAAATGTTCAATTCTTTTAAGTCGGATCAACCTTGTACTTAGAGAGAATTCGTGATAGAACTTTACCTTTAATGAATATCGTAAAATCTGATTTATCTTATTAGTTGGAGGTGCGATCTTCAATACTACAGCTGTCTATTTATCCAGCCTTCGATGGTGATCCACACAGCAAGAACAGATCTGGACTTCCACGATCAAGAACAGATTAAAGCGAAACCTTTTTGGGAGAAATTGATTGAATTGTCTTTTGCTTGTGCTAGCAAGTAATGAAAAACAACTCTTGTGATTAATTTGTTGTGGCCTTGTATATATAGGTAGGGCTAACCCTAGCCCTAGTTCTAGTCCAACTAGAACCCATCAACAAACGGGCCCAATTAATTAATTTGGTCCAATAAGTAATTAAGTCCGACCCAACTATTTGGACCTTGGACATTAATTTTTAAAATGACCACCACCACCATCGGTACACCACCACTATTAACATAAACAAATCTGAGACCCATGATAATAAAGATCTTCGCCGCTGCTTTGTTACCCATTTTCATATCTCAAATGACTTATAAATTACTCGGATATATTTTCATTTTCATTTTTTTCTGTTCGCCAATAGATGTTTGTGTGTGATTTAAACTCTCTTTGGCATATTCATTGCAGCATATGGTTGCCCATGCTGATTTTCTACCTCTTTTTAATTATTTGGAAAATGCTTGCTGTACAGAATAACCATACAGAAAATTTGACAGATGACATGGCGTAACAATGAGAAGACTATTTTACCCTCAGTTTTTTCCCCCAAATTAGGACTACGTTAACCATCCAAATTACCAGAGAGAGAGTGCTACTTTCCCATCCAAAACGCAGAGAGAGAGAGAGAGAGAGAGAGTTTCTTCCAAATTTGCAATCGGAGAGTTCATGGTCGACGGGAGAAATATATTGTCAAATCAACGGTGGTGAGTAGTGCTTTATCCTTCTTGGATGGTTTTGTGAATTATTTTGTGAAATTGGTTGAACTTTATTTCGTAATTAGGGCATGTAATAATTGTTCATTGTGAGAAGAAAATGAATATTGGATTTTGTTGAGAAGAAGTTGTTTTGTTGAATTGCAATCCCATAAGTAATTTTAGAATGGTTTTGCATTTCTTGTATAATCTTGAACTTCCAATGTTAAACTTTTACTTGAGGCTAACCAAGATGGTATATACTGTCTTGAATGCGATTTTACTACTACAATGAATTTTTTTATGGTAATGTTAAATCAAAGTGAGGCAAGAATCAACACAGATGTTATGTTTTTTTTGTTATGTTATGTTTATATGAAATCTACATTGAAAAAATTGCTTGGAAAATGCATGTTTAGCCAAATCCATCAAAGAGTAAGCATTATTGTTATGGTCAATTGTTATCACCAAATGGTCTAACTATTAATGTGCATTGTGTTTAATCAGACAAAAATAGAATAGTTGAAAATAATCTTATTAGTAGAAATTATCTATGATTTGGACTTGTATAATAGTGTGATAATTTAGATGGACATTATCTTATATCATGTGAAATATGACTTTTATAATAGCGAGATGATGTTAATGTAGAACTTATTGTTTGCTTGATTCATTTTACGTAAACTAGTCGAACTACGATGCTAGGAAAGAATAAAGGAATATGTCATGGTTGTAGACGGCCGGGCACTACTTGCCATCATGCCCGAAAAAGCAACGATGCCCATTATGTAACACGGGTTTTGTGAAATGCATGGAGGTAGAGAAAAGTCTTTGAACCAAGGGAGGCTATTCTTTTGTTGTAGTAGCAATTGTAGATATTTCAAATGGAGCGACGACAAACAAGTCAATTGTGCTTACGACGTGAGGTGAAGCAAGTGGTGTTTCGCCGAGTATCTAATGCGCGAAAAATAAAGTTGAAGATTTGTCACGATATTAAACTATTTGCTCGGATATCTCGAAGAAGAAGATGTTGAGATATCGGTCAACGTCACCATTCGTAAGGGCAAAGGAAGTGCAGAAGTCAACAATATAGAAAAGGGAAAGACCAAAATAATTTAGAAAAATTGTATTGTAATTAAGAAACGACTGTTGACGGGATGTTACACTTTAATTGAGTCAATTTGATCTATCTTGCTTTATAGTATATCATTAAGTTAATGCTTGAGTATAATCATCGAGTAGAATGATTGACATATAGGCTAAATTCCTTTCAATTTGAAGATATTGTTGTAGGCTAAATTTCAAAGAAGTATTGTTATAGGCTAAATTTCAAAGCAGTTCTTCAATTCCCAACTTCCACAAACATCTCTTTTCTAATATATTTGCATACAATTTTGAGATACATTAGTTGGATTCATATTGAGTACTATTAGATCAAAGAAGAAAGTGAAATTTCACCTGCTCCATAATCAAGGTTCTCAATGTTGGAATGCAAATATTTGTGTGATTCATTAGCTTCTCATTCTCTTGTTCAACTTTCTTCTCGAAAATTTGAAAAATGAACATTTATCTTCATCGTGTATAAGATAAAATGGATATCTTCTTGAAAGCTCATTTTCTCTAACTTTGAATACAATATCTCTCAGCCTCTCATCATTCATCCACTCGAGTTCATTGTCATCTCCCTTGCAACCAGGTAATTATCCCTTCAGCTCTAACTCTTGATTTGTATTTTCCCTTTCAACCAGGTAATTATCTCTAAAGCCAACTCCAATCTTTTGTGATATGGGCTCAAATTCATGAAAAATTTTCTCAATCCAGTTGTCCTTATTTATGGATGATGCTACATTTGCACTTCCGCCATTAACTTCATTACACATGGTAGTTCCAGCCAATTGAAGATCATTAACTGCTTCATTTTTTCAGTACCTTCATAATATACATCCACGAACAATAAGAAAACTCAGGCAAACAATCCCAACTTCTTAAACATGTTTCCTAATTTGAAAATCCAGAACACTCAGGCAATAAGAAAGTGTTCCACCTGCGAACTGATGTTTTCCACCCGATCCAGAACACCAATTCTCAAATACAGCAGCATAAATTGTACCAGAAAGGAGTACTTCATATCATAAATTAAACCAGAAATTGCACCACAAAATGGAATACCAGAATCAGACATTAAATGCACTGGTACATGATAAATGAGCAGCAGAGTTTTGAAATTAAAAACAGTAAATACAAGTGCATTTTCAAAATTCCCCAGAAAATTATTACTTATACAAATGTAGCCTATCTATTGGAACACTAGTGCATTCATCCCCTAGCACGGTACGTTGGTCTTCAATTGGAAATGGCAGCGAAGATGGACCTATCTGAACATGTGGCATGAAGTTCAGTCCATATGAATGAGTCTAATGTTGATATTCAAAGACCTTGCATGTAACAAAGTCACATCGAAGGTTGATTGTAATATATTCACGTATTCATAATTTGAAGTCCTAGATACTTACCATCGCAGTTGGGAGTAAAATAGGTTAGGCAATATAGGCGCGGTATTGATTCATGTGATGGTTGGATGAAATCATTAAGCGGTGTTGACTTTCTAGATTTGTCGATTTTCCTTTAGCCTCGTGACATAAAGAAAGAAGGTAAAAGCGGAGAAGCGATGTTGTATATATAATATAGAGCTAAAATACGAATATAATTTACCTTAGTTTTTTTTATCTCGTTTCCAATGGTCCTTTCCTTGAATCTTTTAGGGCTCCTTCGTTCTTGACACATTTGGATTGAAAATGACCTCAGTTGCATTGTTTATAGGATTAGTAGTTTGCGAGCCCACTTGAACGTTGTGTTGGGAATGGAGATTACTAGCACAACTTTGTCTCGATCTAGATGTGGCCAACTCATTCGATTGACTATTTATCCACTCCATAATCTCTCGGGTCCGCTCTTCATCATCTGCTGCCAAGTCTGCTATCTTTCCAAATGCAATACACATTCGATCGTAACATAACTGACCAGTGTTACTTATCCAACCATCGTAATTGATTTTCACCCTTGTGTGTGCTCTACTAACGTCTCTCCTCCACCTTCTCAAGATATATGTCTCTGGAACTGTCATTACATCGTTACGTAGCAATACTGAGATAGCATGTTTGCATAATATATCTCTAAACTCGAATAAGTGACAACTGCAGACAATATGGCATATATCTCTTCGAAGTGAAACCCTAAACAATTTTTTTCACCCCGTCGTTGAAAATCATATCCTCGCGCACCTCGTATGTCGTAACCGAACAACCGTCATCATTGGATAGAACCTCATAATACACCTTCCCGAAGAAATTCTTCTTGAAATTCTCGAATTTTGATATGGTGTAAATTTCTTGAAATTGTTTCTCCATCTCGTACTTAGTTGCACACGGAACCATTTGGGCAAAGGACTTAAAATCTGCTTGAAATTCTTTTTCTACTTTACTTCTCATTGCTCGCTCATATTGTTCCACAAATTGTTTTAATGATGTTTTGCTATGGACATACCCATCAAAGAATGCATTCATACTCTCACTGCGTTGAGTTGTAGACATCCCCTACCAAAAACTAGTCTTCAAAACATGGAACCCAACGACTTACGTGTCTTTATAAAGGCCAGACAACCAATCGTTATCTTGCAAATCATATATTTGAATCATTTCACACCAACCATGTTCAAACTCTTCAGGACTGTTTGAATCATAAATCAAACCATATATACTAGAAAATATGAAACCCTTATTGTTGTTGTTGCCAAATTTTTCAAGTAACTTCTTCATTATATGCCATAAACACCATCTATGCTTCGTATTTGGAAATACGATTTGAATGGCATTTTGCATTGCCCTATCTTGATCAGTAATTATTCCAATGGGGGCCTCGCCATTCATACATTCAAGCCATGTCTGAAATAACCAAACAAACATCTCCGTATCCTCATTTGAAACTAATCCACAACCAAGCAAAGTTGATTGTCCATGGTGATTAACTCCTACAAAAGGGGCGAATGGCATGTCGTATTTATTAGTCAGGTATGTAGTATCAAATGTGACTACGTCGCCAAACTCCTTATATGCCTGTGAAGCTTATTATCCGCCCAAAATACGTTCTTTAATCGAGAATCTCTGTCTAAGTCAATACTAAAGTAGAAACCAGGGCATTGTGCCTGTATTTTAGAAAAGTAACCCTGTATTGCGGTAGCATCTCCTTCCCCAAGTCTTAAACATCTAACTTTTTCAATATAGTTCCTGCAATCCTTCTCGACACATGTCATCTTATCATAGCCACCTGCTTCAACAACTACTGAGTTAAAATTTTTATGTAATGGAATTCGACTATATCATTACATTCAAGCTTCCGCTTCACATGTGAACTAACTTGTCGGTTGCATCGATAAAACCTAGATTTTGATGGGCTTGTTTTATGATTATGTTCAAGTGGGATAGTGTTAATTCGCCAACATCCACTAATATCTCGAAACATCGTAAGCCTAGCTTTACACCTGTTTGAATAGTTGGTTGAGGCTTCAAAGAAGTGCTTGTAATACTACTTCGTCGTCCTTCTCGACTACATGTAATAGTCACATATCTTACTATCCCGTCATCGCCCTTTTTTCTTTTTCTAACAGGAAAACCTACATGATAAGCATAACTTTTGTAAAATTCAAATACTTCATTCTTGTCTTTAAACTTCATCCCAACTGTAGGCACAATTGCACTATCTTTTTCTAAAATTTCATCATCCAATATGTTCAAATTCTCCCCAACTATATCTTTCTCAAATTCTGAACAAGTGTTGTCATCCATAACTCCGACATTCACATTCACATTCACTGTATCATCATTTGATTCTTCACAAGTGTTCACATTCACATTAATCGTGTCATCATCGACATATAGATTCTCGATTTCGAAAGAAAATAGAAAATTTTCTCAAACATACAAAAATTCAGATTTAGCCATTCAGTTCCATTTTTTTTCCCAACAAGCTACTTTTTAGATTATCATATATTACTATAACTAATGACCATCTAATTGCAAATCGAAAATGAAACCCACAACAACTCCTAACCGGAGATGGAACTAACTGGAGATAAAAAAAAAAAAAAAATTACAACTCGAACCAAGAAATTACCGTGTCCATATCTTCGCTTGAGATGGAAGCAACGGAGAGAGAATAAGATGTTGCGGTCAAGCAGATTGAGAAGTGTGGTGGTGTTGAATGAGAAAGAAGACCAATTTTCGTTGAGAAGTGTGGAGGTGTTTATGAGAAAGAAGACCCAATTTCTTTTTCCCGCTAGTTTGGCTGAAAAAAGGTTTTTTCTTTTGGTAATTGTTTCATTTTCTCGTGATAAATTGATTTCAATATCTCACGGTAAATTGAATTCTATAACCCATTCTGCATACAAGCAAGCGCGGTCCTAATTATTTTGTTATTTTCCTCTAGTATCATAGGCTATTTTTTTATTATTATTTTATTTTTCATTACGTCCTCTGTGTTCTTTGGCCTAAATTATTGGAAACTTTAAGATCCATTGAACGGATTTCTATTCCAAAAGATGTATCCATGGGCATATACATTATGAAAGTCGATTTTATATATTAATCTTGATTAAACACACATTTACTATCATGTGCTATTGTTTTAATTATTTTTGTCAAATATAAATTGTGTTCAGTTGGCGGAAATTCTAATGACTCCAAAGCAAGAAAATCAAAAATAGATGAAACGAGAGTCGAGGCAAGTGTTGAACACTTTATCCTTAAGTCAAATTTGTCCCGCAATGGTGCCTACGGTATATGGCAATTAACTCCCAAGATACAATGACTACCGCTTGTGTTTGTAGCACTTCCAAACACAAACACAACGAACCAAGTTGGTTTTTGTACTTCAAAGATGAAAATGAAATGGAAACACCAGAAATCATGCAACAAATGCAATGAATTTGGTTCAAGAATGATGAAATATGAGTGGATTCGTTTTACATATGTTTTCTGTATCACTTCTATGTCAACTTGGACGTCCAAGGGTCCTATTTAACGTTGAAGATCGGTTGAAAACGAAAAGGTATAGAACCAATTCGTGCAACACTTCAAAAGGCGCGCAAACCTATGCGATCGCATGTTTTACCATGTGCGATCGCAAGGTACAAATTTGAGAACAGGACTTGATCCAGTTTAACCATGCGATCACAAGGCTTTGTCTCCTGCGATCGCATGGAAGGACCTAAAAACATTCTGCTTAAAATTTAGGCAGGTTGCGATTGCAAGGTATTATATCTATGCGATCGCATGGTCAAAACTTGACCCAAAATTGTCATTTTCCGTAATTTTTAATTCATTCGATATTGGTTTCGAGATGCACAAATTATTTTGCCTAAACGAATTGGGTCGAATTTGTATATTTTGGCCAAATTGACATGAAATCACTTAATCATCAACTTCTTGAATTCTTAAACCAATTTCCAACATGTTCTTCAATAATTGACATCTTTTTGGGTCATTGACATTGAAGAATACTATTTTTTTTCTTTTTTCTATTCTTTGTTTCTTTTTCGTTTATTTAAATATTAAGAATAATATTGTATTTTTACACCATTTTAACATTCATTGTGGACGGAATTCATTAACAGGGTCGCTTTCTGTTAATTTCCAAAAAGTTGGAGAAAGACATTCCAGAAAAAGAAGGTAGGTGCAGGTCCACAATTTTTTCAAAAACATTGAAGACGAATAGTGCAATTTACTCTTTTATTTTCTAAAAATATGTTACTAATTTGAAGTAATCGATTAGAGCATTTTTATACTATACATGTTTTACAAAAAAAAAATCATTAAAAACACTCAAAATCTAACTATCATGATTGTATTTCAATTACAGTAATTTAGCACCCGTTTGATGAAGATTATAAATCAGTATTGGTTTATTTGAGTCGAAATTGTGGACTTTTCAAACTACTTTTACCATGAAATGACAAAATTGCGTTTTCTACTACTCCCTCCGTCCCACAAAGATAGACCCGTTTTCCTTATTTATCTGTCCCAAATTATAGGTCACTTACTTTATAAAGAGTGTATTAAAATTTTCATTTCCTAATATACTCTTATTTAATTTACATCATTATCAACTCAAAACAAAGATTTAAATTTATTAGATTCATGAATAACTAATATTAAATGGGGTATAATAGAAAAAGTGTATGAAAAATTTATAATTTCAATTACATTAAATGAGATTTCTTAATCTGTGTGAAAAAATAAACGAGTCTATCTTTGTAGGACGGAGAGGAGTATAAAATTGCATTTTGTTGATTAAGGGCAATTTTGTCATTTCATGTTAAAAGTAGTTTAATAAGTCAAAAATTTCGGCTCAAATAAACCAATTTTGATTTATAATCTGTGTCAAACATAGTTATAAAATTATGTGAAATGCAATGTGAAAAACATTGAATTCATGAAAAAGGAATTTAATAGGAATTCGTTTGGTAGAGTTTATAAACTAGTTTATTTGACAAAAATAATTTATTTGATCAAAAAAATTGCTTTAATAACTTGACATTTTTTACTATCTATATATATATTATAATAGGATAACCGGATAACCGTCAAAAATTTCACGCACACATTTTCCCGTCATTTTTTCTTTCCAAATTTGGTAAATTTCGCCATAAATGCTGCATAGGAGTTTGTTTTCATTAATTGGTTTCACACATTGATTTGGTAAATTCCGTCATAAATGCTGCATAGGAGTTTGTTTTCATTAATTGGTTTTACACATTGATTTGGTAAATTCCGCCATAAATGCTGCATAAGAGTTTGTTTTCTTTAATTGGTTTCACACATTGATTGTTTTTTTTCTTACAAAAACAAAGTGTAATATTTAATATTATATACGATAAATGCAAAAAAAAAAATCAGATTCTTTAACCTGGTTTCACACAAATTTGTGATTCTTATTTAAATATCTCAGAGACAATTATTAGTAATAACAAATTTGAATCTGTGCATTAATTAATCAATATAAGATTTATAGTATGTAAATATTTCTAATTATCTACAAATAGAAAAACAATAAATTTGCATAATATCATTAACGCAATCTCCATCTTTACAATTTAGAAAATCGATTTTTAAATTATAATATAAAAATTAGTGGCAATTTAATTAGCCGTGCCAAAAATTAAGCCAGAAGCACTTCTTAAAAATCGGAAAATGATAATCAAGCATTCCCTTAAATTACATTTGTTTTTTTTTTTCCACGTTAACTAAGAAGCAGTTAAAATTAGTTGTAATTTACAAAATATATATAAATACAAAATCTGACTATTAAATAGAGATATGAAAATACATTCATTTGATTTAAACAAATGATAAGATTTAAACTGTTATTGTAACTAAAAAATCAATCCATGTAATAATATTTGTGTCAATTATTAAAAAAAAAATTTATCTATGCATACCCAAAATTATTTTTCAAATTATAATAGAAAATTACTCAATAGGTTTTAATATTATATTATTTATATTATATTTTATAATAATAATATTATTATTATTTATATATTTTCTGTTGAGTGAGCAAAAATATAATTAAATCAAATGACAAAATTTTAATATTTTATAATATTAAATTTTAATTAATTAAATTAATTAATTGCCCAACTTCAAGTAATTAATAAAAAGTATCCTAATATAAATAATCAGTATTCAAATATAATTTAACTAGGATGAGTTTTCCAATGTTTTAATTTTGTATGATACTTGGTTAAAATGAAAAATATTAAGAATTAACATTTAAAAAAAATACACATATTCTATAACAAGATAAATTCACTTAAAAACACAAAATATATGAGGTTATGTGTTACAATGTCTTAATTTATACCGGTTGAGGAATTTAAATAAGTTATGTTTTCAAAAAAAATAATAATAATAAACATCAATGCACGAGAACTATTGGCAATAATGTAATAGTTTTTCAAAAATTGATTTATTTTTCCCACAAATTTTTTATACTTCACATAGTGGGTTTAAATAGGTTGCAATTTTAAAAAAAAAAATATCAATACACGGAAAACATATTGTGTTACATTATCAAAGGAATTGATTTATTGATTAAAAATAATAAGTCAATTAAACTAATAAACTAAATATGATAATTTCAAAATTAAATTCATACGATTCAAAAAACGCCGCAGTTCGACCACAAACGTGGTTTTCAAATAGGTGTTTCAAAATGTGGATTAATTATATATTTTTTTTTTCAATATCAATGAGTAATCAAATATTATTTATATGATACTCTTTTTTATTTGAATGTAATAAATAAACAATATACTCTTAGAATATTTTAAAATCACTATCATAAAAATTAAATGCCGTGCATCGCATAGGTGATATACTAGGTTTTTATCAAATAAACTATTTTATAAATTTTACCAAACACGGTCAACTTTCTTGTCACAAAACATGTGATAAACCATTTATTTAACCACTTCCATATTAAATTATTGAAATCAGTATTAATTAGTAGTAATTTCTCGTCGAATTATTGAATACTCCCTCCGTCCCACAAAGATAGACTCATTTCTTTTTTTACACAGATTAAGAAAACATATTTAATGTAAGGGTAATTATATTACCACAACATTATTTGTTAAGTACACTACATTTTAATTGTAAAAAAAGTTTCTAACTATTGGTTACTTTTGCATTTATGTCTAATTTTTTTAGCAAATTTTTATCATCAAACTATTAATTTGCACGTCTTATATTTGTCTTTGATGATGATTTTTATCTAACAAATTAACTAGGAGGCGTAAAAAAAATTTGCCTCTAATATTTTACATAATCAAAATAAATAACAAATAAGAAGTTTGATAAAATATTTTTCTTCATTTCAATGCACATTAGAAAAATATTTAGACAAAAATCTTCATAGGGAGACAAGATGTGAAAACTAAATGAAAGTTATTCATAAAAATACGATAAAAAAAAGTTAGAGACATAAATATCTAAATATCAAAAGTTAGGTGACTTTTATTACAATTAAAATGTAGTGTGGATAATAAAAAAGTGTAGTGTGAATATAATTACCCTTAATGTAATTGAAATTATAAATTTTTTACACACTTTTCCTATTATACCTCTATTTAATATTAGTCATTCATGAATCTAATAAATTTAAATACTTATTTTGGGTTGATAACAATGTAAATTAAATAAGGGTATATTAGGAAAATGAAAAATTTAATAGATCCTCTATAAAGTAAGTGACCTATAATTTGGAGATGAGATAAATAAGAAAAATGAATTCTATTTTTCACAGTGGTACTGTGGAAGTATTAATTATGTTAATTTGCACATGGGCTCTCCAGCATATACACCTTTGCACTTTGTCCTTAACTTTCATTTTTGACATTATTACATCTAAACTTCTATTTTTATGCGAATTTAGTTTATGAACTTGTTCGGTTGTCATTTTATTAAAAAAAATTTATTTTTTTGCCTATAATTTTTGACTTTTCAACCCTTACACTACCAAAAATTTTGAAAAGTCAAAAAGTAACAAAAAAAACTTATTTTTTTCCAAAAAAAACTCTACCGAACAAGTCATATACAAAAGGTTTTATTTGAATAGTCATTTAATAGAAAAGATGAACTTATCCTCAAATTTAAACGAAAAAGAAAAATAAATAGCAAAACATACTTTTTAAATTATGAGCACATGTTTGACTATACTTTTTTAAGTTTATAAACCGATTAAAATATATTTCAGATCTACACATTTTGTATACTTCACAACTTATAATTTCCAAAACTTCAAAAAAACACATATGAACTTGTTTGGTTACCATTCTTTTAAACTCTTTTTTTTTTTTAATTTTATTTTTAACCACACATTTCATAAGACCCCACAATTTTATCAATTTTTAATCACACATTTCATTAATTTTATCAAAATCTCTTAAAAATATTTTTATCTACACTAAAGTGGCTGGAAAAAACTAATCTAAGTATCAGCTAGCATGCCAACAGCACGGGTCGTCCCTTACACGTGACCTCTACCAATCTCCCCCCGAGTCTCTAAAAATGCAAAGAAACAAAAATTTTGGATACAAGTACAAAAGGACGTATAGGTTAAAGGACTACTTATGAAATTTTAGGCTATTAACTACTGAACTTTTTGAATTCAAAGATTCAGAGGAGAAAGAGAGAGAAGTAGCCTAGAGGATTCATGGAAATTAACCGCAGGGAATAAACAAAGACCAGAAGAAATTAGGTGGGCATTTACAGATTATATTAATGTAGAATAACTACGACCCTTTTCAAAGTTGAAACTCCAAAACACTGCGATCTACTCTTTCCCTTTTCCGTACTTGTTGCTTCTTAGTTTTAGAGAGAGGGAGATAATCATGTCTGAGATTGTAAACGAAGCTTGGAAGAAGTATTTGGTAGAGTTGCAGTTGAACCCTTTGAGAACCAAGGTCTGTGAAAATATATATAAATTGTGTTTTATGACATTGTTGAATCGTGTTTTTGATTGATCGTGATTTTTGATTTAATGTTTTTGTTAGGCAATCACAGCTGGAGTCTTGATTGGGACTAGTGATGTAGTTGCTCAGAAGATTTCTGGGGTGAAAAAATTCAATTGAGAAGAGTGCTTCTTTTGATGGTACTCTTAACTTTATATTTCTTTGGGTGATTCTTGAATATGATTTGTTCTTCAATCAATTAATATCATCCCTCACTGATATACTTGGGCTTCGTCCACGTCGTCTAAAAGTTTAAACCGGTTTTTCATGGCTAGTCTAAGTTATATAAATTATCTTCAATTGTTTATATGATTATATAATTGCTCTGCAGCTATATGGCTTTGCATATTCTGGACCATTTGGGCACTTTTTGCACAAATTGATGGATCTCATATTCAGAGGAAAGAAGGGCAAGAAAACTGTTGCTAAAAAGGTAAAGTCCTTCAATTAAAAGAATTTATTTTTATTTTTCTGTGGAATATGTAAATTTAGTCAAAAAAAAATTCTAGCTGTAAAATAATGTCTTTACTATGTCTGTTGATATTATAGATTTTTTTCTCCTATTTGTAGGTTCTGTTGGAACAATTGACTTCTTCTCCTTGGAACAACTTCTTGTTCATGATGTACTATGGATTGGTAGTTGAAGGTATTCACTCTTGTTCATATTTTTTATTTTTCTTAAACAAGATGTGATATGAGCTCCAAGAAATGCTATAATCAGAATTCAAACTCTTGTACATATCATAAATGATATATATTGTGCTTCTGTTCCAATGCGATATCACTAACTAGAGCGAAAGATCACAAACTTGTCTTCTATATTTGAATTGGCATATCAGAAACCTAGAATACTTAAATTGATTTAATTTTAGTTTATTCCATGATTTTGTTGGAAACTTGGAGAACACTAATTTTGAATTTTGAGAGGCAAGGATAACTCAAGAGAAAACTTTACTTTCATTTCTTGGGCTGACTTGCATAAAATGCCTTTAGTTACCAGCTTTTAGATGTTCTATAAAACATGCGTCTAACTTAGTATGTGTATCAAACATATTACATACTCCCCTAGAGGTGTTATTCATGTATATGGCAAGTACATGAATTCACTACCTATATGTATCTAGCAAGTAGGATTCATTTGTCGAAACAATACATAAGTAATTCAAAAGAAAAAGGCATAAAATAACCCAAATACATAAATCAAGGTTTATTCTTCCAACAGGTTTTTGATTGGCATATCTTTTCATCGGTGCAAGGCAACTGAATGAAGACATCGCGGGTGCTATATAATTTTGTGACTTCAAAATACAATTTTGTCCTTAATGCATGAAATAAGAATTTTTGGATCATATATTAGAAAAAGAGGAGAAAATGTATGGTTTTTGTTAGTATCTAGGCATTTGGGCATAATACATGACAGTTCGGTTTAACTGTTAAAATTAACAGTGTGATTTTGAGTTTTGAGAGATCAAGTGGTGCTTTGGCTTGGCATAGGGGAAAGATTGAAGCAAAAAATAAGGAAGTTCAGCTCATGGCTTATTGAAACTTCCACCTGGATAAGTAGAAAAGTAGTGCCCTCAACATAAATCAGTATGCATATTTCTTGTAGGAGATAATATAATCTTTGTGTTGGTCTAGGTTTTTGAATGCTTGATTATGCTTTTCACTCGAGCAGATTTCCATGTCAAGGTTCATATTCCACTAGTTATCTAGCCACAACTGTGAAATAAGTGAGCCCTAAAAGTAGGATCATTTGAGAGTTACTTTGGAGAAATGCCTTGGGCATGTTCAACACTCATCATGTTGTCTATACAGGAAATATGGTCTACATATGGGGATAGAAATCTCTCCCCATTCATATCCTAAGGCAAATGCAAATATCCCATCCTTCCAAGTCAAGATGAAGAAAAGAATCAAGAGAATTAGCCTGTATACTTCCTGTTATCTGCACTCAAAACTCAAAGCCTTGACCATTTGCAATTAAAATTGTTTAAAATTTTAACATTGTGGCACGATTTAAGTGCATAATTATGTCATCTTCGCCTTGTTGTAATAAATATACTCTGTTGTTTGTTGCTTCTTTTGATGACTTGATGATACTTCTCCAAAAAGATGCCTTTAAGTCCCTTTTTAAGCTTTAGCCAAACATGCTACTAAGCTTATTTCTCTTGAGTCCGTTACATTCTGCAGCACACTCCATATATATAAAGTTATGTCTATTTGTTTATATTTTAGTTTTTAATTATGAATTCATACAAGTGCACTAACTGTACTCCCAGAGTCTACTATGATTTCGTTGCTCCCATTGAACACATTACATGCAATTTACACGATCATTCTCATTTCTTGTATTTGCTCATCAACTATGATTCTTATCTGCCCAAATTGATTCCTATGTAAAACATATATTTTCAAAATAAAGAAAATCAAGAAAATGGATCATAGTTGAGCTTGCAAGGAATCAAACTGTTACATATCTTTCTTTCCACGGATCTCCCTTGCATGAGTAGATCCTTTACTTAATGAGGAATGCTTAGGCCAAAAAACATTGGGTTGGATATGCTCCACTGCAAATGTTAATCAACTAAGTGCATGTTTGATAGAGTGGATTGGGCAGTATCGGGGAGTATTAAGGAAGTAAAAAGCTAAATTCTTGTTCATTAAATTATTCAGTCTTGTCGAATACTGCGTACCAATCATGCACTAAAATCAGATTTTACATTTCCATGTAATCCACTGTGTTGTTTATTAATCACGGCTAAATTGTGTCTTTTCAGGAAGACCATGGGGTCTAGTCAGAAATAAAATCAGGAAAGACTTCCCCTCTGTACAGTTGACTGCATGGAAGGTATAGCTGTGTGGTCCATCTTCTTCTCACAATAACATTGAGAAAATAGTGGATGGTTCCAAAAATTTGCAGTTCTAATGTCATATCATAATGCTATTGATTTACAGTTTTGGCCAATAATCGGATGGATCAACTACCAGTATATGCCTTTGCAGTTTCGTGTTTTGTTCCACAGCTTTATGGCCTCCTGCTGGTAAGCAATGCATAGAGGAACCCCCACTAAGTATAATTTTTTTTTTTTGGAGGAAATTGTTTGGGAAGTACCTGTTTGGGGACAGAGTGAAATTAAGCCTATTTTCTCAAAATAGTGTAAACATGCCTCTTTTTCTGTCGAAATCCCAATATACCGGAGGTGTGCTACTTCGTAGAGATGTACAATTGGGAATGTCCTGTACTCGCTTAGCAATATATAAATAAGAAAACAAGCTCGGGATAAGTCATGATCAAGGACTTTAAGATAGCTGATTGTTCAAAGTGGCATTTCATAATATGTAAGATAGCTGATTGTTCAAAGTGGCATTTCATAATATGTATTTCCTTTCAACTCCATCTCATAACTAGGTGTTAATGAATTCACAACAACATTAGTGCACCCAAGTAAGATTCTTGTCTCTGGTGTCCCATTTTAAGTATGGTGTGCCACGCTTCTTGGTAATAACGTGGTTCTTAATTATTTGATTCTCTCTCTCTCTCTCTCTCTCTCTCTCTTGTGTGAGTTAAGTGTAGAAAATTCTTCAATCTATGTGTTGTTTTCTTATCACACGGAAGGTTTTTGTATGTACTATATTGTTTAATGTTTGGTAGAGTTTAAAATAAATTTTTTTTTTTTCAAACTCATTTTCAATCACATATTTCATGGGACCCACAACTTTTATCAACATTTCAACCACACATTTTAACAATTTTTATCTAAAACTCCTAAAAAAACAATTTTTGCTATTCTTTTCTCTATGTGCTCCTTTTCATATTACTGTTTAGTGTTTACTTTACACACACGCTGTGGAACAAGCTGCTAACTTTTTCGTGTTGGATTTGCAACTGCAGGGCTCTCTTTCTCAATCTGAAAGCAAGATCCATAGCTTCGAAGAAGGCTTGAAATTCGAAATATAAAAGGAACTCTAGTTTTTGGTGCGATCCCGGTCTCAAGCTGCTCTTACCATAATAGTAGATTGCTTATAGTTTCTTTCATAGTATATTTATGTCTGTTATAGACTATATTTTACCCTGCTAATAAATGGAACTTTTGTTTCTGCTTTGTAATTCTTCTTTGTTCTATGTCAAAGAATTTTGGGATTTTTTTTCTGTTGAAGTAATTCTTTTCTTAGAAGAAATAATTTCCTAAAAAATGCTTTTTTTTTTGTTTGTTTTTTTTTGTGTGCTTCTTGTAATGAGTAAAGAAAGTCAATGAAAAAATGTGTTGTGCCAACTATTTTTTTTATTTTAGAATTTGAAACTAATTTTCAAAAAAAAAAAAATTGTGTTTTCTTTGCATGCCATTAGATATATGCTTCAAAATGTAATTGTAAGAAAGAGTATCATTAGTGTATTAATATGTTACGTTAACATTCATTCAAACTTAATGTTCAAGTAGAAATCTAACATTGGGTTTACCAACGGTACTAGACAGAGTGATTAATTGTGCAACAAGTTGAAGTGATTTGATTGAAACAAATTGAAGTTTAAGTGATTTAATTGACTTTTAACAGACAGTGATAATTGTGCAACAAGTTGAAATATGTGATTTGATTGAAACAAATTGAAGTTAAGTGATTTAATTGAGATTTCAGTGAAAGTCGAATGACAAAAACATTTAATTAACCCGAAAATGTACCTTTTAATGAACGTCTGTTTTACCATGAAAGTTCACGATAAATATTTTAACTAAAAATGTTATGTTGTATAATTAGTCATGATAATTTTAGTGCATATGTATTCGATTTTGATATAATGTTTCTAGTGGGCATTGTTATAATGCTCATCGGAGACAAGTGTCATGCACTCATTGGATGAGTGTAAAGGTTTTACACTCATCCAATGAGTGCATGACACTTGTCCCGATGGACATTTGAAGTTGAGATTCTTACGAGTGTTATTTATCGATGACAAAAAAAAATCACTATATTATTACTAATATACTATTTATCGGTGGAATTCGACCGTATAAAAATAAATGGAGATTGATAGAAATTGGTGAGTGACAATGGTGAATAATAGGCATAGGCGTCGGGTGGATCGGTCTGGATATTTCAATACCCGGAACCACTCATTACAGTTCGGGTATTTCGTAGATCGAACCATTCGGTTCCACGTAATTATTCGATTCCAATTCGGTTCTACCCATAACATTTTCTTTTAAAATCGTGAATTGACAATATATTTAAAAAAAAAAATAAAAATTGCAAACTCATTAACATTAAAGTACGTTAGACACCAAAATTGCAAACTCATAAATTAGGGTTAGAAAAAGAAAAATTACCTCTCAAAATTGAGGATTCGTTTCGGTTACAGAGAAGTTTCGCCTTCGCTTTTGCCCGTCTTACTTTGTGTTGAGATATATATATATATATATATATATATATATATATATATATATATATATATATATATATATAAACGAAAAATGCGAGATACTAAAATGCGAAAATTTTTGTATTGAGTATCTGAGTAAATAACGATTAAGAATTTAAGATTTGGATAACTGGAATTGGGTAAATTGAATTTGACTTTAAGAGTGATGAGTTTTATACTTTTGGTTTGGATCTTGGATAGTTGAACTCTTGTCTTTGGTACTGTGGTGTTGGGTTGTGGGTCATTATGTTAGGGTGAATAAATTATAAAAAATGACAAATTTGGTTCTAATCGGGTACTCACGGTTCTAGTTCAAGAGCCAAGAACCGACCCTGACCCGGTCGATTCTCGGTTCTCGATTTCGGTTCCTAATTTTATTTTATTTTAAACCGGACCGGAACCTCCGATTCCGGTTAAAATGCCAATCCTCAGTGAATAATGAAGAGGAACAATACTGAAAAGGAAATATTTAGAGAACAATAGTGAAGAGAAAGAGAATTGAGAAAGGGAGGTTTGAGGAAATTGAGAATTTTTTTTTGGCAAAAGGTGAAGACAGGTGTATATCATTTTTTTTGTGAGTGGAAATGAAAAACTTCGTTACGATCGGTGATAAAATCATGTCCAATACACGTATTTTTAACAAGTATATGTAAATTATGTGATCTACTTAATTATGATAAAATGAAGCTTGGTCACACAATTAAGATATTTCGATGACAAGTCAAAATGTTTACCACTTTAAAAAAATTAATTCAGTAAAAAAAAAAAGATAAATAGATAGTAGAGGGCTGGTAAGATACCACTATCGGTGATAGTGCTGCAACGAACCTACTATCAATTTTTTATCCAATCAATTTTTTATGAATTAATTTTTCTAATGTTGTGGTGGTTCTGTTACCGCTGCGTTGCCATAATTGTATTTATGGAGGTAGTGTTTGGCTATAGGTGGGTGTGGGATAGGGGCTGAGTTGGTGGGGTGAGATTGGTTGGGAAAATAAAATGTTTAATTTTTCTAATTTTTTTTTGGCAAGTTAATATATATTTAATTGTCTTAGGTGGAATTTATTTGTATTTTTTATAATTTATTTGTAATGTTTTTTTATTTTTATTTATTTAAAGAAGTGGGAAAACATTTAATGGCCAAAATAGGGGAAATGTCGAGTTTTGCTACATAATTGAAAGGTTTAGAATGTATTGTGCTAAAAAAAGAAAAGAAGAGATAATTGCATGAAAGGTCCCAAACGTTTCAAAATCGTGAGGGATATGCTCCTAACCTAAAAAAAATAGCACCACACGTCACCAACGTATGAAGAAATAGGCATCGTAGTTCTCTCTTCACACTTTTCGTCAGTTTTCTTCATTAAAAGTCAAAATTGGACTGCACGCGCTATATTTTGAAAGAAAACGTGGCTGAAAATTACAGTACTTTGCAGTATTTGTCACTAAGAATTTTCTCTAGCAATGTCAGTTTCCACAGCATAATTAGTAATAGAAAAAACTTATTGCATAGCTAACGCATTCAGAAAATTGTAAAATTTGAGGAATTGGCCAAAAAAATGCACATCAAGATGAATTGCTGAAACCTAATTTTTCAATTGCAATTTCTGTGGGCATGCATCAGGAACAAATCAAATTTTCCATGGATTTTTGCTGCTAATCACCCTCAAAATTTTTATTAAAACAACAAAAATAACAACAACCCATTTTTCTCTCTTTTTTCGATGATTTTCTCTCTCAAATGGGTGGAGAAGAAGAAGAAGAACTCATTGGAAAGAGAGATGGATTTTTGCTGCTAATCACCCTCAAAATATAACAATAAAAATAACAACAACTCATTTTTCCCTCATTTCTCCTATGATTTTCTCTCTCAAATGGGTGGAGGAGAAGAAGAACCCATTTGGAAGAGATAGATTTTTGTTGCTAATCACCCTCAAAATCTTCATTAAAACTACAAAAGTAACAACCAATTTCTCTATCTTTTCTCCTATGATTTTCTGTCTCAAATGGGTGGAGAAGAAGAAGAACCCATTTAGAAGAGATATGAATTTTTGCTGCTAATCACTCTCAAAATCTTCTTTAAAACAACAAAAATAACAACTCATTTCTCTATCTTTTCTCCGATGATTTTTTCTCTCAAATAGGTGGAGAAGAAGAAAAACTCATTTGAAATAGGGATAGATTTTTGTTGCTAATCACCCTCAAAATCTTTATTAAAACAACAAAAATAATAACAACTCATTTCTCTCTCTTTTATCCGATGATTTTCTCTCTCATATGGGTGGAGAAGAAGAATAATCCATTTGGAAGAGAGATGGATTTTTGCAACTAATCACCCTCAAAATCTTCATTAAAACAACAAAAATAACAACAATCGATTTTTCTATCTTTTCTTTAATGATTTTATCTCTCAAATGGGTGGAGAAGAAGAAAACCCCATTTGGAAGAGAGATAGATTTTTGCTGCTAATCACCATCAAAATCTTCATTAAAACAACAAAAATAACAACAATCCATTTCTCTCTCTTTTCTCCGATGATTTTCTCTCTCAAATGAGTGAAGAAGAAAAAGAACACATTTGAAAGAGAGATGGATTTTTGCTGCTAATCATCCTCAAAATCTTCATTAAAACAACAAAAATAACAACAACCAATTTTTCTATTTTTTCTCCGATGATTTTCTCTTTCAAATGGGTGAAGAAGAAGAAAAACCTATTTGGAAGAGAGATGGATTTTTGCTGCTAATTACCCTCAAAATCTTCATTAAAACAACAAAAAAACAACACATTTATCTCTCTTCTCTCCGATGACTTTCTTTCTCAAATGGGTGGAGAAGAAAAAGAACTCATTTGGAAGAGAGATAGATTTTTGCTGCTAATCAGCCTCAAAATCTCAGCTGCATTTTACTTCAAAATATAACGCGTGTAGTCCAATTTTGATTTTTAACGGAGAAAACTGACGGAAAGTGTGAAGAGAGACCTACAATGCCTATTTTTTCATACGTTGGGGACGTGTGGTGCTATTTTTTTAGGTTATAGTCATATTTCTAACAATTTTGAAACGTTGGGGACTTTTCATGTAATTATCCCAAAAAAAAAAAGATTGAATGTAGATTTGTTATATTTTATAAAAGTTAAAGATGAAAAGTACAAATTTCCCTTTTATTTATTATCTTATCAATGAATAAGCTTTTTTCAAAAAGAAAATTGTAATTTTATTCATGACAAAATTTTCCATCATTAGTATTTAATTTTTTATATTTTTATTCTTTTACTTGTAGACATCTGTCACTAAATTAAATTATCAAAATGTTTATTTTCTTACAAACTGAAAATCCATTCTTAACTATTTAATCGTTATCTAATTACTGGCTGAGTTTATTAAGATAATACTTAATTTTATTTTTATTTTTCCTGGTTCATATAATAATGAAAGTTGGATTTATACAATAAATTTATTAATTTTTTTAAATATAAAAACTCTAATATTAATCTAAATTGTTATTGTTACCTGTAATAATGAAAGTTGGATTTATACAATAAATTTATTAATTTTTTTTTTATATAAAAACTCTAATATTAATCTAAATTGTTATTGTTACCTGTGAGTTTTTCATTGATAATATTTACTTTTATTAAGTTATTTCGTGATAGAATTTCTGTCCATAAATTATTTTTATAAAAATATTTTTTTTCTAATTATTACAAATGAAAAAAATCTGATTCGAAGATTTCATTTCTAAAACTATTAGAAAAAAAAATTAAAATGTAGGGATCTTACTTAAATGTGGGGTTTTGAGCTAGTTTTTTTGGGGTAAATAGCAATGGGATCTCGAACCTTTGAACCTTGTAATGATAGATCCCGAATCTTCAATGATTAGCACCCCGGGTCTTTAATCTTTAAAAACACGCGATCAAGATCCTTCTACTAAAATAATTGTTAGTATGACTGTTAAATGATCAATTTTTTTAAAAATGACCAGATTACCTTTTTTCGAATTAAAAAAAAAAATAGAAAAACAAACAAAAAAAAAAAAAAAAAAAAAAGAAGAAGCAAAAATTACAACCAACCTCCTACCCCACTTCTTCTTTTCCAATCAAATCCCAACAAACTAAAAAAAATTGCAATCAACTCCCATCCTAGAACTTCTTTTACTCCAAAATCACGGTCGGTCACTACCCACCAGAAGCCATCACAAAAAAGTCTAAACAGTTAAACCTGCTCCAACACCATCTCCTTCCGCCTTCGCTCTAATCCCAACAACATCTCCGCCTTCTCCTCCTCCTGTTAGTGCTTCCGCTGGATCCACCGCTTCTCCATCGTCCATTACTTTCTCTCCGACTAGGGTGGGGTATAAAAATCAAGCTCAAGGACAGACGAAGCCTCTTCATCAGAACCAACTTTAGCAAGTAATATTTATATTATATTGCCTCCAAAAATTCTTGAAGAATTTAGTTATCTGTTAAAAGAACATAGAAAAGAATTAGAAATTGTAAGAAATAGAATAGGAACTAATTTTAAATTATTAGATTTAAAATTTAGAAGATTCTGTAAGTAAACTCCTATTTACTTGAAAGAACTATAATAGAACAGAATAAAGATATAACATTTCTAGAACAAAGAATCGAAGAAATAGAAATAATTTTAGAAGAAAAAACAATAAATCAGAACAGTCAATTTATTGAGTTTCTTATAAAAATATCAGAATTATTAGAAATAGAATTTTAAAAGACTTCCGCATTAAGCAGATTAAAAAAGACCTCCGCTAACCCCCGCCAACTCTCAGATCCAACCTTGAGAAAGACCCTTCACGCCGGTGGCTGAGTCTCTCTCTTCGCACCCCCCCCTCTCAAATTGGTATCAGAGCCTAGATAGTAAGAAAAATTTAGACTTTTTAAATTTAGAACTCAGTACTAATTATAGAAAAGTTAAGACTATTGACAATAATATTTTAGGTTGTAATTTAGACTCTTCTCATAATTACATAGTTTGTTTTCGAAGACCCTTGTCAAAACCTCATAGTAGATTTAATAATTAATTTATCTAGAAATTTGGATCTAGAAAATAAAAAGAATTTTAAATCTTGAGAATCGGTTTTAGATCTTCTTAAAACAAGAAACTCGTAACTTAAGAATATTAAAGAAAGTTTAGATTTCATTAAAATCAAAATTTCGTTATATTAGAAAAGATTTCCAAAATAGACTTTTCTCAATTAACAAAGATTTTAGATTTTAATAAATCTAAAGAAATGCAGTCGAAATAAAAAGATTTTTATTAAAATGAAGAATCTATTAAAGAATTAAGAAGTTTAATTCTTAGTTAATGAACGAGATCGATATAGTAGATAAAAATTATCTCGACGCCTTAGAATTTTGCAATAATTTTCATAAAGAACCCAAAGGCATAACAAAGTTAGATTCACCCAAGTCTTCAGAATCAATTTTAATTAAACAAAATAATTTTATTATTACTTTATTAATTTCTTTACATAAGAAGATTGACAATTTAGATAAAACTAAAATAGCAACTTCTTCAAATAGCATAGAAAACGATTTAAGAACTTTAACAAATCAATTAGGAAATTTTAACCTTCACCTTCGTGTAAAGAAAAAGTAACTAGAAAATTGCCTAAAGAATTTAAATTTCCAGGATGAGTTTGACCAACTCTTTTTTAGGTAGATCTAGAACAATCAACGAAGAATCTTCTAGACCTAGTACATCCAGTGTTGATAGAACTTTGTTAGATAGACTGTTAAGAAGAACATAACAGAATGATCAGAATATAGAAGAAATCTTAGATCCAGACCAAGATTATCAAAGATTTCAGACTCATGGTTTAAGATTACTTAATCCAGAAGTTTTGTATAACAGAGGCATTTTTGAATCAAGAACCCAGTTCTTTAGACATAATAGGCAAGTCCCTATTCAATGCATAGGTAATCAAGTTAGAAAATTGAATTTAATTTCAGATGATTCTAAAAAAGAATTAAAAAAGAGAAATTATAAATTCATGCATCTAGGATTAATAGTCATAGGAATTAGAGGATTAGCAAGAAAAAATTTAGGCTGCAAGACTTTAATTACTATATATGATGAAAGATTCAACAATATAGATAAGAGTCAAATAGCCAGCATGGAAGTAGATATGAATAGTAACATAGGAATAATTTATTGTAATCCAGACTTTTTAATGACTATTAAAGACTTCTCAGATAAGATAAAAATAGGAATCCAGACTAAAGGTTATGAAGACGTAGATAGTGGAGATAACCTCTTAGTTCATATAGGATTTTTAGGTAGATGCTCTGTAAGCGCTCAAAGTAAATATAAAATTTACATAGATAAAGTAGTAAATTTAATGAGTAGTAAAGGTATAAACATGGTTAAGCCAAAAGAATTTTCAGCAGAACAATTAGCAGGATTAGAATGGGACATGGATAAGTTCTTAGAACAAAAAGACAAGACAACCATTGCCCCTACAGAATCTTTAACTTATAAAGACATTCATGGTAGAACTAGTTTAAGATTTATTAATTATGATCAGATTGAAAGACAGACTGAGGATAGTGAAGAAAATGAATCAGTTAGTGAACCTTTCATAGATAATGTCCATATAGAATTAGTAGGAGAAGATATAGATAGAATTATATTTCCCAAAGAATTAGGAATGGACCTTAATAAAGAAGAACTCCTTAAACTAGAAGACCAAATGTTTTTAGGAAAACAAATTCAAGAAAATGAGTATTTATATTATGATTCAGAAAAGAACATAAGACTAGGAACTACTCAAGAAGATTTTAAAGAAGAATTTAATGATAATAGTTCAGAAATAAGTTGTGAAAAGAATTTCATGGATACTCAGACTTATAGAACCATAGATTTATACCCCTTTTGATAAGATCAGTAAAACATGAACCTTTTACATACGGACTGAGATTTCCTCCCGGAGGATCATATAGTAAGTATGAAGAAATTCCACAAGACTCTAGATATGTAGCAAAAGGTAGTGAAAGACCTTTAGAGAATAAAATAGAATTCCAATCTGCTGCAAAAGCGCAAATTTTAAATTTGACTGCTCATGATCCGCAGATGTGGACAAATGTAATTGAAGTATGGAAGAATACTATAATAGGTCATTACATTAGAAGTTTCCAAGACATGGAACCCATAGACATGTATAGATATTTAGAGACATTTTTAGGAGAAAGTACAAAGGCTATGTGGGAAGCCTATAAGCGAGATAAGAAAGAAGAATTTGAACAGTTAGTTGCCTTAGGAAGTAACCCATATAATTTTGTTAATAAGATTCAAGTTTTTATTACAGGATCAGACCCTAATTCAGGTCAGATGAGTGTACAAAGAAAAGCAATGAGAGATTTAGAACAACTTAGTCTATACAAATGGACTAAGGGTAAGTATGTTAAGCAGTTTTTAAATGAATACCATTATTTAGTTTCAATCTCAGGTAATACATTTAATCAAGAATTAGGACAGAAGTTATTTCATAAGTTGCCAGGCCCATTAGGATTAGAAATCACAGACAAATGGAATGAATTAACCTCGGTTAAAGAATTTCCAGATAAAAAGTGGAGCATAGGACACAGAATTCAACATGTAATCAGATGTTTAGAAGAGAAATGTGTAACATTACAGATTCAGAAACAACTTAAGAAGACAGACTATAAGTTTTGTAAAGACATTTTTACCCCTCAAACTTATGGTGCTTCAAAACCCGTAAAGAAAAAATATAGGAAGGATAAGAAAGTTAAAAGAAGACCTTTTAAGAAAAGATATTTCCTTAGAAAATCTAATAAGAGAAAACCTTATTTAGATGAAAACAAACATGTCAGAAAGTTTAAACCAGACAGAACTTATAAAAATAAGCTTAGTTGTTATGTTTGTAATAGCAATGAACATTTAGCAAGAACATGTCCAAAAGACTTAATAGTTATGATAAGAAGAGTACTTTAGTAGAATGTACTAATGAAGACCTTATTCAATTAGATGAATATATCTCAGACAATGAATCTATTTATAGTATTGTGTCTATAAAAGATAGTATAGAAATTCAAGAAGATTCAGATTATGAAGTTTTAGAAGAATTTTCGAATTTTAAAATTAGTGAAGATTGAGTCGAAGAAGACTTAAATTTCGTATGAGACTTCATTAGATGAATGTAATCATAATTGGTAAAAAAACAGCAGTGCGAGATAGTACAAAGATGTTTTTATGTAATTGGTATCCAGCTAGAAAGCTTAGAGCTAAATGTTTAGAATGTTATAAAGAAGCTTGTATTAAGTGTTTAGAAATAAACAGTTTAATAGAAAAAGAAAACATTAAGCCAGAAATTACAACAGAACAAATTGAGATTTCTGAAATTAGAATTCTTAGAAGAAGAATTGAGAATGTAGAAGATATGCAGAAATTATTAGTTCAAAGATTAGAAATTTTAGAATCTAATAATAAAGGTAAAGCAATAATGATAGAAGAATCAATTCCAGAAAATCCAGAATTAGTTCAGATTGTATGTAATTCAGAAAAGCTTAAAAGTATTAAAGTTAAATGTCAGATTAGAATAGGAGATTATGTTATAAAATGTTTAGGATTAATAGACTCTGGTTGTAGCAGTTGTATAATTAATAAAAAATTAATTCCAGATAGATTTTTAGTAAAAGCTAAAAGTCCAATTGAAGCTCAACAAATGGACGGTAGACATTATACTTATACAGATTTGCTAAGACCAAATAGTAAGATTAGTTTTGAGACTAATTGCGGTTTAAGTATAGAGTATACATTACCAAGAGATTCAACGTGGGTTAGACCGTTAAATCTTAAAGAATCAGACTTTATCTTAGGATTAAGTTTTTTATTAAAAGACAATGGTAGTGTAACAATTACAAAAGACTTTATACATTTTCAGAAGCATACATTATTCAGCCCTACACAGACTATTTATTTCCCATCAGAGTGCTCAGAGAAGCGTGGTGGTAGTAGTAAGAAAGAATGTCCCTGTAAATTAGAAAGAGAGTGTCAATTAGTAGAACATATAGAAAATCAGAATTTAGAAGAGGATGAATTAGAAAATGAATTTAATAATTTAGAAGAATCTGATTTTGATCCAATAGACTTTTTAGATAATGAAAAGATTTATTATACTCTCATAACAGAACAGGATATAGAAAGTTTAATTTCTAAGTTAGAAAAGATGGAAATTTTAGGTGAGAATGTTTTAAAATACTGGGAAAAAGACAAGGTAACATGTGAGATTAAGATTAAGAATCCGAATACATAATTAGATGTAAAAATATAGAAGCAACAAATTTAGATCTTGAAGACTTTAAGATGCATACTCAAGACTTACTTAAGTTAGGAGTAATTAGAAAATCGATGATTCCCCATAGATCACCGCTTTTATTGTAAGAAAACATTCGAGATAGTAAGAGGTAAAAGTAGAATGGTATTTAATTATAAAAGACTTAATGATAATACCATAGATGATGCATATAGATTGCCGAGATAAGACCGTTCTTATTAATAGAATTTAACTGTAAGATTTTTAGTAAGTTTGACCTTAAGTCGATTTTGGCGTGTTAAGATGCATCCCGATAGTATAGAATGGACAAGATTCACATGTCCGAAGGACATTTTGAATGGTTAGTCATGCCGTTTGGATTAAAGAACTTCGTGCATTTTCCAAAGAAAGATGGATAGTATTTTTAATAAACATAGTAAGTTTGTAGTAACTTACATAGAGCGATATTCTAGTTTTCAAGAAGAATAGGAGAGAACATAGAGGACACTTGCAAATTATATTTTCGTAATTTATTAATCATGGATTAATAATTAGTAAGAAAAAGATGGTTCTTTTAAAGAATTTATAGATTTCCTAGGAGTTAATATAGGACAAGGAAAGATTTCCTTACAGCCACATATAGCACAGAAAACATTAGAGTTTCCAGATAAGTTAGAAGACTTGAAACAAATCCAGAAATTTTTAGGATTAGTAAATTATGCAAGACCCTTTATTAAAGATTTAGGAAAAATAGCAGGACCCTTATACTCTAAGACATCTCCTACAGGACAAAGACATTTTAATCTAGAAGATGTTAAATTAGTCCAATAGATTAAAAATAGAATTAAAAGTTTGCCAGAATTAGCAATGCCCCTAGACACAGACTTCTTAATAATAGAAACAGACGGTAGTATTTTAGGATGGGGAGCCATACTTTTATGTAAGCCTAATAAGTACGCAGATAAAAGTACAGAAAGAATATGTAGATATAATAGCGGTAGCTATAAAGAAAAAGGTAATTTAAGTAGCATAGATGCGTAATTACTTGCAATTAATTATGCTTTAGATAGCTTTTGAGTTATTTATAATTTCTAGAAAAGAAATTTTGATTAGAACCCGATTATGCAAAGAATTGTTTCTTTTTATAATAAGCTTAAATTAGATTCAAAGAAAAGTAGTAGAAGAAGATGGCTAAATTTTGTAGATAGAATTACAAATACAGGAATTAGTATAGATTTTGAGCATATTAAAGGAATAGATAATAAGGCGTGAGACATCTTAAGTAGAATGATTATTTCTAAGGATTTTTGATCTAACAGCTTTGTTTTCCTTTACGATGTCCGGACCTCCATTAAGACCGTGAATCCCTTGGAATTCCTTTGCTTCTTCTCGCTTTACTTGAGACTTCATCTAGTCGTAATGCACTTTTTACCAAGACAAGCTTAGATTCTAGTAATCAAGAACTTATATGCTTTCCTACAAGTAATATTTCTTTTAAAGTTTTTCCACATATTTCTTTATCAAAAGAAGAGAAATGCATTTTAGACAATTTATGGATCTCTTATAATAAGAATCCAAAAGACCAGAAATATTTCCTTGCATGCATGAATGCATTGTCAGAATTCTTTAATCAGAATAAAAATAAGTTTAAATTTTATGTAGTCATCAAAGGAAAGACACCAGGAATTTTCCACACCTGGATAGAAGTAGTTGAAAATATTAATAATTTTAAAGACCCTCTTTATAAAGGCTTTACTAATTTTCAAGAAGCATTAGATTGTGCTAGACATCTCATAGGATTAAATTTCTTTATTTCTCCTTCATTAAGAAATTTCCAAGATGCACCATTAGACTTCTCCCTAGTAAAGACAAAAGATTTTTGCACTCATCGCGAGTGTATGCAAAAGAATTTTAAAATTTTGAATGAATCAAATGAAGCATTAATTTTAGAAAGAATTTCTTTACAAAAGAAAGTTGCTTCATTAGAAAAAGAAGTTATGAACTTAAAGATGATCTATCCAAAAGGTACCACCGAGCCGAGTTAAGTCGGTAGCTAGTCCCGGTTCAAGCAGTGGCAGTGAAGACTCATCAAACCCGTTAATGGTCGTGGACTTGCCCAAAGTTCAATGCACTCTGTGGAACTGCTGATTTCCTACTCCTTTAGAACAAACCCAAACACAGGATTTACTTGGCCACCCAATGGCAAGAAGTTTGATTTATTAGTTAATTATTCTCGTAAGCCCAACTCAAAGCCCGAACATTTAACTTGATTCAAATTTGTAAGCCTGTAATTGAAACCCAAAATACCCAGATTTCCAAAGGAAAAGAGATACTCCAAGATAGCAAGACCAAATGACAGCTTTTATTTTCAGAGAAAGACTTCTTTCCCAAATAGAAAAGTATCAAAAGAATGAAAAAATTTTGAAAAGAAGAATTGTTTCAAAAAGAATAAAGGTAAAAAGAAAGAAGAGAAAATCTTGAACAAAAATCGAAAAAGTCTTAGAAAAAATTGTTACAAAGAAAACAAGTAGCAAAGAAAAAGACATTCGGTGGTTCGAATCCGTAACCGTAAAAATCGAGAGAATTCGTAAGATGTAATTTTAGAGGAGAAAATGAAAGATTAGGTTGTGATAATTCAGATTCGGAATGTCATTTTCCACACAATGAGAACACAATCTTGATACATAGAACAAAGAAAGTTGCAGATTTTTCAGATCTTTTAGATTCTCTTCCAAAATGTAAGACGACAATTCGTAATTCATTTTGCAGCATGATTTTCCAGATAAGATCAAGAAACTTTTACTTTTTGAAAATCCCGCAAGAAGCCAGAAGAAGAACTGTTCAAACATTGAAATTTTTGCCAAAGATGCTGCAATTATTCAAGAAATTTGCCAGAAAGAGACAGCTGCAGAAAAAGACAAAAGAAACTGTTCCCTTTTGAATTTCCGAAGAAGACTTAATTTCAATCGGATAGAAAAAGTATTGTCGAAGAAATTTTTCAAAGATGCTCGAGACATGATGTGAGACTTTTGAAAAGAGACAGACAAATGGCTTAATTTTCGAAAGTTTCTCATTTCAAGACTTGGCGAGATGTTTCTCGGTGAACGCGGTGCCAATTTCAAATGTAAGATTTGATGTAAAGTTTAGATGCTTATCTTTAGATTTACTTTAGATCTGCTTTTTGCTCCCAAGAATTTTATTATATAAGGGAAGTTTTCATTTGTGAGAAGCATGGTTCATCTTTCAAAAACACTTGTAAAACCCTTGCTCTCTTACAAAAACCCTCTTGTATAAGCAAAATTCTCAATCCAAATTAGAAAGCTTGTATTCAGGTATATGTTCATAACTTTGTAATTTAAAGTTTTTTACTAGAATTCGGGATTTTCCGAAAGGGAAATCCTTAGTAGTATTTTCTTTTTATGTATTGACAGATCTCCAAAAAATGTTTACATTATTTTTTATGAAGTTATTTTTAACATTTTGTTAAAATGTTTTGTTGATATTTGTTATATCATCATTTCATCCTATGCATGTTATAAAAGCATAACTTGATTTTTAGAAGCCATACTGTTTCTAAGTTAATCCTGAGTGACCCAAATGAGTAAGGATTGTAGGCCGGAGTGAGCCTTAGATGTCCTTTAGATGTTGGGGAAAAGGAATCAATTGATTTAGAAATTTATTAAGGGAGTGCCAGTGGTAACCTTAATGAAAGGAATCAGGTTCAAGTTAACATGTCTTAGGTGGTGATATTTATTTTTGGTATTTATATTTCCGTTAAAAAAAAAAAAAAAAAAAAAAATAGGAGATTTGTTAAGAACATTTAAAAGAATTTATGAAAAGGGAAGTACCGAGTAGGATATACAAAAAATTTGAAAGACAAAAAATTTTATGAACCCTTCAAGCTCAAGGACAGACGAAGCCTCTTCATCAGAACCAACTTTAGCAAGTAATATTTATATTATATTGCCTCCAAAAATTCTTGAAGAATTTAGTTATCTGTTAAAAGAACATAGAAAAGAATTAGAAATTGTAAGAAATAGAATAGGAACTAATTTTAAATTATTAGATTTAAAATTTAGAAGATTCCCAGAAGTAAACTCCTATTTACTTGAAAGAACTATAATAGAACAGAATAAAGATATAACATTTCTAGAACAAAGAATCGAAGAAATAGAAATAATTTTAGAAGAAAAACAATAAATCGTAAGGTCAATTTATTGAGTTTCTTATAAAAATATCGTAATTATTAGAAATAGAATTTTAAAAGACTCCGCATTAAGCAGATTAAAAAGACCTCTCGCTAACCCCGCCAACTCGCATCCAACCTTGAGAAAGACCCTTCTACGCCAGTGGCTGAGTCTCTCTCTTCGCACCCCCCCTCTCAAATTGATATATATATATATATATATATATATATATAGAGAGAGAGAGAGAGAGAGAGAGAGAGAGAGAGAGAGAGAGAGAGAGAGAGAGAGAGTACTCGTAGCGTAACATTGCCGGAACAAGCACCTCCACCTTCTGCCGCTTCCTTTTGCCGTTATCTAGCGACGGCGCCACCGCGTTGTCACTTGGTACAATATTGAATTGTTGATATCCCATCCTTCTTGTCCTGGCGGATTTTGAACTTGGCTCAACGGGTGCAGTAGTCTCGCTCTCACCAATTTTTACTCCAGAGCACATACCAACCATGTTTTTTTTTTTCCTTAGTCCCAAATGAATCTAATCCAGGAAAAACTTATTTGACCAAAACCTTTTAAATTCGAATATAATAATGAAGCCCAAATTCAAAAAAAAGGCAACAAAAATAAAGAAGATGTAACAATAGAAATCAAGAAGATATATGAAAATTTGAAGACAGGTCCAGCAAAAATGAAGCTTTTAGTGGAATGATGATTTGAAACAGAAGCTTATGGTTGGTGTTGTTGTTTTTCGGTAGGTGGTGGTTGGTGCCGGTGATTTTGCAATTTTTCTTTTATTTTGTTTGGAGAAGAAGAAGTGGGAAATGATTGATTGCAATTTTTCCTTTATTTTGTTTTTTCTTTGTTTTTTATTTTAATTCTAAAAAGGGTAATTTGGTCATTTTAAAAAAAATTGATCATTTAACAGTCAAAACTAACAATTTTTTTTAACAGAAGGACCTTAATCGTGCATTTTTTAAATATTAAGGACTGGAGTACTAGTCATTGAAGATTTGGAACCCCATCGTCATAAGATTCAGATGTTCGGGACCCAGTATTATTTACCCGTCTTTCTTGTATTAAGGTTGAGCTGGCATCGCTTAGATGATTAAACATATAATGTGAATAAGATTTTTTTTGTTTTGTTTATTTATTTATTAATTTGTGTGTTTTTGTGTGCTTGCTATTTTTTATTTTTTATCAAAAAATTCAGCATAAAATCAACAAAACCATAGAAACAATCAAATTAAGTAGCAATTTTTCTACACTACACGCAATTTTGAAACAATAACAATAAAAAATTTGAAGTCAGCGTGCGTGTTTGCTGTTGAAGGATTTCTCATTTTTGTCGAAAAATATTTAAGTAGGGTTAAAATAGAGTTCACATACAGATAAGAATAAATTCAAAATACGACCAATTCAATATAGTGTAAATGATGTATAAAAAAGAAGAATATTGTATCTAACTATAATAATAAATAATCTTGCACTTTCTAACTAACATAATTAAGACATTAAATGTAAAGTAAACATGTCGATTTTATCAATCAAATTATTGAGAGAAACAGACTTACCTCGTTTGCACGTTTTGTAACATGGATCTCAGGTTTTGGGACTCTAATCAAGTTCTACGAGAGAGTCGTAGATCCTTTAAATATTTTTTATGAACGAAGTTTTGTTGGAGCAAAACTACAATTTTTATGAATAATATATTATAATTATTAGACGTGATATTCTCCTTTTTTATATATCACTAGTGAAATTCATGTGCAAGATATGTGTTGTATTTTAATTAAATATTTAATAATGTGGTCATTGTTAGTGAGTTTCTTAATTATTTTTTCACTTATGAAGAATTAAGTAAAATATATATTAAAACTTATTGAGAAAAATACGTATTATTTTAAGGGTAGACGATATAGCTTCAATTGATCTTTAACAAGACGTTCTTCAATTTTAGATTATGTAATGAATGGTGTGTAGTTCATTAACAAAATAGATCGATACAAATTCTAGAACTCAATGCTTCAATTATGATCTCACAAGATTATTCTGCTACTTTAAAGTTTAAACTTATTTCATATTTTTCCTCATTCTGACCTGACTTTGTAAATTATTCAATTATTCAATTTAATTTTGTTCACTATAATGTATCAAATATTAATAAAGTTTAAATCAAACGAGTGTCGTGAGATATGCATAAGATTTCTTGTGAACTTGTGGTAATAAGTAGTAAAAATACTTATTATAAATTAGCGTAAGTTGTTAATTAGTGATTTTATTTTCTTGGTATATTGGACTGGGTTGTACACATGAATATATTCTTTCTCTATTAATGTAACTTTCTATCTTGAGAGTAGTATTTTCTTTCTCTTTTTTCTTGCATAGTGCAAGATTTTGTGCTTGTGGGTAATCTTCTTGGACTTAATTGTAATTTGATTTAGTAATCGCAAAAAATAACTTAAAACTATATATTTTTGTAATCTTCATCATTGTGTTGCGAGCCTTTTGACGCAGATTTTTAATGTTTTTAATATGTAGGTAGATTTTTTTCAACAATGGCCCACAAGTTGTCAGCTCTTGTACAGCAAAAGTAAAAAAAAATTGTAGCTAAATTCTAAAACTGTCTTGATTGGTCAATTATTGCGGCGAAAATTTCCACATGCAGGGTCCTTTTTGTCATTGAAGTTTTTCTTTTTCACGTGACATACTTTAGTCAATTGGTCAAAAAAAAAAAAATCAAAAACCAGATCTTTAGCAAACATGCTTAATTGAAGAAAAATTCTTTTCGATTTCAAATGATTTTGAAGATACGGAGGTCTCGATTTCGAATCCTATCCCTCTCTCTTTTTTTTCCCCCTCTCTAAGCACATTTCCAATCATCTCTCCCATCTTTTTTTTTTTCTCTCTCTCCAAGCCGCCGCAGGTAAGCATCTCCTTCTTCCTTAATTGCTCTTCCTCCGTTCAAATTAGGTCAATGTTTTTACTTTTTGTTTTTATAATTTGAGGGTTGAATCTGGTTTTGTGGTGACAAAAGGTTTTCAGATTTGGGATTTATAATTAGGGTTTAATTTTTCGAAATGGGTTCAATTTGATGGTATAATTTGGGGGTTTCTAAACGTCAATTTTCCTCAACATTTAGCTAAGAAAATTAACTCGGATTTTGGTGCTGTTGATCTAACTTTCTTGCTGTGTTACAATTTTGTAGAAATAATTTTAGGTTTTGTTTAATAGCTTCTTTCCTGCCGGATTTTGTTTAATAGCTTCCTTTTGTCTCAATAAGAATTATTCGTTTGCTAGCAGTTTGTTGTATTCTGCATATGATTTATGTAATTCAGCCATTGCCATCTCGGATGCTTCAGAGTCACATTTTTGCTCCTTCTCTTGAACATTCTTTTCAGCCTGTTGATGTTGTTGTATATGTTTCCAAAGACATGCTTGTTCCACCAATTTAAACCTGTTTGAGCCGTTTGAAGTTGGGGTTGTGAAGGGAGATTCTTTTAGGGGAGTGTAATCCCGTAACCCTGCATTCACGTTGATGGAAATTTTGTTCAATAGGTGCATAGATGATCCTCTCTTTGGAAAGAGCAATCAGGAAGGAGGAAGGGAGATCTATATTTTATAATCCAACTTTAGTTTTGGATCTAATCTCTTATTAAATTTGTGTTCCTCCCATTGAAGTCTTTCTTTGAGATCGCGAAACTGTGCACAAGGATTTCCCAAATAAAAAAAAAAAAAAAAAAAAGTGCCCAAGGTACTGCAACTATTTTGTTTCCTTATAGTGCCATCTTCTACAAGAGGTTTCATAGTTTTTTATGTTGAACACATGCATTATGCTGTGTTACATGGACTAGGGAAATGAGTCTTGACAGATTGTCATCCAAGTGTTGCATTTGGACAAAAATATGTCATTTTATGCTTAAAATGAAGGAACCGTATGTAACATCCGTGATCAGTGTCTTGAGTATGGAGTTGTCCAACATTGGTACTCAAGTCTTTGTAGAGAGTCCACTCAATTTGTATCAGTTCTTCTTTTATGTTGCTGATCCACTGATTTAATACCGTTGGATAATCATACACGTGTCATCATGGTGCATTTTCCATTAGGCACACGATTTCACCTTTATGTAAGATCCAGTCTACAGATCATTCTGTCAGTTGCTGGACTTGCCAAAATGATGTTAAAATTCTCAAGCTCAAGCTTGAGGTTCTTATTTTAATAGTCAATTCTCAGATGCCGGACTTGATTAATCTTGAGCCAGGCTTAAGCCTCTATATTGTACTTGAACTTTTATTCCAAGATGAAATTTTGGGTAGTATTCAGATTCTCTTTGCTTATCTATCTGCAAAAGCTAATGTTAGTATGATCTATAAGATTGCATCGGTTCACTGATAGCATTCACCTGTGTACAGGTTGAATCAGCACTTTCTGAAAGGGAGCGTATGCTGCTTATGAAGATCGCAGAACTTCAATCGAGGTGGCTAATTTAGAATTGGAATTGATGAACTTTGTTATTTTCATTATCTACTATCTTTTGCAAGAGAAGCTTCAGCTTGTTGGTTTGGTTGCTATGCTCTTGGCTTCGAAGTATGAGGAAGTTTTAGTTCTAGTTGTTGATGATTTGATATTTACTTCCAGTTGAGCTAATCTCTTTCTTCTTGATTGAGCTTTGCTTGGTGGAGTATGAAATGCTCAAATATCAATTGTAGTGGTTTTTTATTTGTTAGTGTTTATCTGGCTTTAAAATAGGAGTCATTTGATGTCATAGCTACTCATTTTTGTTGGTTACATATGTTGATAGCCAATCTTCTTTTTTGTTGTGTCCAAAATAGGATCAGTACATAATAACTCATCAAAACATATTTCCCTAACACTATGCCTGTGTGTTATTCATTCCTGTATTACTCAGAAACCCATTAAATTTGGAAAACAATTACATGCACACCTCTATATTTTCTAATTTTTGCCAAATTTAATTTATGTTTTGTTTTTTGCAACTGAAAAAAAGTATTTCAAGATTCACCAACTTCAAAGTTTATATATTATTTAATACTATATTAGTATTAAACTATTAAAATTTATTGAATAATAATTTTTTTTGAATAAAATATTATAAAAAAAAATTCGCAACATTTTAAAGTAAACACGTTTTTCAGTTTTTGTTTTGAGAGACAGTTTTCCAGAATGACAAAAAGAACGTATTTTCAGCAATCTCAAAACAGACGCTCAAAATACAAAACTGAAAATGAATTCAAAAACTCAAAACTGAAAATTGAAACTCAAAGAGATCAGCACCCTTAACTTTGTCAAGTGATTTTGAAATTCGAATTGTTGTATGTGTATACGTGAATTTGATAACAAACTTTTTAGGCATCTACTAATTTGTTTGGTTATTCAGTTTTGTTGATTTTATTTTGAAATTTCTGGACAAAAGAAGCACGCACGGGTAGGTAAGCGATTATACGTGTCTGTGTCTGTGTGTTTGTGAGCGAATATGTGTTTATGGATATCTATTCTTTGTTACTTTATAAAAAATTCAGCCTTTTGGTTTTGGGTTTCTGGAGTAAAAAATGGGGAAAAAAAAAATCTTTGCTAGTTTTGTATGTGAAATTCTGGTGTAGCTTTGATAAGAAATGTATTTGTAATTTTATTTTTCCATGGACTGAAATTATTGAGTAACAGATGGAAACAGTGAATGGTGATGCCCTTGTTGTGGTGCCGCAAGAAACCATGGGAAACGTATCCGATGTGGAGAGCTTCAATCAACAGGTGGATGAGATATTCATACAAGTTGATCAGGTAGAATTTAGAAATGAATATTGAAGTGAACGTTCGAATTGCTCATTTACTTATTTGTCGTCCATTTTGATTCTATTTCTGCCATATTTCGTCTCTTGTAATTATTCAGTGCAATATATTTTACCTTGAAATTTATTGCATTGAGATTGTAGAAATAATCTGAATTTTTGTGTAGTTTATTCAAGACCCCTTTTATTATTTTAGAGTTAATTCGTTTTACTCACAGTTTGATACCAACTCCTGTATTTCCCAATTGGGAAATATTAATCTGATCCCGGGAGTAATTTTGACAACTGAACATGTAATAATGGAATTATAATCTTTTTGTATTTACAGCTAGAACAAAACTTGAATGAGGTTGAGCAATTTTACTCATCTGCGAGTAAAAAGCAGCCGAACACTCCAAAAGGTAGCTCAAATCTGAAGGACAAAGATAGGGATAAGCTGTTTGCCAGCTTTAAAAGGAGGCAACAAGATGCAGCCAGTAGAGAAGCAGCTGCTGATAAGAGAATGCAAGAGCTGATGCGCCAATTTGGAACTATACTACGCCAGGTAATTGTAAATGCTCTGCATTTGTCCTTGCAAAATTGTTTGTAGCCTTGGACTGCGACTGCTTACACTGGCCCTGTGAAAATTTTATGGTGTTTAGTATCTTTCTTGCTACGGTTGTATTGGACATCTTTTAGGTAGACTATAAACCTCCAACTAACATCTGTTTATTCTTGCATTTATACAATTATTTGAAGTGGGTCCCTCTCATTAATATTTTGAAGCATTGGCTTGGCTTTATTGTTTATTTGTGTGGTGACTTGTAGATATGCTTTGCCAAAACACGAACTTTAATGTGAGTGAACACATAATTCTACTTTCAGGTGTTTGTTGATGTTTACCGTTTGTTACATTTACTCGTAGTGACCACATAAATAAATGGAGTAAACTTGTCTCTCTCATAATTCAGTACACCTTAGTTTTGTAGTGATAAAATATAAAAAAATTGTTGAGTGCAGTGTTGTTCATCCTTTTATTCTACGCAATTAAACAAAGTATGCCTACTCTCATTTTGAATCATTCTCAATCTTGGTGTTGTGGGCATTTGCAATTAACACTTGACATTCCACCTGACCCCATCAGTACCCTATAGTTTATTCCCACTGAAGTATAATATCCGCTTTTACTTGTTTATTTATTTCTACTTGATTTTACACTTGTCAGATAACTCAGCACAAATGGGCAGGACCATTTATGCAACCTGTGGATGTGGTAGGTCTTGGTTTACATGATTACTATGAGGTAAAACAATTAACTTTGTGTCAGTTTCCATAATGCATGTTAACTATGCTGGCAATCCAAACATGGAGTTTATTCATCCTCCATCCATACTTCCCCCCACTCCCCACTCCCCACTCCCCCACCCCACCCCCACCTACACCCACAAAAAGAAAAATCACGTAGACATGTAAACTTGGGAGGGTTTATTAAAAGTTGCAGTCCTCAGTGAGTTGGTTATATCTTGGAGATGTAAAGAATGAAAGCCATTAGGACATTGTCAGTGTATCTTCTGTTGAATCACTTGTTAGAGTCTCTTTCCATTATTAAGCTGCTTTTTTCTTTTTTTTTCCCTTATTTTTCTATTAGAAAATCATTGTTTCTTGTAATATGTTGTGTATGATAATATGCTAGGTTATTGAGAAGCCCATGGACTTCAGTACTATTAAAAGCAAAATGGAGGCCAGGGATGGTAACGGATATAAGAATGTTCGAGAGATCTGTGCGGATGTGAGGTTGATATTTAAGAATGCGATGAAATATAACAAGGAAAGGGACGATGTCCATGTGATGGCCAAAACTTTGTTAGAGAAGTTTGAGACAAAGTGGTTGCAACTCTTGCCAAAAGTTGATGAAGAGGTGCTTATTTGTTTCTTTATTTGTTGGATAAGTAATAAAGAGGTAGACTAAACTTTAGTACCCTTCCTTAAGAAGTCAGATATTAAACTATTAACTTCATTGCATATTGGGTGTCTCTTGCCAAGGGTATGTATTAAAATTATATGATAATTTATTCAGCATCAATGGCTAATTTTTAAAACTATATACTTGTAGGAAAAAAGACGGAAAGAGGAGGAAGCAGAGATGCAGCTAGATATGCAGCTTGCTCAAGATGCTGCTCATGCCAAAATGGCCAGAGATTTAAGTATTGAGGTTGTTGGAAATAAAACCCTTCTATGAAGATAAAATATTCCAGAAAAAACTAAAACTATTAGAATTACTAAATTTCGACCTGCATTATTATATCTGAGTGTTCCCATTAATATTTCACTCTATTAAGAAAATCTAGGAAGTCTGAAAACTATTTCAATCTTTTACAGCTGGGCAAGGTTGACAGGCATCTGGATGAACTCAGAGAAATGGTACTTCAGAACTGCAGGTTTGTCATATATCCACATATAAAAAGAACTTAGCTCTAGATCTTTATTTTTTTATATTTTTATTTTTTGTGAAATGATGCCTGCAGTGTTTGGTTAAATTTATATCTATACTGAAACAATTCTTTACTTTATTTGGTTTTCGTGGAAGCAAATAGGTTCATATATTTTGAGTTGTAAACTGGATGAATTTTCTTTATTATCACATGTTTTCAGTTCTTTAAGTTAGTTTTACTATCCTTGTTATACCCGTCGTAAATACCTCCTGTTAGATATTTATTACATGCTAAATGATGGCGAAATATTGATTGTTTTTGCTATGAATAATTATATGGGGATTTAATTTATCACATTTTAACTTATGATGCACATCACTGGTCAGGCCATCCTTCCCCAAGCTCTCTAGGAATTGAGGGTAATTTAATAATGCACAAAACATGTCATCTACGGGAATTGAGGATATGTTGACACAGGATAATCTAAAATTTTGATCTGCCACCACTTTTCACAATAAAATTGTTATCTGATATAGATCGGACATCAATGGAAAATATTGAATGAGTTCCCATACCCGTGTCAATTATCAGATTATTTTAATGCATTCATAAGAGACGAAGGGACATAGGTCTTGATCTATAAATTGAGAACATCTATAGCAACTTTGTGATGTATGTGTGTGATCTCTCTTCAACTCTCACTGCGGTCTGACGCTCATCTTTTTCCCCATGTTTTCTTTTTCCCTTTCCCTTTTAATCAATATTTTCTGGATCTGCATTGTAGACTAGTTGATAGGACCGTAGTCCACTTTTGTATGCTTCCTTGTTAGATCCACTACTTGGAGATATGGAATAATGATATTCTGAAAACTCGTGCTTGGCATGCCAACAACAATGTGAGGCCCTTTTATAATATTTCAGAATATGGACGAAAGAATCCACAAAATAAGTAAATCGGGAAGAAAAAAGTGAGGATTTCCTTAGTAGGGTGGTGAGAGAATTGGTACAAGGATGGAGATAACTAGAAAGTGATATTAATGGGATTTTGGAGCACTAACAGTATTTTTCACATGGACCATTTTCTCTTTAATTTAGTATGCCATTTTCTTTTTTTGTATACCATGATCTGAGATCTTAGTTGTTATATTCAAGATCTCGTCATGCACTTAATTATCTTTTCTAAATCTTTTGCATATTTTATGTGTCAATAATGTTAACTTAATTATGCTTACAGCTTAACTCTATGGGTAACTCTCACAAACAAACAAATAACAAAAAACACATTGTTTCCAATAAAACTCTCTAAAACTAAAAAAATTGACTAAATAGATATCAACAGTTTTGAAAGTGAGGTTGTATTCTCTGTGATGTCACCGTTATTTTCTAATTAACAATGTGAAATCTTTCTTGTAATAAGTGAAAAAGTAAACTAGATTTCTTTCCATCTACACCAATATCTCGAATTGCATCCACTGCTAAATTTCTCTTGCTGTTGAGGAAATCTCAGCCGCAAATTTAATAGACGAGATGTTTCACCTAACATTATCATTAAAAAGGATGTGAAACTCATGTAAGTAATGTAGTTGGTTATGATTATGGTACATGATTAAATGCAGTGTTGCCCATTCAAAATTCTATGCTTTAATTCCTGTATCTTCATCAACCCTCCCATCACTACTGCAGATTAATTAATTATATCACATGGCTGTTATTTCTTTTGTGAGAAAAATTAGGAATGTACTATTGTTCAATCTCCTAGTTTAGATGCGTATCTGGTGCTTAGTTTTGAAGTTCGTTTTCCAGAAGGATGTCGACTGAAGAGAAGAGAAGACTTAGCAGTGCTATTGCCAAGTTGTCCCCCGAGGATATCGACAAGGCAGTAGAAATCATTGCCCAGAGTAACCCCGACTTTCAAGCAGCCAGGGAAGATGTGGAAATTAACATGGATGTTCAGGTTATAACGTCATTTTTAACCATTTTAAAAGAAGAAAAAGAAGCTAAAACAATGCTCTCAATGTTTCGGAGATAATACAATGAATTTATTTTTTTATGTGATTGCTGCAGAGTGAATCCACCTTGTGGAAATTGAAGTTTTTCATCAAAGATGCACTACAGGGACAGGGGAAGAGTTCACCAAACATCAATGAGGATAATAACCAAAACAACAATAACAGAAGAAAAAGAGAGATTTGTGATGCCCTTGCCAAGACTTCCCAGAAAAGGAGCAAAAAATTCCCTGGCTGACAATACCGTATCCTGTTTGGCCCTCTTATGTAAATAAATTTCAGATTTTGTAGGGAGTTTGGAAAAAAAAAATTACAATTTTTTAAGATCATTATATTTTGCATGTGGAAATTTTGTACTGCTATATTTTGCATGTGAAAGGAAGAATGAATCCAATTTGTATGGCTAGAAAAGGGTATTGCTAGAATTCTTGAATATACTAGAATATCTGAAGCATCCCATAATCAGGATTTTTGAGTAAATTTTTTCTTTATTTTTTGTAATGCCAATTAAAATTTGTACTTTTCTTTTTATCCTTTTGATAATATAATACTTTTTTTCTTACTTTTTATTAAACAATGTAACTTCTTTCGAAACTTTAGCAACACTTGAAAGGATGGACTACAGGTCACTCGGACATGGAAAAATGCAACTACTTTTTCTAAAGAGTAAGGGTCTGTATGGCATAGCTGTTGTAGATGGAACTTTTAGCAGTAGAGTTTTTGGTAGTAGAGTTTGTATTAAAAAGTTGTTGACATGTGAATATTAAATTTAGTGTTTGATTGTATAATTTTAAAAGTATATTTGTATAAATTTTATATTTATTTGCTTAATAGTAATTAATTATTATATATCTTATATCATTTTTTTTATATCTTATAATAACTATTAGAATTAAGATATTAATTTAATTATAATTACACAACTATTTTAATATATTTGACTAAACAATAATTAATTATTATATATCTCTTATTATTATTTTTAAAATAAATAATATATATTATTATATCATATATAACTATTAAAATTAATTAATTATTTAAATCAAATATATTACGAATAATCCCTTCCAAACACACTATAATGCTATTTATTATAGTAATAATATCTACTTCAATTGATTGGTTTGAAGAGGCAATATATTTATGTAGCACTAATTAATTGCATTGATTTAACTCACCCATGGATTAATGATTATTACTAGTGACAAATATCATTATTCTTTTTCAAAAACTATAGTTAATAGGTGACAAGTAAACCATATATAACCAATAATTAATTTCGGGAATCCATCTTAACATTAATTTATTTTATTTTCAACTTTTATTAATTAAAATTATTTGTTCGTTTTTAAGTTTGAGTTGTGTTTGATTTTAATAAAGATTTTTTTTTAAAGTTGATAAAAGTTATAAAATATGTGATTGAAAAATTGTAAAAATTTGTTGATCTCATGAAATATGTGGTTAAAATTAATTGTACTTTAATTTCAATGTTTTAATAAAATTTTAATTCAAATCGATCAAAATGGGAATGGATTATGTTAAAAAAAAAAAATGATGAATGTAGATTTATTATATTTTTAAAAGTTAAAGATAAAAAGTGCAAACTTCCCTTTTATTTATTATCTTATTAACGAATAAGATTTTATTTAAAAGAAAATTGTAAATTTATTCATGACAAAAACAGTATTTAATTTTTTATATTTTTATTCTTTTACTTATAGACATTATTTCTGTCACTAAATTAAATTATCAAAATATTTATTTTCTTACAAACTTAAAATCCGAAATGTAATTAAATTATCATTTTTTTAGATAATACTTAATTTTTTTATTTTTATTTTTACTGGTTCATATAATAACGAAAGTTGTATCAATAAATTAAATTTATTAATTTTTTTAATTATAAAAACTCTAATGTTAATCTAAATTGTTAATATTTACTTTTATTAAATTATTTCGTGATAGAAAGAATGTTTTCAAAATATGATCAATTAAATATTTAGAGATCTTACTTAAATGTAAATGACATTTGTAAGAAGTTGAGAATATTAAACATATAATTTGAATATGATTTTTTTTTTATTTATTAATAATAAAGCATAAAATCTCGCATTTTTTTCTTACTAAAATAATTAAGACTTCAAATGTAAAGTATACAAGTCCTTTTTCAAACAATTATTTGGAGAAACAAGCTTACCTCGTTTGCATGTTTTGTAACATGGATCCCAAAACTTGAGTATATCAAGTCCTACTAGAGACTCCAAGATTTTTTAAATATTTTTATGAACGACATTACATTTTTTATGAATAATATATTGTAATAGTTAGATGTAATACATTCTCACTAATTTTTTATAGAAAAAATATAGCAACGTGTTAATGACTTTTTGATACAAAACAAATCACTCTTAACTAATCTAATAATTCTTCACTTCTGAGTTCTACCTCCTGTAGTAACTATAGTTGTAAATTTTTTTATCTAATACAAAACAAATTACTCTTTTTATTTTAACTATTTTTATTTTATGATATAAAATTAACTTCACTTCTAAACAACCTCTCAAAAAAATGGAACTAATACTAACTAAGGGACAAAGAGTTTAATTGACCCCAAAAAATTTGTTTCAATTTCAAATAAAACCAAATGGCCAAAGCCCAAATTCAAAAAATATTTTCAAATAACCTCTTAGTGAGCAGTTTCAATCCAAATTGACCCCAAGTCCCTCTCTCTCAATTCCCAAACTCATGATCTCTCTCTCAATCAAGGTGAAATATCAAGTGGATGATGAAATATCAAATGGATGGGGCCATAATCAACAAACTACCCCTAGGTGTTCTGATGATACACATTGGAGTTCTCATTGTACTTCTTTGTTTGACTTGATTCACATGTTTTTAGCTACAATTGATGTCTTTGAAATGATTGCTATTGATGTTCCATGTTCTGAAAAAGAAGTGAAATATTTGATTTATTGAGCTTGATACTAACATTTGACTTTGTCTTTAGACTACATCTTATGAAAAAGATCTTAAGAATTTCAGATGAATTGTTAAATGCATTACAAAGAAAATATCAAGATATTGCCAATACCATGGATATTAGTGAAAATTTGTAAAGAACGACTTCAAACAATGAGGGATAATGGATGCAAATCTTTTTTGGAAAATGTTTGTTCTTTCTATGAAAAGAACAATATTAATATTTCCAACATGGATGATACACACACACACACCTCCAGGTCGTTCACGACGTAACACCTCATAAATGAAAAAATTACATTACTTGCATGTAGATTTCTTTTATGCCGTCATTCATATGCAACTTTAAGAGTTGAACTATCTTTTTCCGAAGTAAATGATAACTTATGCCTTTGTGTAGCATGTTTATGTCCAAAAAATTTATTCTCTGCTTTTAAAAAGGACAGATTAATTAGACTTGATGAGTATTATCTCGAAGATTTTTTAGGAACACATCTCTTGGCACTTGAGGAACAACTTGAAACATATATTATTGATATATGCATTGATCTAGATTTTGGAGGATTGCAAGGCCTTAGTGATCTTGCACAGAAGTTGGTTGTGACGAAAAAAATTGAATTTTATCCATTACTTTATAGGTTTGTGACATTGATTTTAATTATTTTAGTTGCTATTGCTATGGTAGAGAGAGTGTTTTTTGCAATGAATCTTATGCGAATTGGAGATCAATGGTTGAATGACAGTTTGACTGTTAATGTTGAGAATGATTTATTTTACGAAATTGACAATAATGTAATTATACAATGTTTCTAAAGATAAAAACGTGTAGGAAACAAGTGTTGCAATGTATCAAAATATTTTCATTAGTGTTATATTATTTCAAATTTTTTAGTAAAATTTTGTCCAAAAGGTGCCTAGTACAAAAATTGCTATTTGTAGGAAAATACAGCAGAGACACATTCATATCAAACTTATGCCTTGGACTCTCTTCTACTTCGTGGATTTTCCCAATCCCCAGGTAATCAAATACTTTAAATTTTTTCAATTGGTTTTTAAATTCGAATCGTTGTACGTGCATACGTGAATTTGATAACAAACTTTTTAGGCATCTACTAATTTGTTTGTTTATTCAGTTTTGATGATTTTATTCTGAAATTTCTGGACAAAAGAAGCACGCACGGGCAAGTAAGCGATTATACGTGTTTGTGTGTTTGTGAGATAATCTGTGTTTATGGATATCTATTCGTAGTTAGTAGTTACTTTATAAAAAATTTAGCCATTTGGTTTTGGGTTTCTGGAGTAAAAAATGGGAGAAAAAAAAAAAAAGATCTTTGCTAGTTTTGTATGTGAAATTCTGGTGTAGCTTTGATAAGAAATGTATTTGTAATTTTATTTTCCCATGGACTGAAGTTATTGAGTAACAGATGGAAACAGTGAATGGTGATTCCCTTGTTGTGTTGCCGCAAGAAACCATGGGAAACGTATCCGATGTGGAGAGCTTCAATCAACAGGTGGATGAGATGTTCATACAAGTTGATCAGGTAGAATTTAGAAATGAATATTGAAGTGAACGTTCGAGTTGCTCATTTACTTATTTGTCGTCCATTTTGATTCTATTTCTGCCATATTTCGTCTCTTGTAATTATTCAGTGCATTATATTTTACCTTGAAATTTATTGCATTGAGATTGTAGAAATAATCTGAATTTTTGTATAGTTTATTCAAGACCCCTTTTATTATTTTAGAGTTCATTCGTTTTACTTACAGTTTGATACCAACTACTGTATTTCCCCAATTGGGAAATGGTAATCTGATCCTGGGAGTAATTTTGACAACTGTACGTGTAATAATGGAATTACAATCTCTTTGTATTTACAGCTAGAACAAAACTTGAATGAGGTTGAGCAATTTTACTCATCTGCGAATAAAAAGCAGCCGAACACTCCAAAAGGTAGCTCAATTCTGAAGGACAAAGATAGGGATAAGCTGTTTGCCAGCTTTAAAAGGAGGCAACAGGATGCAGCCAGTAGAGAAGCAGCTGCTGATAAGAGAATGCAAGAGCTGATGCGCCAATTTGGAACGAAACTACGCCAGGTAATTGTAAATGCTCTGCATTTGTCCTTGCGAGATTGTTTGTAGCCTTGGACTGCAACTGCTTACACTGGGCCCTGTGAAAATTTTATGGTGTTTAGTATCTTTCTTGCTACGGTTGTATTGGACATCTTTTAGGTAGACTATAAACCTCCAACTAACATCTGTTTATTCTTGCATTTATACAATTATTTGATGTGGGTCCCTCCCATTAATATTTTGAAGCATTGGCTTGGCTTTATTTGTTTATTTGTGTGGTGACTTGTAGTTATGCTTTGCCAAAACACGAACTTTAATGTGAGTGAACACATAATTCTACTTTCAGGTGTTCGTTGATGTTTACCGTTTGTTACATTTACTCGTAGTGACCAGATAAATAAATGGAGTAAACTTGTCTCTCTCATAATTCAGTACACCTTATTTTTGTAGTGATAAAATATAAAAAATTTGTTGAGTGCAGTGTGGTTCATCCTTTTCTTCTACGCAATCAAACAAAGTATGCCTACTCTCATTTTGAATCATTCTCAATCTTGGTGTTGTGGGCATTTGCAATTAACACTTGACATTCCACCTGACCCCATCAGTACCCTATAGTTTATTTCCACTGAAGTATAATATCCGCTTTTACTTGTTTATTTACTTCTACTTGATTTTACACTTGTCAGATAACTCAGCACAAATGGGCAGGACCATTTATGCAACCTGTGGATGTGGTACATCTTGGTTTGCACGATTACTATGAGGTAAAACCATTAATTTTGTGTCAGTTTCCATAATGCATGTTAACTATGCTGGCAATCCAAACATGGAGTTTATTCATCCTCCATCCTTATTTCCCCCACTCCCCACTCCCCACTCCCCACCCCCACCTACACCCACAAAAAGAAAAATCTCGTAGGCATTTAGCATATGTTTGGTAGTGCTAAAATTATTTTTTAAGTGATTATATTATAAGTTGTAGGTGAATGTGTGGTTAAAAAGTAAGTTGTAAGTTGTGGGTCCTATGAAATGTTTGGATAAAAAGTATGTTTGTTTGATCAGCTGAAATTATAATTTAAGCAATGGCAAACATATGCTTAAACTTGGGAGGGTTTATGAAAAGTTGCAGTCCTCGGTGAGTTGGTTGTATCTTGGAGATGTAAAGAATGAAAGCCATCAGGACATTGTCAGTGTATCTTCTGTTGAATCACTTGTTACTTGTTAGAGTCTCTTTGCATTATTAAGCTGCTTCTATCCTTTTTCCCCCCTCATTTTGCTATTTCGACTCATTGCTTCTTGTAATATGTTGTTTATGATATATGCTAGGTTATTGAGAAGCCCATGGACTTCAGTACTATTAAAAGCAAAATGGAGGCCAGGGATGGTAACGGATATAAGAATGTTCGAGAGATCTGTGCAGATGTGAGGTTGATATTTAAGAATGCGATGAAATATAACGAGGAAAGGCACAATGTCCATGTGATGGCCAAAACTTTGTTAGAGAAGTTTGAGACAAAGTGGCTGCAACTCTTGCCAAAAGTTGATGAAGAGGTACTTATTTGTTTCTTTATTTGTTGTAATAATGAGGTAGACTAAATTAGCCAGTAATGATTAGCTGAAGTCTTGATCCTCTTTGGATCTTTAGTACCCTTCCTTAAGAAGTTAGATACTAAACTATTAACTTCATTGCATCTCGGGTATCTCTTGCCAAGGGCATGTATTAAAATTATTTGATAATTTATGTCAGTGTCAATGGCTGATTTTTAAAACTATATACTTCTAGGAAAAAAGACGGAAAGAGGAGGAAGCAGAGATGCAGCTAGATATGCAGCTTGCTCAAGATGCTGCTCATGCCAAAATGGCCAGAGATTTAAGTATTGAGGTAGTTGGAAACAAAACCCCTTGTATGAAGATAAAATATTCCATTAAAAACTAAAACTTTTAGAATTACTAAATTTCAACCTGCATTATTATATCTGGGTGTTCCCATTGGTATTTCACTCTACATTGGTGATATAGCACCCATAGTGAGCACCAATTATGGTGCCCACTGTCCACGTGACATCGCCACATTGGTCACTTTTTAAAAAGTTCAAAAAGTTGTGAGTAACTTTTTAAGAAGTGACGAATGTGGGCACCATAATTGGTTCCCACTGTGGGTGCTATATCACCCCTCTTTCACACTATTAAGAAAATCTAGGAAGTCTGAAAACTATTTCAATCTTTTACAGCTGGGCAAGGTTGACAGGCATCTGGTTGAACTCAGAGAAATGGTACTTCAGAACTGCAGGTTTGTCATTTATCCACATATAAATAGAACTTAGCTCTAGATCTTTATTTTATTTATTTATTTTGTGATATGATGCCTGCAATGTTTGATTAAATTTATAACAATTCTGTACTTTATTTGGTTTTTGTGGCAACAAATAGGTTCATATATTTTGAGTTGTAAACTGGATGAATTTTCTCTATTATCACACGTTTTCAATTCGTTAAGTTAGTTTTACCATCCTAATTATACCCGTCGTAAATGCCTCCTGTTGGATATTTATTACATGCTAAATGATGGCTAAGTAGTGATTTTTTTTTTGCTACGAATAATTATCTGGGGATTTAATTTATCACAATTTAACTTATGATGCACATCACCGGTGTGGCCATCCTTCCCCGAGCTCTCTAGAAATTGAGGGTAATATTATAATGCTCAAAACGTGTCATCTACGGGAATTGAGGATATGTTGACACAAGATAATCTAAAATTTTAATCTGCCACTGCTTTTCACAATAAAATTGTTATCTGATATAGATCAGACATCAATGAAAAATATTGAATAAGTTCCCATGTTCGTGTCAATTATTAGATTATTTTAAATGCATTCAGAAGAGACGAAAGGACATAGGTCTTGATCTATAAATTGAGAACATCTTTAGCAACTTTGTGATGTATGTGTGTGATCTCTCTTCAACTCTCACTGCGGTCTGGAGCTCATCTTTTTCCCCATGTTTACTTTTTCTCTTTTAATCAATATTTTCTGGATCTGCATTGTAGATTAGTTGATAGGACCCTAGTCCACTTTTGTATGCTTCCTTGTTAGATCCACTACTTGGAGAGATGGAATAATGATATTCTGAAAACTCGTGCTTGGCATGCCAACAACTATGTGAGGCCCTTTTATGATATTTCAGAATATAGATGAAAGAATTCACAAAATAAGTAAGTCGGGAAGAAAAAAGTGAGGATTCCCTTGGTAGGGTGGTGAGAGAATTGGTACAAGGATGGAGATAACTAGAAAGTGATATTAATGGGATTTTGGAGCACTAACAGTATTTTTCACATGGACCATTTTCTCTTTAATTTAGTACGTCATTTTCTTTTTTTTTGTATACCATGCTGAGATCTTAGTTGTTCTTATCTAAATTTTTTGCATATTTTATGTGTCAACAGCGTTAACTTAATTATGCTTACAGCTTAACTCTAGGTTAACTCTTGCAAACAAACAAATAACAAAAAACACATTATTTCCAACAAAACTTTCCTAAAACTAAAAAAATTTACTAAATAAATATCTACAGATATGAAAGTGAGATTGTATTCTCTGTGATGTCACCATTATTTTCTAATTAACAATGTGAAATCTTTCTTGCAATAAGTGAAAAAGTAAACTAGATTTCTTTCCATCTACACCAATATCTCGAATTGCATCCACTGCTAAATATCTCTTCTTGTTGAGGAAATCTCAGCCGCAAAATTTAATAGACGGGATGTTTCACCTAACATTATTGTTAAAAACGATGTGGAACTCATGTAAGTGCCAGCCAAAATATTATGTAGTTGGTTATGATTATGGTACATAATTAAATGCAGTGTTGCCCCTTCAAAATTCTATGATTTAATTCCTGTATCTTCATCAACCCTCCCATCACTACTGCAGATTAATTAATTATATCAAATGGCCGTTATTTCTTTTGTGAGAAAAATTTGGAATGAACTGTTGTTCAATCTCCTAGTTTAGATGCATATCTGGTGCTTAGTTTTGAAGTTCGTTTTCCAGAAGGATGTCGACTGAAGAGAAGAGAAGACTTAGCAGTGCTATTGCCAGGTTGTCTCCCGAGGATATCGACAAGACAGTAGAAATCATTGCCCAGAGTAACCCCGACTTTCAAGCAGCCAGGGAAGATGTGGAAATTAACATGGATGTTCAGGTTATAACGTCATTTTTAACCCTTTTAAAAGAAGAATGTGAACAAATGCTCTCAATGTTTCAGAGATAATAAGATGAATTGATTTGTTGATGTGATTGCTGCAGAGTGAATCTACCTTGTGGAAATTGAAGTTTTTCATCAAAGATGCTCTACAGGGACAGGGGAAGAGTTCACCAAACATCAATGAGGATAATAACCAAAACAACAACAACAGAAGAAAAAGAGAGATTTGTGATGCCCTTGCCAAAACTTCCCAGAAAAGGAGCAAAAAATTTCCTGGCTGACAATACCATATCCTGTTTGGCCCTCTTATGTAAATAAATTTCAGATTTTGTAGGGAGTTTGAAAAAAAAAATATTATAATTTTTTAAGATCATTATATTTTTCATGTGGAAATTTTGAACTGCTATATTTGCATGTTAAAGGAGGAGTGAATCCAATTTGTATGGCTAGAAAAGGGCATCGCTAGAATTCTTGAATGTACTAGAATATCTGAAGCATCCCATAAATCAAGAATTTTGAGTAAATTTTTTCTTTAATTTTCTTAATGCCAATTAAAATTTGTACTTCAAATAACCTTTTTTTTTTTCCCCGTTTGATAAAATACGCTTTTCTTACTTTTTATTAAACAATGCAACTTTATTTGAAACATTAGCAACATGAGGTTGGACTACAGACCACTCGGGCATGGAAATTTTGAACTGCTGTTGTTGATAGGACTTTCACCAGTAGAGTTTTGAGTTTTTAAATGGTAATATTTTTGGCAGTAGAACTTTTATTAAAAAGTTGTTGATCTGTGAATATTAAATTTAGTATTTGGTTACATAATTATAAAAATATTTTTGTATAAATTTTATATTTATTTGCTTATCAGTAATTAATTATTATATATTTTGTATCATTTTTTTAAAATAAATAATTTTTTTTTATATCTTATAATAACTATTAGAATTAAGATATTAATTTAATTATAATTACGTAATTATTTTAGTATATTTGACTAAATAATAAATAATTATTATATCTCATATTATTATTTTTAAAATAAATAATTATTTTTATATTCTATAATAACTATTATAATTAATTAATTATTTAAATCGAATATATGAGTAATCTCTTCCAAACACACTATAATGCTATTTATTATAGTAATAATATCTACTGCAATTGATTGGTTTGAAGAGACAATATATTTATATAGCACTAATAAATTGCATTGATTTTATTCACACATAGATTGGAGGTCATTACCATTAACAAATATCGTTATTCTTTTTCAAAAGCTATAGTTAATAGGTGACAAGTAACCCTATATGACCCATAATTAATTTTGGGAATCCATCTTAACATTAATTTATTTTTATTTTCAACTTTTATTAATTAAAATTATTTGTTTGTTTTTAAGTTTGAGGTGTGTTTGATTTTAATTAAAATTAAATTTTTTTAAAAAAGTTGATAAAAATTATAAAATATGTAATTAAAATTAATTGTTGATTTTAATTTTAATATTTTAATAAAATTTTAATTCAAATAGATCAAACTGGGTAGAAGTAATTTCTCTTCTACTCTGCAGGAACGTGGCTAAAGATTTGCTGACATTTTTGTGCATGGTGACAACAAATTCAACTGTGGGACCCCCTTGATACTTCTTTTTTGTCTTTTTTCCACACATCAACAACAATTAATTATAATCAATATTAATTTATTTAAAAATCATTAAAGAAATACTGGTCCACATTCACACTTCTGCTCGGGTAGGTTCAGCCAGGTTGTTGTTAGATATCATATTCAATGCAAACGCACCAAAAATCAAACATCTTCTCTGACTTTGAACCTTCTGTTGAACAGTTCCTACTACATAATCACTAAGAAAATAAAACCCAAAAAAGATATTTTATTCCACAAAAAATATGTAAGCAATGAGGAAGAAACTTTGGATTCTTGGTGGATAGCCCAAAAATCAAGAAAGAATTTTGCTCAAGATAATAATGGGCAGTGCTGGTTTTGTTGTCTTGTGGGCTCAGTCAATGTCTTTTACCGAGCCAAAGGTATTCTTTTCAATGATTGATTGTTTTACTTTTTATTTCCTTTTTTTTAACTGATGGTTGTTTTCACCATGGTGATATGATGGGGATCTTTTTATCTTCAACTTTTTATCTGTCAAAAGTTAAATTCTTTGACTTTTTTGGGCCTCTGGTGCTAAATCTATCTGGATGTTCGGTGAATTTGATGAACTTTTGAGTCACATTTACTTTCTACAGTGATCTTTGAAGAACTTCGATTCATATTTTTTAAAAGTTCAACTCTGTATGTGGATAATGTTGGCCATTTTCTGAACTGGGCTTTGCATATTTTGTTGGGATTCTTTCTAATTAAGAGGTAATGAATGTTGAATTATGACCTCGAGAATTTGCTTTATAGTTTCTTTAGACTTCAGCATTTATAATTGCATGATTTTGTGGAAATGTTCTGTTGATGCATTACTCTTGGTTGGTCTATTTAATGGAGAAGATTTGAAACTTGAATGCAAAATGAAGGCTGTAATTTTCTTGTCTGCTGTAAAAAGGAAAAATAGTGATTGAAATCCTTTATGAATCCTAAATGGAAAACTGTAGATGTCGAAATGCCATGTTCAATTTGCTTCTTTCTTTGGTCTTCTTCCCTTTCTCTTTCCATATGTGTAGAAATATGAGAATTCGTCTCAAGGTTAACTGGATTTAAGTGCATATTGGTGCATGATTACCCATTTCTCTTAAAGGGTTTCGACTTTCTAATTCTCTTTTAATTAGTTGGTGATTAGAAACATTGCAACTGTAATGAGACGGGATGAGCATTAAGTATTGGATATACAAACTGAAAAATAGCTTCAGCTTAAAATTGAGGAAGATGATGAAATGCATTTGCTCTGGAGAGCACTTAACAGTAGACGAAATAATTCCTTCATCGGAGTCCCTGGCGACTCGGGATTATTCAGCCAGTGGCTATTCTTCTCGAGCAGGTGAGCCTGACCCAAAGTTGGACACCAGCAATATAGAAGAGGCTGAATCATCACTTCGTGAGAGTGGATTTTTGAATTACGAGGTTGGTAATTTCAAGCTTCACTACATCAAAATTGCCTTGTATTTGTAATGATCATTTTATATTAGTTTTTTCTTTCTTCTTTTGTGAAACAATTGCGTTGAAAAAGGATCAATACGTTTCAAATTGGAAGGTTTTGAGCAAGAAAGATATGTTAGATAATAGAAGGTCCAAGCCGGGACAACATTTAACTTTAAATCCTTGTTTGGTACACAACATAGGATAAGATTGTATAATAAACAAGATTTTTGCTTCTTTTTCTTTCTTAACAGTGTCCAATACTTGTCCAATCCTCTCTACCAAATGTAGCATAAATGTTAATCTAGTTGGTTTATCTTTTTTCTTTCTGCAATTTGGTTCTCACATATCTTGAATTGAGATTGTATTGGTTTTAACTATTCACATCTAGACTTTTCCAAGGATTGATTACTAGATAGATCCCGTCTTCAAAAATATTTTCACTGTAACTGTCTTCAAATTTACACGCAAAAGCTTAAATTGAAAGATTGCTCCTGCAAAACTAGTTCAAATCTAAGTATTAATTAATGATTAGTAGGTTATCGCCCTTTGTGGGGCTCTTTTCGTAACACCGTGAATATTAAGTAATTATTAAGTTAGTTGCTGAAATTTTGAAATGTGGCTGTTGTTCTCCTGTAACTTATAGCCAAGGTCTACTAAAAACTAACTTTAGGAGAGGTGCTCCTGGTTTCTTCGTATGAACATGGCACCATGTTTCATACCAGTTTTGTTTAGTGCTTCCTTTTATGTGGGAATAATATATTTGCTGAAGTTATATGATTTTTCAATTTTACTTCTGAATAATGTTAAACATATTTAAAGATCTCCATAAGAATTAATGCATTGCTTGACTTCGCGACTTAACCAGTTTAACTTGTAGGAAGCTAGAGCTTTATTGGGGCGACTTGAGTATCAAAAAGGGAACATAGAGGGTGCCCTTCGTGTTTTTGAAGGAATTGATATTGCAGCAGTGATTCCTAAGATAAAAACCACCATAGCTAGAAGATGTGAGCTCCCTAGACGTCATTCTCAAAGTGATGCTACCCCACCTATGTCTATTCATGCAGCAAGTTTGCTCTTTGAAGCAATTTTTCTAAAAGCAAAATCACTGCAGGCTCTTGGAAGGTTTACAGGTACATAACCTTTTTCACTATATAGTGGTGGTACATGGGAATAATTTTCTCTTTCTCCCTCCCTGGTCTAAGTATGTGCATATGTTTTCAAATACATGGGTATAACTATTTGCAGCATATCTTTTGATTGAAATGCTAAGCTTCATCCCTGGGATTTGCAGATGCGGCTCAATCGTGCAAAGTGATATTGGACACTGTTGAATCTGCAATCCCAGATGGGTTGCCTGAAAATTTTGCTTTTGATTGTAAATTTCTTGAGACCATAAACAAAGCCGTCGAGTTACTTCCAGAGTTATGGAAACTTGCTTATACTCCTCAAGAAGCAATTTTAGCCTATAGGCGGGCACTACTTTATCAGTGGAATCTTGATATAGAAACCAGAACAAAAGTAGAAAAGGACTTTGCTATATTCCTCCTTTATAGTGGTAATGATGCAACCCCTCCAAATCTTCGTGTACAGATGGAGGGCGCCTTTATACCTAGAAACAATATAGAAGAGGCTGTTCTCCTACTTCTGCTTATTCTCCGAAAATTTAGCCTCAGGAGGATTGGATGGGATCCATCAATCTTGAATCACCTCTTTTTTGCATTATCTATAGCAGGCGAATTTCGGTCCCTTGCCTATCAGGTTGAAGAGTTGCCTCCGGGAATCATAGAAGGAAAAGAAAAATACATTTCTTTAGCTATGTGTTACTATGCGGAAGATGACAATGCGATTGCTTTAAATTTATTGAGGAACCTATTGAATAATAGAGAGCACCATAACTCTATATTTGAATTATTATTGGCTTCAAAGATTTGCACAGAGATTCCTAATTGCCTTGAAGAAGGTTTAGGATACGTTGACAAACTTCTTTCTGAAGTCGACGGAAAATGTGACGAGATGGCTAGTATGGCAAATTGTTTACTAGGTGTCTCTCTTTCAGTTCAATCTAGAGGTGTCGGTTCTGATTCTCAGAGGATGTCGAGACAATCTAAAGCACTTGAGGCCCTTGAAACTGCTCAAAGAATGACAAAGGAGAAGCATGTTAGTGTCTTGTTTCATCTAAGTCTAGAAAATGCCGAACAGAGAAAGTTGGATGTTGCTCTTTATTATGCAAAACAGCTTTTGAAACTGGAGGGTGGGTCGAGCATAAAGGGATGGATTCTTCTTGCTCGTATTTTGTCAGCTCAAAAAAGGTATGCAGATGCTGAGAACATAATTGATGCTGCTCTGGATGAGACAGGAAAGTGGGATCAAGGAGAATTGCTTCGGACTAAGGCCAAACTGCAGATTGCACAGGGCAATTTAAGGAATTCAATCGAGACATATACGAAACTTCTTGCTGTCCTTCAAGTCCAGAGAAAAGGTTTTGGAATCCAGAAAAAGCTTTTAAAGGTATGGTGTCCCATTATGAGCATGTCTGGATAAGCTTGAAACTTTGCTTATAAGTAAATTAGTAAGTTTTAAATAAATAGTTTTTACAGCTTAAAGTTGGAAATAAGTTACTTATTTTGACAGCAAAGTGAGTTACTTTCCAAATAAGTAGCTTTTTTTACTTAAAGAGTAAGAAAAAGTAAACATCCAAACATGTTTGATATTAAAAAGTAACTTTTACTTACTTTTAAGCTTAGCCAACATGCTCTATGCCCGTCACAGATCTATCTCAAAGCATTCCCATAAGTGATGTCAAATTTGAAATTCAAGGAAACTCATTCAAACTTAATCCTTTGCTATGGGCAGGAAAAGTAAATACTATAAGGATAAGTTGAAGTGCAAACTATGCTTTGGATATTGTTAGGGCGTGTTTTTTATTCATGTTCATTTTCATTACTCTCTCAACCTTTTTCAATCCACAGAACAGGAGGAACAATGACAGGAGTTTAGAAATGGAAACATGGCATGATCTAGCAAATGTGTATACAAGCTTGTGTCAATGGCGGGATGCTGAAACTTGTCTTTCAAAATCTGAGGCCATCAGTTCTCATTCTGCTTCTAGATGGCATTCCACAGGTATTCTTTTTTTTTTTCTTGTCTTTTATGACGCTTTATTTTCAAATTTGAACAATTGTCGTGTTGGAGTGATTGACAACCGTGATCTGTGACTGTCCTCATGGTCTGCTTCTGCTCTAATGATTAACGGGATTACTAATTTGCTGTCTGTTTCATGGTTATTGCCATATTATTGAGTAATCGGCGTGGAGAATCAGTGGGTAGAATTTAGTCTGTTGTTGAGAATGAGTATGGAATGCAAGAGCCATGCATGGAACAAATTATATACATGCTGATCAATTTCCTTTCTCTTTCCTTTTCTTCTTTTGAAGTGGAACTAGCAAAATTGAAATGTCAAATGTCAAAATTAATAGTAACAAAAGTTATTGTTAGAGGACACTAAATGAACCGTATTCAATTGCTCAGTCCAAAAAGTTGGGAAGGGCCTAAAATTAAATTATGAACCGTGTGGCATTGTAGCACCAAGGAGAACAGTTGCTTGCTCTTTTAGTATGATCCCAGAGATACTCCGCGGAGAACAGTAAAAAACAAAAACTAGTGAGCTCTTGAGATGTCATTTCATAATGTGTAGAATCTCATTGTTTTTCTTTATATTCTAGCATTAGCATATTCATAACGTAGGATTGTGTGGAGCGTAATTATATTGTTCACTTGTGTCGTCAACCAGAGATCAACATGTTCGTTTCGGGGCATTTTTATTATGGGGGTGTATTGGGTGTTCATATTTTGTACTCGGTCAATTCTTAGAATGTATAAAGGAACTTAAGAAGGGCACTTTTGTTAAATACACAAATTGAGAGACGTGAGATCTCCATTGTGAACTTCTTGATTTTAGTGAAAATTTAAACTGGTGAGTGGATATAGCTCCTACATTGAGGTTGCACCGCTATATAAGTTTTCTGATTTCTGCTTGTTCATTATTTCTGTCGCAATCAGCATTTCAGCTTAATTTTTCCTTGGGGTTCAATTAGAGGTGTTTAATTCTGAAAGATTTGAATTGTTAACTAAATGATCAATGTGAACGGTTTCTTTCCTCATTTTGGCAGGTTTATTTTATGAAGCAAAAGGTCTCCAAAAGGAGGCTCTCAAGTCTTTCGGGAAGGCCCTAGATATTGAACCGAACCATGTCCCGAGCTTGATATCTACAGCTGTTGTTCTTAGGCAACTAAGTGACCAGTCACTGCCAGTTGCTAAAAGCTTTCTGACTGATGCATTGCGGCTCGAAAGAACTAACCCTTCAGCATGGTACAATCTTGGGCTACTCTACAAGAGTGATGGTAATTCAGCAATGGAAGCCGTGGAGTGTTTTGAGGCTGCAGCCCTTCTCCAAGAATCTGCCCCGGTCGAACCTTTTAGATGACGTGATTCAAAGAATTGTTGAGAATGTACCATGTTTATAAGATATGTTTTTGTTGATGGAAATCCTTTGATGTAACCCTATTTGTTGCTTATTCTTGTTAATTTTTCTTTTCTTTGGGAAGAGGGGATGGGGTGTTGTTGAAGGCAATGTTAGACAAAATGAGTGAATAATGGCATACCTTCTTCATTCGGATTCACATTTTTATATCATGCGTTCTAAAAAGTTTGCTTAGATACAACCTCCACATCTCGTTCAGGCATAAGCGTGCAATTAAACAGTTGACTGTATGTTTTAACCAAAAGTATTTTTTTTATTTTTTGAATTTTTTTAATATTTAAAATATTATTAAAAATAAGAAAATGCTTTTTCACGTTCTATTTTCGCCTAGACTCAAAAAGTTTAAAGCTTGACTTCTATGTCTGGTCATACTTAACTTTTTTAGAACAATATTTTATATGCATTCAAAAGAGTGAAAGGAAATCAAGGATTTGAACTAAATTTACAAAAAAAAAATGATAATCGTAACTAATGCAACTAAAAATCAAGAGATTTGATTGGATTGACTTGATATAAAGAGATGGTGAAGATTCTTTCCTAGCAAGCTGCAGCAACATGGTGTAATTGAAAACCCTATAATGGGACGATAATGGTTTAGCAAGGGCATCGACAAGCTAGTCTTTTATTGAGACGAGAGATGCACGAAGTTGACCAATAATGACTTTGTCACAAACAAACCCTATAATGGATCGATAGCAGTCACGAGAGGGTTACATTACGATTAGAATATGGATGGCAAACCCTATAAAATGACCCTTTACACGTGAACTTGTCCATGGTAAACCCTTATAAAATGACCCTTTAGACATGAACTTGTCCAAGTCAAGACATATGGTTTAGACTTGGTAGTGTTCACTCATGTGGACTGCAATTGCACATTGTGGACACTCAACCAGCCATGATATAGATGGTCGAGTGTGAACTGCCTCTCCTACCAGTTTATAGCTAACTTGTGGGCAGTTTGCAAAGAAACAGATAATGAGCATTAAAAGTGAGAAGTAGATACAAAATATAAAAAGACAAAAACCTTGCAAAAAACATTAAACATCAATTTTTCAGAAAAAATGAATATTAGGAAGTACCAATTTGCTATTGAATTTACTTTTTAGCAAGGTCAATTCCAGCCTTCTTAGCCACTGCATCAAGTCCATTCTTCTCTATGGTCTTGAGAGCTTTGGTTGACAACCGCAATTTGACATAGCGCTTCCCGGTTTCCCACCAAATTCTCTTATATTGCAGATTCACAAACTGCAGCTTCTTCGTCCTGTGGTTTGAATGGGACACTTTGTTTGCCCTGTTTGATTTCTTCCCAGTGAAAGGACATATTCTACCTGAAAGTAAAATAAATTCCAACAGTTCATTACATTTCTTTGCCAACTCAATAAAAACAAGCACCAAGCCTATAAAATCGGAGACAGAAAAATCAATATTTTTCATTAACTGAAATCATGGCAACGAGGAATCAGACAAGTTTTTCGAACCAATTTTTCAATCCTTTCAAATTTAATCCGAAGTTCTTTTGACATCACAGTATGATTTAAAAAAAAAAAAAAACTCTGTTTGTACTTTTCATGGCGATGACTCGAGATTGTTACTCTTCAAGTTTCTGACCCATCAATTAAAACAAACACAAGAGCTGGACAAAGGGAACATAAGAATCCATATTTCATAATTATTTACTCATCAGGGACGGATTGATAAATTTGTTCTTCGTATTGAAGCAATAGTAGGAAACAAATTCCCCTTATCCTCGTGTTTCATTAAGGGAAATTAAATTTGGGCAGTAACTTCTACACAAGACATAATAGAAGGGAAAATCGAAAAGAAAAGTATGGTTCACTGTAAGAGCTTATGACAACTTTCCACAAGTGCAACCAAAAGAGTACTCCTAAATTATAGGCCACAAAGAGTAGAAGAATCAATCTGAACTACAGTAACATTCAAAACCAAAAGAGAATTATAGAAGAAAAGACTGCATCATCAATATTATCATCAACAACAACAAACAAGCCTTGTTCCCAACAAATTTGAAGTCGGAATGTGAATCCTTTTTTGCCATCAATGATTCTAAATTTTCTATTTAAAATTATTGTGTCTGCATCAGGAAACCAGCCAATGTTGAAGTCCAGCAAACGTTGAACCTTTTAACTTGCATCTCCTTTTTCATGTTAATTTCTCCATATATGATTTACTTAGGATGATGAAAACGCATTTCTATTGGCAACCCGAAATGGAATAAAATCTAGTAGAAGGGTCCAAAAATTCAAGAATTAACATGTTTGGTGAGCAATAGTTGACTGAACTACACAGGACTTCTTATTTTTTAATACTGAAAATCCATCCAACCAAACAAGCCATAAAAGTATTCTGTCTTGAAACACTTATCACTGGTTCATTGCCAGTTCACCAAATTACCTTTACAAGTAGCTTTTTTCAACAGCCCCAAACGCCAGTGCAAACTTTGTACCCTCCCTCCCCTCCCCAAACAGGTTACAAGCACATGGACAGCATAAATTACATTACATTCTGCCTTGATGTTTGTACCTTACTCTGGCAGGATGAATATAATTCACTCATTTTTCTTCATAGATCATTCAATAAGTTTTAGCTTACTCATATCAACACAAACCAAAAAGGTCCAAAATCCTATAAAAGAGAAAATAAATACAAAATCTGTAAATTAAAAACACACACAGATGGAGAGGAATTTACGAGCAACAGGTTGGAGAGAAGGCTTGACAGGAGCGGAGATGGGGCAGGGAGAATTTGTCTGAAACTGGGTTGCTGATATCTTGATGCCACTCAACTGGGATGTAATGAACCCTAGCTCTGAATTCATTCTTGAACTCTTCATTGAAAACCTGTTTGAAAATTGGGATTTTGCTGCCACCCCAACTGCCATTGGCCCTACTGTAGCCATGACTGTCGCCATGCTTATAAATTTTCAATTTTTTTCTAGATTTTCGCAGAAAATACTTCAAGAAAACAGGGGGGAAAAGAGACTAGAGCCTAGAGGAGGAGAGTGAGTGAACTGGAAATGGTCTGGATAATGATACGAAATTTTGGGAAAACGGCAGCTGGTGTTCCAAACATTTCAAAAAAGTGCAGTAGATCCCAAACCTTTTATTTTTGACATTATCATCCCAAACTTTTACAAAAATATGTTGAATTTCAATTAATGATTTTAAGAAGGGATTTTGGCGCAAATACTCTCTATCTAACGTATATTCTTAGTGTATATTTTGTTCCTAATTTTTTACTTTTAGCTAGAATGCTTTTAACTTGTGTCTTTAGGTACGAAAATGGTCTGTATGGATGAATTTCGTCCAAATTCTCTGTTAGTTGGGTTCGTGCACCATACTCACTTCTAATAATATGGGCAAAATTTTCAATTCTTATTTAAATAATAATAAAAATAAAAAAAAATTATCATCCACCCCATCCCTCCTCAAAATTGCCATTAATGGCAGAAAAAACGAGAGAGAAGTCCATCTCAAAACCCACCATGCAACAAATAAATAAGATGAATATGATAATTGAACCCTCAATTTCACAATATTTACAAGCCCTACCACACTCTCCTTCCACTCTCACCATGACCTGCTCTCCCTCAAGAATGTCATTAAGCAGATTTAAGGAGGGAATTCTCACCCATTTTACTGCCGTTAGGGAGAAGTCCCCCATGTTTTTGCCATAAATAGAAGTAAAACGTTAATGGATAAATTGGTTAATGAGTTTTATGTAGATCCAATAATACTATGCATCATCGTAACCAACTAGTCATGAACCATGAACTATTAGCAAGATACAATAATGTATCTATTGGACTAAGATATAGTACTTCATGATGAATAAGTTGTTCATCATCATCTCGAGGACGAAAATGGTCATCTTTTCATTTTAAGTGAACAAATAACTATTGGATACTGTAGGACTTTTTCCCTCTTCAACTCAGTGCTTTTATAGATATGCATTTGGATTTATAAGGAGTTTTAGATGGAAAGGGCCTACCTTACCTTTCAGAAAATAAAAAATAAAAAAAAATAGCCGAACTGAATTGAGCTCTCAAAAAATTTAATTTGAATACCATGTAAACAAGTTAACTAGATAAACAAGGCAGGAATCACCCGCTCATCAATGCTACCTTGGGAGGAGACAAAATATTTTAATATAACAATAGAAGTTGACTGGTGAATAATAATTTAATGGGCTCAATGCTCGATTTGTGATGCGAGTCATGGACCTTTGGTACATTTGACTCAAACTAAGGATTATATTGAAGGCATATCGGAGGCTAATAGAAGATTGGAAGGCCAAAATGAGTATGAAACAAAGTTTGGAGGTCAAAACGAGGGAATGGACAAAAGTGTGGGCGATCGCCCAACACTATAATTTCAAAACAGCAACCAAACTGCTGAACTGGGCGATCGCCCATGCCATTTTCGAGAAAAGTTCGGATTTGTCCAGTTTTAGTTTCCTTTTCCAATTAAAACTCTATTTTCTTAAGTTTTAGTTAATTTCCGAATTAGATTAGGATTTTACTGCTTTACTATATAAACACTTCTGATTGTAGACAATTTACAATTTTGATTTATTGAGAGATTCATATTAAGTGAGATTATTTCTTCCGTGTTCTTAATTGAACTAACCAAAATTTATCAAAACTTCGCAAATCTTTCTGGCGTTCAAACTCGGTTATTTGATTCAAGAAATCATCGGATCAAGGTCTTGCGGTTTGATTTTAGTTTTCTTGGAGTTCATATCAATCTTTCTTGTGGGTTCCAAGATTCAATTCTTCGTGAGTTCGCATCAATCTGCAAGGCAAGACAAAATTTTATTTTTCCAAAATCTTTCATAAAAATTCTTTCTTCAAGTAATCAATAGCCTTTTGAAGCTATTCGGGAGTTTCAATAATGTTTAAATCATCAACAACAATATTGGCAAATCCAGATATTGATTTTTGTATAAAAACACATGTGCATATATGGTCATTCTTGTATCTTTTTTTTCCCAACAAATATTAATTAAGAAGATCATACTGCATATGCCCAGATTGCAATATATATAAGTATCTCTATATTTTGTTCGAATAAGTTTCTCGAAAACTTGAACTATATGCTTCAGGCATATTAAATTCTTTAGAAATTTATATAAATAGAATTATTAGTCAAGTTAGATGAGTCGATTATAACCACATTCATTTGACGATATTAAGTTTTATGCATTTTCAAAGCTAACAATATATCAACTTGTGATTGCTTCTATCAAATGAGAATTTATCTATTTATATAAAGTCTTTGATAAAGTCATTATGTTAGGAGTCGTGTGCATTATATCTTATGACTTCATTTTTTTCATTTTCCTTTCCAAGTACTATTGGTTTTACACTTTTAGGTGTTCGGAGTACATGTCTAAAAACTAAGGCCCTGCTCTTTTTGGTATTTTCAACCCGTTTTCTATTTTGTGTTTTTGAAAATAATCAAAACGTGTTCTTTTTGCCGTTTTCAAAAATGTATTTTTGAAAACACTTAAAAATTTACAAAGGAAACACAAAATGATAAAGAAGTCGTTTTGCATTTTGTTAACAAAATCCGGGTGTTTTCCAAAACGGCCAAAACACGCGTTTTGGCCGTGGAGGTCCCGAGTTCGAATCTTGCTTCCGCCCTTTTTTTTTATTTTTTTTATTTTGGCTGGTCAAAATAATCATGATTTAACCATTGTCTGTAAGGATGGCAATGAAGGGTCCGGAGCGGGGGGCCCGCCCGCCCACCTAAATTTTTACCCGCCTTGCCCCACCCCCCACCCCACCCAGGCTGTATGGACCCGCGGGGCGGGCGGGCAAACGCCTCGGAAGTGGGTCAATCTTTGACCGCCAACCGCCCCCACGAAAAAATTTTTTTTCCTTTTTTTTTTTTTTTTAAATATTTGTAGCAAACAAAACAAAAATAAATCAAAATGGGATTGTGGTGTAATGATTGAGATTTATAGTTTATAATTTCAACCCGATTTCGATTCTTCTTTAGTCCATTTCTAATAAAGTTTTAATTTGTATTCCATTTTATGATTTTACAAAAAAAAAAAAAATTTTTGGGTGGGGGGGGGGCGGGGGGGCGGAGCGAGTTGCTTCTGAATTTTTCATGGCAGAAAAACCCACCGGACCCGCCCTTTTATCCGAATGGGCGGGCGGGGGGCGGGCGGGCGGGCGGGAGGGGGGGGAGGGGGTTTTGCCATCCCTAATTGTCTGTGTTCTTTTTAACAATACACAGTTCTTTGTCCAAAGTGGTCGGGGCGCCATTTTGTAAGCATGAGGTCCTGTGTTCGATTCCCTTCTCATTTCTAAATTTTTAAAATATTTTTAATTCTTTTTAATGGTTTTAAAATGTTTTTAATTTTTTAATTAAATATTTTTAATTGTTTTTAAATGTTTTTAATTCCATAATTAAATGTTTTTCATTGTTTTTAAATGGTTTTAATTCTTTTCAAATGTTTTTAATGGTTTTTAAATATTTTTAATTGTGTTTAAATATTTTTTATTGTTTTTAAATGTTTTAATTCCATAATTAATTATTTTTAATTGTTTTTAAATGTTTTAAATGTTTTTAATTCCATAAACTAATGTTTTTAATCGTGTTTAAATGTTTTTAATTCTAAGTTTAAATTGTTTTTAATTCCAAATCCAAATTTCTAAAAATTTTCAAGTAAACGCGTTTTCAAGTTTTCTGTTTTCAGAAACAATTTTCAAAAATTCCAAAAAGAACGCATTTTCAAAAATCTCAAAACAAACACTCAAAACACAAAACTCAAAATGAATTCAAAACTCAAAACACAGAACTCAAACGTAAAGAAAACACCACATAAGTGTATCTAGTAAGTTCAATTTTGTATGGACTATGTTTTTTTTTTATTTTGACCAATCATCTACATCAATATTATACGAAAGATTTTTATTCAACATCCTCATTTTTTATCATAATATTGCGCGCTATATTGTAATATAAATATATTGTCGACAACTTTTATTTTGGATTTTATTTATTCTCCATAACGATATAATTCATTGAGATCTTTTCATTTTCAATATTTCAGATACCCGAATCTCTTATGGAATTATATTTACGCTCAAAAAATATATGCCTCCTCAATTGGACCGTTTATTACTACTTGTTCTATTTTTCTTTTGGAAATTTTTGTCTTAGAATCTAATGTCACCATGTTTCAGACGTGCTATAGAGTTACAAAATATGATATTAACTAATTGTCCTTTTAGGACGTCAATTCTGGTTGGAGCATTTACCACTGATGTACGAGATTTGGTTAATTTTTTTAGGTCAGTAAAGACATTTTGCATTTGAGTTATCTTTCAAACTTTTGGTTTATAATATTGATGTATTTCATATATTCTTTTTGACTTTTTAAATTCGCTCATTAATACTATGAACATTGTCTTATTCAAATAACAGTCGGTAAATTGCACTATAAAGCATAATCGTTTAAGGATTCAATTTAGTTTATAATAAAAAGAGATTCAAACTTAATATATATTCTCAAATTCATCAAAGACAAATCTTTGTGAAATGTGATGGAGCAACTCGAACATATATTGCACAATCATCTCTAATGGGATATATTAGGCCGTTGACCATAAGCCCACTATAACAAGAGAATTTGAAGTTTGCATGATGCCTATGGATGTTATTGCATCTAAAATAGCATTCTCTACAAATAGTAAACACTTTATTCTTAATATTAATATTTAGCAAATAGTTAGAGACATTTAATAAATAATTCTACTAAACAATTGGCAATAATATGTTTTATCGCCATCTCAACTAACATATAATGATTATTAATAATTTGGGATTTAAACTCACCATCATTAACAATACACACTATATTGATTGTATAATTTAAAAATTATATTCATAATCTAAAATTTGAGCAAATAATCTTATAAATATTATGATACAAATACATAATAAACGATATATTATCATCTAGTAAATGTATCTATTATGATCAAATACATGATTGACATGGAATGTGATGGAGCTCCAAATATCACCATAAATAATCTATAATCTATATTAATACTACATTTAAAAGTTTCTTAAAGGAGAAATATTTTTGGAATATTATACCCTTACAGTTTTTTTTTTTAAATTTCATATTCACCCTTAGTATTCATTAGTGTATAATTTTTTTTAATATTTTATTTATTACTCTTTTATTGTTCAACATTATTGTACATTAAGTTTTCAACAATTTACTAAATGTACAATTAAATGAGAAATGAGTTTCAACAAAAAAAAAAAATGAATGAGAAAAATTTAACTTTATTTATTATCGCATTAAAATTCAAATTATGGTTGCCAAAACTGAAATTGAAATAAAAATATTATTTTTAATACATTAGATTACAGTGATAACGAGCATGTTTGGTTCATTTTTTTTTAAATTCTTTTTTTCTCAAATTCATTTTCAACAACATATTTTGTAAGACCTAAAACTTTTATCAACTTTTATCAACTACACATTTTATTAAATTTTTTTCAAAATCTTTAAACCTCACCAAACATATACTATATTTTAGAACTAGCCTATGAAAGTTTATTTTATTTTTAATTTAATTAATATATATACAACGTTCTTCTTATGTTACTTCTGTTCATTAACAATATTCTTACAACATATGCAAGTATTGTCACTTCTTTATTTTTGTTCCTTACTCACATTTACGACATTTCATTTATGTCGTCAAATCAAACACGTTTAATAAAAAGAGAATATACACAAAGAATATTGTTCACAATGAACTACTACTACAACAAAACAAATGTAAAATTTTATGTACTCAATCATTACATTCTCTCATAATAAAATTAATAATTAATAATTTTATTTTTCGTAAAATGTAGTCATGGTGATCATTAATTCTATAAGATTTGATATCTAGAGTTCGTCAATTATCAAAGTTTAAATCACCAAAAGGTATTCAATGGGTTCAAGTTATTGTTGGTATTATCATCATATAAAATCCATCTCTTATTGTAATTGTACTTGCATAAATGAAATTATCTTTTAATATTTATTTATTACTCTTTTATTGTTCATTATTATCGTACATTAAATTTTAACAAATTATTAAATGTACAATTATGTAAACATTTAATATATTAAATTAAATATAAAGGTAAAAAGATGGTTTCAATTTTTTTTCTATTACGTAAATGAAAGAAATGAGAAATGGATTAAAAAAAATGAATGGAAAAATTATAACTTTTTTTATTACCACATTAAAATTCAAATTATGGTTGTCAAAACTAAAATAGAGATGAAAATATTGTTTTTAATACATTGGATTACAGTGATTATAGTTTACAACTAACATTTGAAACTTTTTTTTTTTTAATTTAGTTAATAATTATATATAAAGAGATAAAAAGAGACAGAGAACGTTGACAATTTTTTAATTTTTGTTTCTTAATAATGTTTATGTTGTTTTCATTTATATCATCAAATTAGACGTGCTTAATAAAAAAAAAAAACATACACACAGAATATTGTTTAGAAGGACTTACTACTCCAACAAATGTACAATATTATATAGTCAATCATTATCACTATTATATAGTCAATCATTGTTCAAGTTACTATTCGTATTACCACTATATAAAACTTATATTTGATTGTACTTCTAGAGAAATAAATAAAATATCAGCATCGAACAATACAATATAACGTGTTATTAATAATCACATTTTGTATCTTTATTATAATTGTTACTTTAACATTTTAATTATTAACAATTAAAAAATAAAAATTTTGAAAATATTAAAAATTAACAATATAATTACAAAAGTACGTGCAGTACACGCATGTCTAACTAGTTATATTAAATGTCACATAACTTGAGAATCATTTTATATATATACGATTTTATCCAAAGTATATATAGAATATTTTAGTAATACTCTTCCATAAATACATATTAGAAGAAGTCAAAATGACTTTTTAACTATTTGTTTAAATTTAGGGAGACTTTCATAAATATTTGTTGGAACATATACTAAACTTAATTGTATGTTCATGAAATTAAGAATTTTAATAGTCAATTATGTATTTAAAAATTAGAATATAGACACATAAAATTAAGTAGATCCGTGTATTAACTACTTATATGAATCAGAATGATCTAGGGAAATGAATGTAATTTATAGATACATGTAATACGATAAATATATTATTTAGAAATCCTATAAAAATCTATGTAATTTTACAAATTTTGTAAAAAGTCAATCTAAGAAATAAACTAAAGTTCCATCTTGAATTAATCTTGTCCTCTCAAAGGGAATTTCCATTTCATACAAAGTGATATCGAGCCCGCTTTCACTTTCAACAATATCAAATATTAATTAATGAAAATGAAAAAATGAACAGATAAAAATGTGCAAAATACAAACAAAATATTTATTCCCACAATGTCTTTCAAAATTTTCTTCACCGATTATGTCATTTTCAAGAAGAATTTCAATGCATATAAAGAACAAAAGAATGCTTTGGTTAAATTAGATATTCCTATTCCAATAGAAAATATTGTATACATAGTAGTTCTCAATAATAATAAAAAATTATTTTTCATAAACAATTGATAGATAAACATAATTAGCAATTAATATTGACAAAAATCTAAAAATAATATTTGTACAAGACTTTCTAAAAAAAATCTCAAATAACGTGCACCACAACTTTTCCACAACTAGTTTCTACAAATGCAAGGAGTCCAATCTTGATTTTAGTTAGTGTATGTCTATGGGCATATATACATTGAGAACAAGTAGCATGTGATAAATCAATACATTGAAAAAAACCTTCGATTTTTCAATAAATATTTTCAGTAATTAAAATTGACTATTCTAATGTCCTCATATATGCAAAATCTATATTACATATTAATGGGTATTATATCTCCTACCTATTATGGGTAGGAGATCATCCAAATACATTAATATTATTTTTCTCGACTTTCTCCTTCTATCAATCATGACAATTTCAATGATGTGCCTAGACATACAATAAACAAAACTTGTCGATTACCACTTTCCTATAAGCAATAAAGAACTAGATTATTATAACATAAATAGACAACATCCAAGTATCAAATGATAAGCCATGACGAAATCAAAAGCAAGCTAATGGTTCAGCCATACTCATCCAAACAATCGTGCCTCTCTAATCATAAAATAGGCATTAAATATAAAATAGATTTTAAAGTTTGTACTCTAAATTAGCTAAGTACAATGGCCAAATTGAATAAGCCATTAACTAATATTTTTCGAATAGATTACATTAAATATATTGTGTAAAAAATTTGTTTAACAAATAAAATCTTGTAAATTTATGGAGAACATAAAACAAGTCTCAAAGTACATAAAATTCAATTTTATAATGACATATGTTGATCAATTTTAAGTTCAATTCAAACATAGAATTTAATTTAATATGCATAAAATTCCAACCTTTGAATTTTATATATGATGAAATATCAACCTTTCATATCAATTTGAGGCAGTTCAATTCAAATGAGGCATACCGCCAATTATATAAAAGATTGGGGTGATGGATGCAATAATTAAATAAAAATGAAATATTATTTACCCTAAAAATTATACTAATCTCGTCAAATATTCATATAGTCTCTCACTTATTCAACATAATCAAAATATTTCATATGCTAATAGTAAAATTATCAAAATCATGTTTGAAGTAAAATTATTTTTTTTAACAACATTGAAAAATTAATTAATTGCTAATGCATGTTAGTTATGTATAAAATTAAGACTTGATAATTTCTTAGTTATGACTTATGGCAAACAACACATAAATATGTATGTTTTGCATATAGAGTTAAATTGTATATAATTACTAATATTCATATACACATATCTACTAGCAAAGAAGCATAAATAAATTACAAACTCCACGTTAATAAATCATTTACACATTGCTTAAATAAAATTCGTTTATTACTTTTCAATTCTGATAAACAACTACTAATCAATCGCACAAATTCGGGTGAACGCATATTAGTTTTATCATCCTCATTAAATGCGCATCTTTACCCTCTAAGATAAATAAACGAATGTCCATATTCTAGATCAAGAAATATACCTTGTAGATTTTGAATATTTTCATGAACATGTCAATATTATCTAAACGTTATTGTACACTTTCCTTCGGAGGCAAGTATATATGTATTCATAAAATTTTTAGATCACAACTCTTCATGAGATTTGATTATATAATATTTTTCAGAAGTTGTCTTGTTACGAGAACTCCAGAAAATATTTCCCAAGAATATTGAAACTTATAAAGTTATTCCTTTCTCGATCAATAGTGTAATATTCTTCTGAAATATTAATTCTAGTAAATCGACGCTTTTTCATGAGCAAGAACACCTTATTCTTGTGAAATATTAGTATGTTAGTAGTAAATAATTTTCAAATAATATATGTTTATTATTAATTGATATAGTGAAAACTAATAATTATATAAAATAATATATACAAATTTGTAGCTTTGTAAATTAAATTAACCGAATACGAACCTTTTCTTTGCTAATTTAGTTGGCTGAACTTCTCGTCATTTTTTTTTTAAGGGAGGGAAAAATTATTTTTTCTTACTCAATTGACTTGAATTTCGTGATGATAACATATTATAAAACTAAAGAACAAGAGAATCAAAATTCAAGTGTATTCAATTTATTATAATAATAATCCTTATATATAAATATAATACACTCTTTTAAATGAATAAGTAGATTAATTATATAGACATTGAAATAATATCAAATAGTCATTATTATTATTTATTATTTTACAACAATTACCTAGTTATTTTTCAAACTCCTTGTGTACCCTAAGCAAGTCAAAATTATTCTTAAGTTATGTAATTTGTTAAATGTATAGTTTAAAATTATTTAACTTTAGTTTTTGGAAGTAAACTTTTAACTTATTTTTTTAAGAAAAAATTATTTTCTACTTTGGACAGTACAGATTAGGGATAATTGCACTAAAAGTCTTTAATGTTTCAAAATTATCGGGAATATGCTCCTAACATAAAAAAAAATAGTACCACATGTCCCCACCGTATGAATTTTTTTGGTGAGTTTGTAGTGTTTTTCGACAAATTTGGAGATGTATAGTTTTTTTTTTTTTTTTAGGTTAGATGTATATTTTCAACGATTTTGATACGTTGGGAAATCTGATGCAATTATCCCTACAGATTAAATCCAGAATTACTTAACGGCCCACAGTCTGCAAAAGACCGAAAACACAATAACCAGTTACTGGATATGGCGAGCTTGTCAATCAGAATACAAAAGGCTCAAATTTTCGACAAAAAGTGTGTTGTTCTTGCGGTTTTCCTCTGAAACTTCACTCTGTAACTGAGCGAATTTCCATCTGTCACTCTGTTCTACAGGTAAAGATTCTTTCACTCTGTTCTACAGGTAAATATTCTTTCAGAAATTTGGAGATGTATATTTGTTTTTTTTTTTTAGGTTAGATTTTTTCCGCGTAAGGGGCAGGGAAATCTGATGCAATTATCCCTACAGATTAAATCCAGAATTACTTAACGGCCCACAGTCTGCAAAAGAGAAAACAATAACCAGTTACTGGATATGGCGAGCTTGTCAATCAGAATACAAAAGGCTCAAATTTTCGAGAAAAGATTGCGGTTTTCCTCTGAAACTTCACTCTGTAATTTTGAATTTCCATCTGTCACTCTGTTCTACAGGTAAAGATTCTTTCACTCTGTTCTACAGGTAAATATTCTTTCTTTTACTATTTTTTTTTTCCGCCTATCGTGTTGGGGTTGAGAAAATGGGTTGTGGTTTTTCGGTGAGATAGATTGAATTTCAATGGATTTTGAAATCAGATTTTCTGGGAATTATGTAGTTTTATTCAAGAAAAGGTTTTGGTGCAATAACGGGAAAGATTGGATTTTTATTAGTCTAGTTTCTACTTTATCAAAAATCTTGTGGTTTATTGACAAAATAACACATGAGATTGCAGTTCTTGGGTACGTAGAGCATCTCCAATGCATTCAATGGATTGTGGTTAATGTAACAATTAATTAGACAGACTTCTAGTAATTAAATAGACTGGTGAGGTCCAAAATTTCTATCTTCTACAATCCAATAATATTGATTATGTGGTATTTTTTTTAAATTAAAAAATAATAAAACTAATCCACTTAACAGAATTTTAAAAAACTAAAACAAAAATTAAAATAATTGCTGATTCATCCAATCTCAAGTGTAAAGATGTAGAAGGATTATCTCACATTTTCTATTTTTTCTGGAGTCATGTCATCCTAACATAATGCTCCAAATATACATTGCTTATTTGATGATGTGGCACATATTTTCTCCCAATCCATTGAATGCATTGGAGATGCTCTTACTTATGTGATTTTAATGAAACTAAGTTGAAGGTTTTACAATTAGAAGGAATGAAAATGGCAGCAATTAACACCTTGAGTTTTTCCACTTTTTCACTTACATTTTTGTTCGTATTTCTCCAGGAATCAAACAAAAGGAATTCGTCATTTGGAAAATCATTTTCCTTATTGGTTAACCAAACAATTTTGGAATTTTAACTATCTTTGAACTGGCCTGTAACGTGACATAATCCTCTCAGTTGTGTCAATCTTTGGCACCTTGTTCAAAGAAAATGGCATTTAGAGTACATCACTCGATGCAAAACAGCCTCTGGTTCTTATCATCGTCTCGTTTCTACGGTACAATACAATCCCAAAGAGTCCATTCCAGAAACCAAAAGTATTTTTGCAAGAAATTGCTGTCGTCTTCTTCTTTCTCCAAAGGAGTTCGCTATTGCAGTTGCAATGCTACTACTAGCAATACTGATGCCAATGTTAGTCACTCAACTGCAGAGGCATTTGTCCTCACCACTCCACTTTATTATGTAAATGCCCCTCCTCACATGGGCAGCGCCTACACCACCATAGCCGCAGATGCCATTGCGCGTTTTCAGGTAATACAGCTGTGGAATTGTGTACAATTGTGAGCATAATCCATGTGTAAATTGAAAATTTTAATTTCCGAGTCGTTCTTCGTTGACGTGGCTGAATGCATCTTACATGGGCTACTTTGTATGACTTTTTTTTTTAACGGCAGAGACTTCTCAGGAAGAAAGTTATATTAATAACTGGCACAGATGAGCATGGGGAAAAGATTGCTAGCGCCGCAGCTGCCAACGGTTCCAGCCCAAGCGAACACTGTGATTCTGTTTCACAAGCTTACAAGTTACTCTGGAGAGATGTATATGCCTACATTGTTGTGAAAAATTCAACTATTATGATGACATCTTCTTTGATTACTTATCTTTAACTTGCTCATAAATTGTTGTGAAAACTTCAACTATTATGATGACATCTTTTTTTATTACTTATCTTTAACTTGTTCGTTGTGACAGTTAGACATTGCTTATGACAAGTTCATTAGAACCACTGACTCAAAACATGAAGCCCTGGTGAAGGAGTTCTATTCTAAGGTTCTTGCCAATGGTGATATCTACCGGGCTGATTACGAGGGATTATACTGTGTCAATTGTGAGGAATACAAGGTAATGTCCAGTGTTTAAACAAGCAACTATTGTTTTTTTTTTTTTTTTTTAATCCTATTGTTTAAAGACCAAGTTTTCTGGCATATGAGTGTATGCAATAAGAGATATTATGCAACGTGCTTCCTGAAAAGCCTCTTGAAACGGTGATAAATTCATATTAGTTGGACAATTTACATGTCTGGATAAGGTATTATTAGTTGGTATGTGATATCAAGTGGTAATATGTGACAACTCAATTAAGGCCAGTATGACTGTGATTCTCAGTCCTTAGTGTACTCCCTTTTGCCTCATTTTTCTTTTCCCTTTGTTCATTGTTATTAAGAGTTTGGCATGTTTTCAATTTCTCTGACTGCTGTAAATCTGGACTGTGATTATATAGTTTCATTAGACGTACAGGAGAAATCCGAGTAGGGAAAGGACTGGGAGAAGAGGTGAAAGGAACTGAGAAAACCACATGGTAGATAGATATTACTTTTTGAGTGATAAGCAGAATGGGGTGATATCTAAGGATATGATTGCATGTCCGGCTTTTATTATTAGTTTTGAGGCCCACAAGGCTACTTTTTCACATTATTAGCATGTTTGGATAAGCTTATAAGGTGATTACAAGCACCTTTAAGCTTAGCCAAACACGCTCTATGTTTCCATTGTTAAAGAGAAACCATGCATAATCTATGGGTTGAATTTGCGTGTGTTATACTCAAGGAACACTGTTGTACTATGAGTGACCCATCGAATAAAGAACATGAGCATGTACTGTATGTATATATATGGTGATGTGTCCTTGAATTCAGCTTTCTAGATGTTTACTGCACGTATATCTAGACATTTAGATTTATACTGTTTCCCCTTGTTTAGCTCCTTACATCCTCTAACCTTGGCATTATGAAACCTGTAGGATGAGAAGGAATTGTTGGAAAATAATTGCTGTCCCATGCACCTGAAGCCATGTGTTCGGAGGAAGGAAGACAATTACTTCTTTGCGCTATCAAAGTATCAAAAACGGCTGGAAGTCACTTTAACAGAAAACCCAGATTTTGTCCAGCCTTCTTTTCGTTTGAATGAGGTTAGACAACAAGAGTTTCCATTTAAAAATATCCTGTTCGACACAATTCTACTGAAAGTGCTACTGCTTTTTAGTAGCATCTTTTAAGCATTTAGTAAAATCAATGATCATATCTTTACATGATGTGTCGTAGATTCACTTTCTTTCTGCATGATCTTCCCCGTAGGTGCAAGGTTGGGTCAAAAGTGGCCTGAAAGATTTCTCCATTTCACGAGCATCAGTAGATTGGGGCATTGAAGTTCCTAATGATGATAAACAAACTATTTACGTATGGTTTGATGCATTGTTGGGGTAATATATCAATTCCATGACTGCTTCTAACTCATTTTTATGCCAAAATCTTAATCTTCTCTGGTAAGCCAGTTGTTTGGAATTTTTATTTTAACTTTTGCATTCATAATCTAGTAACTATTCTAACACAGCGTAGGATCGTGACTAATTTTTATATTCTAATATAGTGATCAGATTGTTTTCTCTGTTCTTATTTTTAGCAATCAAATTATACCATCAGTTTTGTTTTTACTTTCTTGCCCTGTCAAACAGTTATATATCTGCTCTATTGGATGATAAGGAGCAACCTAATTTACAAAGTGCCATTTCTTCTGGTTGGCCTGCGTCTTTACACTTGATTGGCAAGGTATTAATACTACTAACTTTTCAGAAAGAGTGTTGTCATCGTTTATATTTTATTTTCTCGGGATTTCTAGGGGTCAATTAGTATTCAATGTCAACACATTAACCTAGCCATAACTGTAAGAAACAAAGTCATTTCCGTCATTAATAATTCCAAAGAAAATTTATTAGTTGGAGCTCAAAACATGACCTTACATCGTTGTTCTAGTTTGTGTTGCATTTTTGTGGAGAAAATTTATAATATCTTGAATGAAGCCTCAGAAAATGGTTTTAAGGTCTGAACAGAGCCTAATTTGTGATGCAGTTGTTCAACAATTTTACCCTCTTATGCCTCACTGTTTGTCTCTTCCAGTAAAGTGCAGCATTCAGTTTCATGCTAGTTTCATTTCAGGGACTCTAGACAGTTAATTGCATCCATAGTTTCTATATTTTCCTTTTCATTGGGGGAGACATTCTCCTTTTCCTAATTGAATACAAAAGTTGTGGAATTCATTTCATATATTACTTTTATATAATTTCATTGAAGGCAGTAAGTATTTAACAAATATATGCAGGATATATTACGATTTCATGCTGTTTATTGGCCAGCAATGCTCATGTCAGCTGGATTAAGCCTCCCGAAGATGGTTTTTGGCCATGGATTCTTGACAAAGGTATCTAAGTTAGTTGTTCATCTTTTACCTTAAAACTCAAAAAGACACTATCTAATATGATTTCTATTTATTTTCCGCTTGTATATAATATAGTTCATTATGCATGCATTTACTATTTTTTCTCATGTAATCTAGTTTTATTTAATGCAGCAATGATTTTCATTTGTTAGGATGGCTTGAAAATGGGAAAGTCACTGGGAAATACACTTGAGCCGACTGACTTGGTGCACAGGTTTGGTTCTGATGCAGTCAGGTATTTCTTCCTCAAGGAGGTGGAATTCGGTAGTGATGGGGACTACTCAGAGGACCGTTTTATCAATATTATCAATGCACATCTTGCAAACACGATTGGTATTCTTTCCTCTCAATTTTATATACTCAATTGCATTTCTGATTCATTTTTGTTTAGATTCTGGAGCCCATGTTGTATTTTGTAAATCCTATCTGCATTTGGTAAGTCTGAGATGAACCGAGGCAAATTGAGTTGGGTATTGTTCGTATGCAGCTAATCTATTAAATGAGACCAAAACTTGTGACCGTGTTTGTTCATTCACTTGTCTGCGAAAAAGAGCTTTCTATGGATAGCATGCACCAAAAAGAAAATTATAGTTTTCTTAGGAGTTAAATTATCTTTTACAATTTTAATTCCATAATGTCACAAGAAATAGTTAATTAGAAGAGATGTAAAAAACTATGAAGTTATGGAATGACTAATGTAATTTTTATGTTTTAAATGATAAAAAAATATGAACTTCGGAAAATATCTTAAGATTGTAATAACTATTGTGTTAATAACATAACGAACAAACAAGGGATATTGATGTTTGGCTCATTCAATATGAATGAACTCTAAGCAAGCTGAAAATTGTGCTTTATTTGCAGCCCTAGCATTTGGAGGTATGGAATGATAATGTCGGAATGAAAACTCAAAATGATCAATGCAGTATCTTATTTCCCCATACCGGAAGTCTCATTTAAATGCCAGCAAACACTATCAGATGTTTCTTTGTCAGGAGTCTAACTTTAGCTTCATCACAGGGAATCTTCTTAACCGTACACTTGGACTATTGAAAAAGAATTGCCAATCAACTTTGGCTATTGATTCAGCTATTGCAGCAGAAGGAAATGCGTTGAAGGATACTGTGGAGAAACTGGTAAAGTTTGCGTATAAAAACTTCTTTCTTCTTTGATTGGGGACGCGGCACGTGAACTAGGTTGTAATATTATGAACCATATCATTATCTTCTCCCAAATACAATACTAGGTTTCTGCTTAATTTTGACTCTCATTTTATTGTAGGTCGAGAAAGCCAGACAACATTATGAAAACCTAGAGTTGTCAGCAGCTTGTGAGGCAGTTCTAGAGATCGGTAATGCCGGGAATGTATATATTGATGGACAAGCACCGTGGTCTCTTTTTAAGAAAGGGGGTTCTGCCTTTGAAACTGCAGCCAAGGTTTCTTCTTTCTACTCTATTTGTATGTCTCATGGCACCTATAGACACATGCACACATAAATATGCATTGCGTGATGGTGGATTGTTGCTACGTACACAAGTATATACAGAATGGAAATGTGGACATTCTAACAAAGAAATTATACTGGTATTCCTTGTGAAAAATGTCTGATAACGCAAGCATTTATGTGTATATATATTCCTTTCTCAGAATATGTTAACTAGAATTTATTTATTATTTGTTTCTGCACTGATACATAACTTTTGTTTATCTATTTACTTTTGTTCTTTAGGATCTAGTGATTGTATTGGAAGCATTAAGGATCATAGCAATTGCTTTGTCCCCAATCACTCCAAGGTTATGTTTGAGAATATACACCCAGCTTGGTTATTCCGAAGACCAGTTCAATGCTGTTACCTGGGTCTCTCTCTCTCTCTCTCTCTCAAATGCACACACACATGCATGTACAAAACTATGCGTGAACGTATAGGACTCGTGATTTATTGTAATTATTTGTTACAGAATGATACAAAATGGGGCTTGCTGAAGCGCGGTCAGGTCATGGCTCAACCAAATCCTGTTTTTGGTAGGATTGAACTTGAGATTGAAGCGAATAATGCAGGTGTTTCGACTAAGAAAGCAAGTAAGAAAATGAACAAGATGCCAAAGACCCAAAAGGCAGTTGAAGCCTAGAAATTTTTTGGTTCACCTCTGAGGATAGTTATAACCTTTTGAACACTTTCTAAACATGGTTGCATGTTTGCAACATACACAGTTCTTTTAAGTTGTTGATCAATCTATCAACATTGTTCACTTTTTCTTTCAGATTTTTCATTTTAGACATATATTACAACTTTTTGTACTTAATGTAGAAATAATGATCACGCTATTATCGTTGATTTTCGCTATATTTTCTCCAAATCTTAAATGTTGCGAGTTGTGTTTTTTTGTAGTTCAAACGAGAATGGCTCAAGTTGAGTCGACTGTTCTTCCTCTAGCCTTTAGCTTGGCACTAGGTTTAGTCTTCCTGTGCTTTCCTAGCCAAAGGCTATTCTTGATGTGATCTTGCCAGGAAGAAGGTTTTTGTTCTCTCATGAGTGAGTGGAACGCAAAGCTTGTTTTCAGTTGTCATCTTTAAGTTTAGAACTGACAAACATGATAAAGCAGAACCAAGAATGTCAAAGAAGGAATTTTGATTGAGACAACTTGTTAAGTTTCACTCTGCAAGATTGTGGACTGGCAACTTTTACATTAAAAGTCTATTCGGTTACATATTTCTTTCACAATGCTAGGATATGTATTAGTACGTGCTTTCAATCTTATTTTAAGTCAGTGCACTCGATTCTGGTTGAAATATTCGACCACGGACGGGATTTGATCTCAAGACCTTTGAAACGGTTTAGATTCTACAAAATAAATTCTTTGTTTTCCTTTTTAATTTCCATTTCAAGTGCATGCATCATATGCTGCTCTTAAATCTAAACACTGAATTCTTATAACTCGACTAGTGGTGTAAAACGGGTGGAGCTGGTCTGGGCCGGTCCACCTGGACAGAGGGCCGGTATGGACCTAGCCGGCCAAAAAATGAGGTATGGTACGGTCTGCAAGTACAATTCCAATGTCAAATTTATTTAATTTTTTTGAAAGCAAAACTAAAATACTTTTCGGTAAATCAGCGTGAACGACGTGAGACATAGCCGGCTCACTTGGACAGAGGGCTGGTACGGATCCAGCCGGCCAAAAAATGAGGTATGGTACGACCTGCAAGCACAACCCTAACGTCAAATTTATTTAATTTTTTTAAAAGCGAAACTAAAATACTTTTCATTAAGCTAAATCAGCACGAACAACGTGAGATATGGAACGAGGCATACGAAGAGATCATTATATAACATTTTTAAGTATCTTTCTGACCATTTGATCTCCCAAGTTTTACAAAGAACAGATAAAATTCTGATTTTCATGTCCCACCACTATAATTACATACTAAATATTACTTTAGGTATAAGAAAAATGACGAAAAAGTTTTAAATACAATGCTCTCCCAGTCTCCATCTACATATTGGCACAATCTCATCCCATTCTCCTTGCTAATTGGAATGTTTTCTTCAGGAAGTTATTAGCAACTTTATCATTCCTATGACACAGTACCCTCAATATAGTATTAGGATCAGATCGATTCCATCGTCCGGTCGTCGCAGGCATCGGCAACTTCTGCCCTACACAACCAGCACCAATCCCACTGGATTCACAAACCACAATGCTGAAATCCTCAACTAATTGTTCGGTCGACTGACTCATCAACGACACCACCCCTTCAACTATCTCGGATTCCTTTTCAACAACATCCTCCGCGATCAACCCTTCTCCGCACGTACAAAATAAGCGCTTTAATTGGTCAACATCTTCCTCAATCATTGGATGATCTGACCTAGAATATGTTCTCGAGCAACCCCCGGCTAGTAAAACCATAAGATAGGCCTCAAAAGAAGCCTTCATTACTTCTTTGAGAGCAATTGGTTGAGCACTATCAGTAACAATCACACATAATAGAGTAAGATTCTGCTTTAGTGTTTTCAATGCTTGTGTAATACGTGCATTCGTTACATCCCCAATGTATAAACTTCCGTAGAATACAGACTTTGAGTCAAGGAATATCAACCGATAGGCAGCAACTTCAGACACATGTTGAGATGCTATTTGTATGGCTGACCGGCTATGTTCAAAATAGGAACTCCCAAGTTTTCTGTTACTGAATCGACTGCGTGGATTGATCTTTTCAGACACAGATAACGTTTTGTCAAGAAAGTGAAGCTGCGAGAGAAAGTAATGCAACGTGTTAAGTCTAATGTAAAGGCGTTGTGTTCCCCGGCTTGTTGAAGGACGCGAACGATTATTGCCTTCGTCTGATGCATTTTGCATTGGATGTTCTACTCCAACACTGCATGCAGCTCTTTTCCACAGTTTAACAAACTTTGAGTCCGCACTACATCGCGTTAGAGGAGGAAGTGTTGGAAGATAGCTCTGTCTTGATCCTGAAAAGAAGCAAAAGATCAAGAAACTATCTTGATTGGAGAATTTGTATCCTAAAATTCGATGTGTAATTACCACATGACGCGACAAATGTAATGTAATCTCGGAAGAGATGCTCTAAGCCATCAGCAAGCTCATAAACCAAATTCTCCGATATGTTCACTGGAATTTCAAAGAAGTTCTCCACGGCTTCCTTGGCGAATTTGATTAGGTCTACCACCGAATTTGCATGTGGATCAGTTTTGGACTTCGGATTCCATGTCTACGACAAAAAGTTTACAAAATTATTCTCCTGAGACAAATGTTTTACTTAGATTTGTGTTTCATAAGTTACTAATAAGCTTACTTCTGTCTCTTTTGCTCTCTGGAGAAGGTCTGTTCCATTCTTCAGCTTTTCTTGAATCCATTGTTTCAATAGGTTCAATATAATTGAATCAACTTCATAGGGAACCATCTCTCTAACAATTGCTTTCCCTCCGTCTTCACAGTCGACAGAGTCCTCGACCACCATTTGGACCAACACCTTTTCGAGTTTCCCTGCACTCTGCAATACCGAGATTGTTCTCTTCGTGAGTGAGGATGTGCCCGTTAAGTATTGTTTCAACAGAGTTCCACAGCACGTATGCAGGGTTACAGCAGCTACTCCAGATGGAATCGGGTGCCATTTCTTGAAAACAGGACTAAAGATTTCCTTTTCCTTTGCAGCCAATTCTTCAGTTTCTTCAGTCAATTTAACAAGCATCTCACTCACTTCTTGTACTTCAAGACTTGTACCATTCACATTGTGTTCATCCAGCATCTTTTAGTCATAACTAGACGTTAGAATCAGCAACTAAAGAAGAAATTTTCTGCATTCATAATTATTAGACATAGAATAAAGCGTGTGAAAAATAAGTTATGCACGAACCTTTGCGAATGCATTTCTCAATGACACTCGAATATAGTGATCCACTCGATTCCCAGCCGGATCATCAGTCACTCCTGCGTTTCCTTGGGCTGCTGAAACGTAGCTGGGGACATCTTCTTCTAGTATCTTTGTAGCTGAGAATACTATTGGAAGAATGTTTTCCATTAGTCCAACTGTTCCCCTATCAAAATTTCCATGGTAATCGAGCAATCTCTTCTCTGACCATCTTTTCATCGCAAACAAAACAGATCCCAACATCTTGACATAAATAGGCTCTCTATCCACTTTCTTAGCATCGTTTGCTACTTCTGTCAACATAGCAAGTGATGCACCAAGAAGATCCGGCTCCACTTCTCCCGTCATGACATATTGCTCAAACAAAACCCAAGTGAAACACAAGTTGTGTATAGATCTATTAATTCCCAATGTTGACCATGTTTTCTTCATAAGCTCGAGAAGCTCATCAACCCCATCAAGGACTAATGTCTCGTCTTTTAAGTCAAAAACCGAACAAAGGAGAGCCATGTAGATATGAACATTAAGGGAGTATCCATCAGCCCAATGGCAAACATCAGTAGGGGAATCATCAGGGCTTCGCCAAGCTAAGGACATGACACAATTGCAAAGCGTTTTCATGCTCTCTGAATTTTTTCCGGTGTCTATTGCCTTTGTCTCAGAAGCCTGAATAATGTCTCTGAACTTCATAGCGAATGAATTCGACTTCTCAACTGGAATACAGGGGTGAAGCAGAAGTCCTGCCTCCAGAATTTTAAGCTGACGCTTTTGCCAAAAATGGTACTCGTGAGAATTTTTAAATTCCGATGGTTTCAAATGGCGTAGTAGCTCTAGAGGAAGGATTATCGTCTCTGCACGCCTTCCCATCTGATAAAAATAAACCCATGTCACCAATAGCATTGCCAAAACATTTAGCCTTGGGAACCATTTATCAAACTTCAGAATCACCATAACCCCACTATAAATTCTTGATTCAACAACAAATGATACAGATTGATCAAGTTTGGCACACAATACCGAAGAGTAGTGCACACTACAATAGACAATTTTTATCCCTAATCAAGTCAAATACTGTCTAATCGCACCAGTCAAACATGCCAATTGTGTCTTCTATTACTTACAATCCCTAATCCAACATTTTATAAACAACCTTTTCACTTGTTATCAATTTACATAAATAGATTTTTTCATACCAACAAATTTCTTATTATTGATTCTATTAGCCATTAGCCATAATTTCTATATAAAATCTTCGTGCAGGCACTTGGCTGATTCGCCTAATAAAACCTAGATTTCATGCCAGCTGCATTCTCTAGCCCTACGTGCCATGCACGTGGGACGTATATATTGATTATTTTCAGATATAACATTTACTTTTTTTAAACATGCATGCAAAAATCAATTTCCATATCTATATATGTGTGTGTATATGTACATTACGTACTTGGCCAACAAGGGTCCTCATGAGAGTTTTACGTAGCCTGTTATCACTCTGCTCCGTCACCCTCATTTGCTGCCTCATGATCTCCGCCGCCGTCATCGGCCGCTTCATCCTCGAAGGCGGAGGCACGGTGAAGGACATTCTGGGACTTGACCCGTTTCCCCTGCTCGGAGACGACGGATTGGCCCCACAGGAGCTTGCCCGACGCGATGGAGACCTTCTTATCATCTTCAATCCCAACGCCATCTTCACCCGGCTGGTCACCGCCATTCCCACCCCCGGCGGCTTCTTCGAGTTAGGAGACCCGGTTCCAGACCCATTACCCGACCCGGTGCTGCTTTCGTTTCCTCCATCAGAAGGGTTATAATACGAGATATTGCTCCTACCACCGAACCCCGGCGATGACCGGCACGCCGAAAAGAATATTTCATACGCGGCCTCCCGGAAGTCGTCCCGTTCGAGGCCGTCGATTTTTCCGAACGGCAATGAAAGGTCTGTTGCAGGCTCCGTCTGGATCATGGCCCCCTCAGATGGTGAACACTGGTTGTTATTGTTTGTTCGGGAGTCAAACTCCGGCGACAACGACAAGAAATGTCGGATTTCCGGCAGGTTGAAACGGGATAGAGAAGGTGCGGAACATTACCGTTTTGCTGAGAAAGGACAGAGAAAGAGAAGGGAGACAAGAATTAGAGAGAGAAAGAAAGGGATTGGTGATTTTTGATCATGCAAAGGTTGCGCGAAGAAAACGAGAAGGCAAAGGTGGTACAAAGACTATGTTCCGGCTAATTCTGATTGCATTATGGGATTTCTAGAAGCCTTTTCACTCCTACGACACTTGAATGTTGACATTTGTCATGTGTTCATTGAAAGGATTTTTATTGAAAGAAGGGTATTTTTGGCAAGTCAAGTGGAAGTCAAACGTGGAAGAAACTTTACAGTATAAAATGGGTTGAGTACTTGAGTTAGGCATTTTTGATATTTTTACTCGTCCGACATTAGGGTATGTACTAGATCACGCCACATGTTTGTAGAAATTGTGGCCTATACCTGACTATTTTGATCACTATTCTAAAAAAATATAAAGCGTGATTATGTAAGATAGAGTTCGAATTTTTTGAATTTAAGCAAGGCGAGATAGGTGATAAGTGCATTTTGTGCACTTATTCGAACCTTTAAACCAAGCTTTTATTCCGCTATTTTATTGAATTATTACTTAATTTTGTGTTTTAATCTTCATATTTCGAGTTTTGGACCTTGTTTAATAACAATTGGAGAAGAATGGACCGGAAAGAAAGAACAACTTGGTGAATTCGACAAGTAAATGGAGTTTTGAAGTGAATATTAAGAGTCAAACATTGGAGCATGAGGAAGAAGATAAAATCATAAGTTTAAGGTGTTTTGGTGTAATGATGAAGAGTTGAATCGATGGATCAAACACCAGAAAATTTAAAAGAAAGAATTGAAACTACCTACAAAGATGACGTGTGGGAAATTCGAGCACAACTTTTGATATAGAAATCTCCAAAATACAAATGATATATCATTGGAAAGATAATTGAATTACGAGTCCAACACTTTTACGGATCTCAATTTAGAGTTTCCACAAGAAGTTATGGCCATTTGAAAAGCAGACGCCGAGAGGAGGAGGAAGTGTAGAAGCTGGGCGATCGCCCAAGCTTAAATCTGGGCGATCGCCCAACACCTTCAGCCAACAGCAGAATGTAAACATCATCATGCACGGGCGATCGCTTGGGGTTTGCACTGAAGCGATCGCCCAGTGTATTTTCGGCAGAAACGTAATTTTCTTTCCTTTTGAGTCACGATACACTTAGGAAACCTTTGGGACACGATTTTAATGAATTTTGAGATCTTCTAGGGCACAATTAGGTAAGTATATATATGAGTTATTAACTCATATCAAAGGTCATTTTTTTTGTTGAGTTTTGGGGGAAGAGAACATTACAAGAAACACAAAACGGAAGACCAAGATTCATCTATCCAAGAACGAAGATCAAGATCAAGATCAAGATTTCTTCTCGCTCAAGATTTCTTCGTTCCGGGTTATGAATTCCATAGTTTCTTCTTCTCCTTCTCTCTTATTATTAGTATGTTAGGCTAGTTTATTTTGTGCTAGGATTACGATGAAGTTTGTAATCTAAATTCTTCCATCTTGAGACTTGATTTTGACAATTTATTTCATTATAGTTTTGAATAATTAATTTTGATTTATATGAATCTACAATTATATGCTAATAATTGTATGATTGTTGTGGTGTGTTTTACTGTCGAAAGATCGAAAGCATGCTAGACGCTATGTTAATTATCTTAAAGTCCGATAGTGGATAGAAATATACCGTTATGCTTTAGGTGATCTTTAATTATCCATAAAAATTTAATGCTTTCATTTGTATTCGCATTCGTCATAGAAATATAGTCGAGTCATGCATATGAATAGGTTTAGCTTTATTCGAAAGAAACTGTTGAACAATCTAGGGATATTGATCTTCATAACTGATGTAATTTGTCAAGACCAAGAATCAAGAAAGAGGAATTAACGATTATAAACGGATTCGGGATCCTAGTACTCTTCTTTCTCAATTTTAAAGTAATCTTTATTGATCTAATTTTTAGTTATTTGATTTATAATTAGTTTATTGTTTTTAGTTCAAATTCTTATTAGTTCTTAAACAACAAAATCATCCCAAGTTCAATAGATTCGGTTAAGGTTAGTATAATTGAACTGAACTATCTAAATCTTCGTGGGAACGATACTTGGACTCATAATCCACTTTATTACTTGAGCGATCCGTGCACTTGCGGAATTATTAAAGATACAAAATCGCTGACAATAGGACGAGGCAATGGTAAAGCGTGAGGTATGGCCAAAGTGTGGAGGTCAGATTCAGACCTAGGTGAAACCTAAGCGAGCTTTTCTAGAATGTTGATTTTGATACACTTAGAATTGTTGAGTAAGACATTTTGTAGGTTGTAACTCTAGTATTTATATTTTGATTTTATTTTTTTCTTGAATTTAAATTTTGATAAACAATAGCAAATTTGTTCTTTTGTGTACCATGACAACAAGAATCTCGAATGTGATTTATAATATTGAACAAATAAATAATTCATACTTTACTTTCAATTAAATTAAAAATAAAGAAAAAAATTTATATCGCAACCATCTAAAAACTTAATAACATCACGTTCAATGCATTCACGGCCTCTATCACAACCTCCTACCCCATTGTCGAGCGACTTTCACAACTCTCTCTGTCCCATACTCTCAATTGTGATTGTCACAATGCGTTACAAGCGATAATTTGCTTTACTCACCATTCAAATCCTTTTCCACAATTCGCAGTTCTATAGCATGCATTCTTTCCACAACCCACCATCACTATCTCCTTAGCTTGTTTCTTACAATTCTATCCCTTATTGGCTTCCAAATTTATAATTACATGTCAATAAAACCTATTTTAAATGGATAAACGTGTTCTTTGAATATGTCAACATTTTATAACAACTTCAAAAATGACAATTTTTGAACAAAAATACCCTAAAAAAATTACATAAAATTTCTACACATCTCATTCAAACATAGTGAAAATGAATTCAAAATGATCTACAATTCCACTTACTGTTACCCAACCCAACCCAACCCAACCCAATAAGAACAAAAATTCAATAGGTTTTGTAGAAGATTAATTTGGGTTATTTTTAAATCTGAAAATATGTTGAATATAATTGCTAAAAAATTGTTGGAAGAGATTGTGTTTATGAATTAATGTCTGGTTGAAGAAGAATAATGTGGAAATAAAATAAAATAAAAAAGCAAACGAACTTCATTGGACGCTCAAGATGTCATTCTACAGCCTCAACTGTCGTTCGACAAAAAAAAAAAAAAATTACTCTTGACCGACAACTTGAACTGTCAGAGAGAGGAAGGAAAAAAAGTCAACTGTCGATTGATCGACAATTGACTTTTTTTTATTTTTTACCAATAGTTAAATTGTATTTCGACAATTAACACTTCAACGGTCGTTTTTTTATTTTATTTTTAAATTCAATAGTTAGCTTGTCTTGGAAGTAAAAAGATAAACTTGTCATTTTTGCAAATGGGTATATATGACTTTTTGCATAAAAAATTGTCAAATTTGCAAATGTTATTAAAATTTGCGAACATTTGCATTTTTCTAGTTATATAAATTCCACTTTAATCAATACATATTTGATATTTTTGAAATCATAAATCTTGGTTCAAATTAGTTTAATAAAAAAAACTATTGGTTAAATTTTTTAATCTTAATTAAAAATTGACAATTTTCAACATACAAATTATGTAATATTAAATTATATAAATTAGAAGTTTTCTAATTTTATTGCCAAAATTACTTTCGAACAAAATATTAAGTTAGATTCATCGTGATCTCAATTTTTCCTCCACAATGCCAATTTTCACTATCCCTTTTAGGGCACGTTAGCATTAGGAAATTAGGCTATAGTCCACCTTAAAATTTTGACTTTTCTTTATATTCCAAAATAGAATACGAATTTTCATCGAAAACATAACTAATAATCTTATTGAATATCTAGAGTCATATAAATTAAAATTCATTCAATGAGTATTCTTTATTTCGTAGAAATTTGGGGCAATATCCTTGCGTGCGGGCGGGTGGGTGCGTGGGTGCGTGGGGAAGGGGGCATCTGATGCAACTTTCATACATCAAGATAGGTTTCAGGCAAGGACAAAGCCCAAGGCACATACATATGCATACCTAGGCAGCGTAGGAGTTATTGGGATAGAGATATCCTAAAGAGAAACAATTCTTGTTATTTTAGATTATAAAATTAACTCGAGAAAAACAAAATTACAACACCCCCAAAAGTCCAAATTTATTCCAGCTCGAAATTTTAGACCATTTTATCTTTCACCTCTATGGTGAACAGGCTCGTTCGCCCATTTTCCTAACCTTTGCTTACCATGTTGCTACAACAATGGCAGTTGGTTCCTCTAATATTGGAGAGGAACTTGGGATGAGATGTGTGGGCGATTAGAGAAGTCATGTCGGGTAACAACATCTTACCATGCTCCAGGCACTTTGTGTATGCTAGCAAGTCTTGAACAAATCAATTTGTGTTTGGAAAGTGAAGAGTTCCATTCAGCAAGATTGTTTACAGTCAAATTTGAAATTAGAGAAGATGCAAACAATGAGCACCAACTTATTGCAGTTCGGCCTCATCAACTTATGACAGGTAGATCAAAACTTACTTGTGGGAGTTTTTTCCTAAGGTAAACAAACTCAAACGACATCAACAAATGTTAAGGTATTGAGAAAAGAATTAACTTTTCCAATACCTAACATTCCTAAATTAGCTCTACTCCATCAACTTATCATAGTTTCGGAGGCCAGAAAAGTTTCGACCTCTATTCAGAATATAGCAAAGCTCTATATCTCTAACTCATACAAACAAAACATACCGTATGACAAAGGAGTCGAAGATCCAAAACAAACTTTCAAGGGATATTACAATCCACAAGTCAAGAAGTGTTCGAGAATGCCGGATTCGGAAAAAAAAGAACCTTGTAAATTGGGTGATCTTGATGTCGTTCTTTCAGGTGGGGCGTGTTCTTTAAGATTCTGATGGATCATTTATATCACAACAAAAGTATGGATTGTGATATAATACAGGTCCACCAAGAAAGATTAAAGTCGATAAGTTTTATTCAAATCCAATCATAATTTAAATCTATGAGACTGCTAAGGAAAAGCCAGAAGAATCAAGACCTTCAGTATTTTATTGAATTCAAAGTGAGAGTGTCAGAGTTTTAGTATTCAAAAGGCTACAAAGAGAATCTTCCATATTAGTTTATCCAAGAGGTAAAGCATCCGTCTTTCAAAGGTTGAGTGGTGATTCTTTCACGTCTACTTAAGTTGATGAAAATGTATAAGCTCTTTCGGAATCATCTCAAAGACAATCTGTATTTTTTCAACTTGGATTTAAAGCTTCTAATTCAAATTTAAAGCCTCAACGGTCAAAAAGAAGACTTTGAAATTGGATAGCCATCTAATCTCCAAAAAAAAAAAATGAAGAGAATAAAGAAGAGGTATTAATTAATCACATTGTTTTCGAAGAAGCTTTTGACTCAGAGTCTGAATCTGAAAATTCAACCACGAAAAATGAACCTGAACTAGCTCCGCCAACATTTGAAGAAAGAGGGTAGGGTACCATGGATGATTTGAAGTAGTTGAACTTAGGAATAGAAGAAGATTTGAGGCCGGTGTTTGTTAGTGATCTTCTCAATCAAAAAGAATGAATCTGAATACTTCAAGTTGCTTCAATAATACAAAGATGTGTTTGCATGATCTTACAAAGAAATGCCAGGGTTAGATCCTAAAGTACAGTGCATTGTTTTGTAGTGAGGAAAAGAGTTCGCTTGATCAAATAACCACAAAGAAGATTATGACCAAAATTGATTTCTCAAACTGAAGTAGAGATTAACAAACTTATTGAAGCGAGTTCATACGTAAAGTAAAGTACCCAACTTGAATCGCTATTATTGTTCTAGTAAAAAAAAAAAAAGAATTGGCAATTAAGAGTTTGTGTTGACTTTCGAGATTTGAATCAAACTTGTCCGAAAGTTGATGTTTTGCTTCTGGTAAAAAAGTTGATGGTGGATGTAACTACCATATACGAAGTTCTAGATACAATCAAATCTGAGTGAATCCAAAAGACGAAGAGCTCATGACATTCCATACTCCTAAGGGCATATATTGTTGGGTTCTTTACATATATACACTACTTGTAAACATAAATTTCAAAAATACTAGGATAAATTTATAATTATGATATTACTATATTACAAATCAAAATTTATAATAATACTGGACTTTTAATGAGATCCATTTCAATAGGATTGAGACCAAAACGATAAAGACAATTTCCACAATCAACGTCCTGTTACAAACTAAGATAACGATCATCCGTTATACCTTACCAACAAAAAAGATGGAGAATTCAAATTTCAAAATTAACATCCATTAAAAAAAGAAATCAATTGATTGCAGATAAATAGATTTTCGTAAAAATGTAACTAAATAAATTTAAGACGTTAACATTATACATGAAGTTAACGTAAAACATGAACAATCGAAGATAACATTATAATTAGGAAAATCACGTAACAATGTAACTAAACGATACTAATTAATATACTACAATGTGAAAACATGTTCACATGATAAGGCAATACAAATAATGTTATTATATTGATAAACCGTTTCACATGTAACAATGTAACTAAACATTTTTCATTAATGTGTATGGGACTATGTGTTCTAAAAAGGTAAAAAAATATCGATATAATTAAAAATTAAAAATTGTTTCGTTCAAACTCAAAATCTATGATAATAAATGTACTTACTATGTAGAACTGAGTTTGAAATTGGTAATGTTGTTGTCGAAAAATCAATAATCGATAAGCAAGAAAAAAAAATTCCTACGAAAATCGACATGGTAAACTTCTTCTTCAATATCTGGGAAAACGTTAACTTCTTCATGGTTGAATTATTGTCTTTTCTTGATTTTAGGTCTGAATTTGTTACTGTTGCATGCAAAAGCCATTGATAGTGAAGAGAAATAATTTAGCTTCTTCAAACTATTGTAGAGATTTCTCTTTCTACGATTACAGACCCAAACAGTTCCTTAATTCCCGTCATTAATTCACTCCAAACAGCCCTTAAGACCAAGTGAAAACTGCCCATGTCGTTCTCCATTTCTCAACAAATTTCTTCCCTACTTTCAGCACCTTTAAACCCACTTAATATGCAGCCAAATTGCCTTCAATCTCTACAGAAAAACTGCCCCACAAGTTGCCCAAAACCCAGCAAAAAAGTCCCTCATTCTTCCTTTAATCAACCCACTTTCTCCCTTTTTCAACATCAATTATCCACCACTCCTTAAAGCTGAAAACCTCCACAACTTTCCATATTTTTCCTCACTTCCCAACCACTCAAGAAGCTAAAATTTTCCCAACATTTTCCACCAAAATTCGTCCAGCAGCTTGCTCCCACTTCATTTCAAATTTCAGTCCTCCAAATCACTCCTCAACACCATTTATTTCAAGCCCTAAGTCCTATTTCCAGCACGCCATTTTTTCAGAGAATTCTCCTTCATTTTTCCTCTTTTCTCTCTCACTTCGGATCACACAAAGTCTTTCCCAACTTCTCATTTCCAGTCCACAAAATTAAAGTCTAGCAACCCCTATTTTCTCTATTAATCTCGGCCCTAGCAACTGATGTCCTACTTGAATCTTAGCAGAGATTTTCCTCTTCTTTCCTTATACAATTCAGCCCCTTATATCTCTATTTTGTTTCCTTCATTTAACATACAAAAATACTCCAGCAAGCCACCTTCTTCTTCAGCAAAGTTTGGCCCCCCAACACTAGGAAGTAGCACTTTTTTTACACTTTCCATCCTCATCCTTAGCCCTAAAGTTCCAGCAACCAAGTTCATTTTTTCCTCATTTTGTATCTCTTCTTTTTTTGTCAAAACCCAGCCCCAACAGTGCAGAAATTTGCAGTCCTTCTACATCAAATTCTACTCCCGTTTCAGCTCTTATTTTCATCCATCAAGATCATATTTTCCTTCTCACTTTTTCCTTCTATTTTAGTCACTCAAAACCACACTAAAACTCAAGGATTTTGTAAATAAAAAAGGCAAGGACACGGAGTTATTATTTTGAGGAAATGTGCATTCATTGTTCACATTTCAACTCAACCAAAAGACTATGAATTTACAAGATAGTTTCTTATACTACTTAAATTATGTTTCACAAATTTTTACGTGGAGAAAATGATATGTAAATGATATGTCATTTTAATGATAAAGATGGAACATTATGATAGTGATTGAAGGTAACCACTTAAGTATAATAGTGATTAAAGGTAATCACTTAAATATGTTAGTGTTTGAAGGTAATCACTTATGATTTTATGTGGTGCTGGTTACCAAAAATATATTGTTCTTATGTATGTTTAAATGAATGACATGTCGCATATTAATTTTGTATTATTTTCTCTCATGATAGTATAATTTGATACTGAGTATTTCATATGAAATACTTACTCCAAAATGATTAAATTTTTAGATTTATACGGTTGGTGTTGGTGCGACGGCGTATGGTAGCGATCTTAAAGAAATGACATAGTGTTATTTTATTTTATGTTTTGGCATCGATATAATCGAGCCCATTATGATGTAAAAACTCAAGTATATTGTTGGGTTTATTATCTTTAATTATATAGAGTGCTAGAAAAACTGAATTTATATTTTAGATTGCCGGTTGGAATTTAAATATGAAGAATTGTGAAGTATTTTATGAAAATTCTAGCATTCTACCCTTAACTTAAGTATCATAACTTATTGAGTACATTGAATTTTTGAGTCAAATTAGTGGGTTTGATAGGTATATAAGTAGTCTAATTATAGAATTTGGAATTACTCAAAAATCTTGTTGTATGAATTTTTTATGATTATTTTACCGGGCTGCATCAACCCACTAAGGATAGTTTTTCAAGCAACATTGGCCACGTTTTTCACATATCAAACGACATGGTTAAGGTCTAAAAATTTAATATGTTGTACCCTAAGGTCTGAAGTATTTACACGTCAAATCTCGTAATTGTTGGAGTACATTTAGATGGTCAATTATTTTATGGCGGCACATAATGCAATTTTGGTAAGACTTTAAGAATTTAGAAGATTAATTCACCTTCCCTTGTGTGTTTGTTACTTTCCACGGTAATTAAAATTTTAAAACCATTCAAAGACATAGGAAAGTTTATTTGGAGTCGTCAAATGTTATTTTAGAGATTTTTAAGTGACCTTCGGGTTGAGAAAATCTGGAGCGTTACAACAAACAAATTCTAGAAAAAAGGCACTAAAACCACTGGTTGTAAACATGGTTCTAAAACTACCAAAGTAAAAGAACAAGTTAGATTGCTTTCTAATAATTTGAATTTTATATGTTGTATAGATAGAACTGTATGGTCTACCTTCAATTCTTATTTAGTGAGCCCCTTGTTTTTTGTTTTGTTTTTTTTTTTGTAGTGATTGTGGAATTTATGTGATTCAGTACGTCGAGTATTTCATCAATAAAATGTTGAATGAGATGCTAAAAACATTCAACATTGCACAGGTTCAAAAATACTTGGCCACTCAATTGTATGTGTATGCCAAGAAGAAAAGGTAGAGAATTATGATACTGATAATGATTGAGTATCAAAGGATGTTTGACAAGGCAACGAAGAAGCTGGAATTTTGTAAGATGAGATAACTAAGACTACATGTTACGTGTAAATGTCATATATATGGTGAATATAGTTTTATATATATGGGATTAACAGTGTAGGTTTTGAGAGTTTCTTTGCAAAGAATCTGAGTACAAATCATTTTGTATAGAAGTGACATACTATATCACTTTTCACGTCAAAAGAAACAAAACATGATTAATGGAATGATTTTTTCGACTATTTAATAAATGGAGATGACCGAAGTGTATCTGATAGAAACATTATTGTAATTATGGGAATAATGATTTTTGTAGTAGTTAATACAAAATACTAACAAATATTGCTGTAATTAGGTGAATAATGTATTTTCTCTTTTGTTTGTGCTATTTTATCTTTGTTTTCTCTTGAATTTACTATGCCATCTAGTTATGTATTTTTTATTTATTTTGTTAATATTCCCGCGAGGTATAGAGCGTATTTGGGTGTGCCAAGAAGAAGCAAGTGGAGAATTGTGATACTGATAATGATTGAGTATCAAAAGATGTTTGACAAGGCAGCGAGGAAGCTGGAATTTTTGTAAGATGAGATAACTAAGACTACATGTTACGTGTAAATGTCATGTATATGGTGAATGTAGTTTTATATATGAGATTAACAGTGTAGGTTTTGATAGTTTCTTTGCAAAGAATCTGGGTACAAATTATTTTGTATAGAAGTGACATGCTCTATCACTTTTCATGTCAAAAGAAACAAAGCATGATTAATGGGATGATTTTTTGGTGTTGAATAAATGGATATGGCGGAAGTGCATTTGATAGAAAACATTATTGTAATTATGGGAATAATAATTTTTGTAGTAGTTAATACAAAATATTAACAGATATTGCCATAATTAGGTGAATAATGTATTTTCTCTTTTGTTTGTGCTATTTTATCTTTGTTTTCTCTTGAATTTACTATGTCATCTAGTTATGTATTTTTTATTTATTTTGTTAATATTCCCGTGGGGTATAAAGCATGTTTGGTGTGCTAAGAAGAAGCAGGTGGAGAATTATGATACTGATAATGATTGAGTATCAAATGATGTTTGACAAGGCAGCGGGGAAGCTGGAATTTTTGTAAGATGAGATATCTAAGACTACATGTTATGTGTAAATGTCGTGTATATGGTGAATGCAATTTTATATATATGGGATTAACATTGTAGGTTTTGAGAGTTTCTTTGCAAAGAATTTGGGTACAAATCTTTTTGTATAGAAGTGACATGCTATATCACTTTTCATGTCAAAAGAAGCAAAACATGATTAATGGGATGATTTTTTTTGGTTGTTGAATAAATGGGGATGGCGGAAGTGCATATGATAGAAACATTATTGTAATTATGAGAATAATGATTTTTGTAGTAGCTAATACAAAATACTAACAGATATTGCCGTAATTAGATGAATAATGTATTTTCTCTTTTGTTTGTGCCATTTTATCTTTGTTTTATCTTGAATTTACTATGTCATCTAGTTATGTATTATTATTATTATTATTTTTAATATTCTCGCGGGGTATAGAGCTTGTTTGGGTGTGCAGTCAAACTTTGAATCATATTATTATCATTTTGTATACAAGTGACATAACACGATTTATGGGCTATTATGAAATCAATTTTGTTTGTTTTTCTTCACACGCTTTATATGGAAGATCTCTTCACATGCTTTGTTTGTTTTCCTTTGTATGAGAAGTACTCAAGTCAAATTTTTAGTGATACAAAATGTAATATCATTATTCATCAAAACTATTTTAATGGTTGAAGTATCGTGTATATATTTTAGCATTAAATGATAAATGTTACATGCCATTCTAATGTCAAAATATATACAAAAGCAAAACGCGGGAATATTAAGACTATTTTGAAGAGAAACTAATATGTATGAAGAAGTGAATATTGTGTCACTTTTTATTCTAAAAGTGACAAACTGTTATAATAATATTCATCAAACTTATTTAATAGTTGAAGTATCGTGTATATAATTTAGCATTAAATGATAAATTTTACATGTCATTCTAATGTCAGTACCAAAACAAAAGCAAAGCATGATATTAATGCTATTTTGAAGAGAAAACCAATAAGTTATGACCGATCGAACATCAGTCGTCCCGAAAAGCTCTCTGGCCGCTCAAGGCTAGATTTTGAGTATCTTTGTCCACTTGAGCGTCCGTGGCACCCGCTCAAGTAGACGGCCCTGTTGCCAAATTGTCAATTAGGTTAAAAGTCTATATTTGGGAGATTTTGAGGATTTGGGCATAAAATTCAAACTTAATTGGACTCTTATAAATAATAGAATTCTTAAAGTTAAAGGGAGTCGAATTTTGTGAGAAAACAAAAGGGCAAAACACAAGATTTTCACAAGAATTCATTCTTCTGGACAAGATTATTGTGATTTCAAGCAAGCAAAAGTTGAGATTCTTGGGCAATTTATTGAAGTCATTCAATGGGGCAAAATTAATCTTCAAACTTCTTCTTGTAATCAAATATTTCGGGTGATGAAATTCTCAATTTATTATGTGTTTTTATAATTCAAATTATGGTAGATTAATTTCTTTGTGCTAAGAATGATGATGTAAATCATTAGTTGAAGTTGTATTCAAGAATTCTCATTTTTAATCTTAGTTTATTTGATTGATTGGTGTCAAAGTTTTAATTGCTGTTTGATATTTGTGACTTATCTTGCTTCCAAGAGGTTCAAAGTAGGTTTAGCTCATTGTTGGCAACCAACATAAAATCCTATAGGAGTTAGGCATAATCTTCTATACTTTGTGCAATCTAATTTGATAATATTGATATTAAATACGTTTTTATATATTCGAATTTGAAATATGGATATTTTGGAACGTATATGGAAATAGGTTTAATTCTATTTTGAAGAGATTTTTAGATAACTTAATATTATCGATGGGTAAATTAAACATAAATTGGATTAAAAGTGAGATTTTGAGAATTATAACGAATACTAATGGTGGGGTAGGATTTCTAGTACAACTCATTTACTTGAATTTTCTCCAAAAACCACATTTGCTCGTAGTTTAAATCATAGTCATAAATATAGGAGTAGTTATAATCACTTCATTTGGCCATTTATTGTGTGTATTCAATTTAATCTCGGATTGGTCAAAATTAAGCTAAAATATAAATCCTATAGAGAATGATATTCTTTTATTCACTTTTATAATTACTGTCAACGAACCGTACGCTTGCAGAATTTCACCGAACATCACTTTTTAAATGCACAAACTTAATTCATATCCAACACACAAATAGTAGTAGTAATATCGAATATTAATTAAAATATTTTTATAATCTCATTCTATCCTTAAGAAAAAATGTTCTATTAAAACAATCCAAATTAGATTGTGTATGGCGTTTTACTTAAAAAGTGATGGCGCATGTAACTTTCTTATCCAGTACATTAATTCATATTCAAAACAAAGAAAATGATACAGTGATATTTGATCATCCTCAATATTGTATATTACTCAATAATGTACAATAAATATCAATTTAGAACACAAAAAAAGGCAATGATTAAAAATTTGACTGAAATGCAAAATAAATTGTGCAAATGAAAGAGAACAAATAAGTTGATCTAGAAACATGAAACTTGTAGCATCTATTGTTCAAAATAAAATTTGAAATTCAACATAGAAATGTGAATCCAACACTTAAATCAACCATACTTTTGTAAAAAGCAATCAATAGAGAATTTTGTGATATAAAGTTGTTCTGTCACTTGTATCCATTGTTCTGTCACTTCCTCAGTAAAAAGTGACGAAACGTGTCAATTTCAGTAATTCAAAGCCTCAATTCATATTCATCTTTACATTTTCACAAACACCTTGTATGCATCTCTGTAATTGATATTCACACATATTTTCACAAAACCTTATTCAATACTATTGATCCAAAGTTGAACTTATATATATATATATATATATATATATATATATATATATATATATATATACACACACACACACACACACAAAGTGAATGAACAAAGATGTGTCAAGATTGAAATGTATAACGTAATGCAATAATCTTTTTCAAATTATTATCCAATTGAAAAACAGACACATATAAATTATTACAAATTTAAACATCCATATTAAACATTTTACTACCTTTTAATTAAAACCTTCAAAACTTTGAATTCTCTTATTGAGCATGTTACTGAATATTTCGAAACAATTCAGAAAATTATTTAATTCATAATAAAAACTATGAAGAAGAAATAAAATTTATTATCTTACTTGAGAATTTTAAATTTTGAGTTCTGATTTTGTACTTAATTGGAGATGAAATAACGATAAATTTGTTGCAATAATTTGGAATAGATTCATTTTTTATTCTGAATTTGGATTTAGCATGAGGAAATTTTTGTTCATTTCTAATTTGGATTTTAGTGGGATATATTTTGTATTTGATTTTGGAGTTAATTTGTAATTTGAGCGTATTTAATACAGTTTTAATATTTAACAATCCTTTTAAATTACTTTTAATTTGATTTTCAAAATGCCCTCAATTTTATGAGTTTTTGTGTAATTTACCCATTAACTAAGTAAATAGACTTGGCCCATCCAAAATAAATAGTATACTTAAGTCTATTAAAGCCCAAATCTATTGAGTCCCATTTCGTGTTAGAAGAAGCTCATGCAGAAGGCCCGTCTTATTTTTCGAAATCTATAATTATATTTAATAATAATTTAAATATAATGATGGTTACGAGATTTCTCTATAAATAATGTCCAAGAAAAAGGAATTGTCCACCTCGCTGCCCCGAAGAGCAGTGGCTCTCTTATTTTGCACGCCTACAGAGAGAGACTCCAAAAAAAACCTCCATTTATCTTTTTTTTTCCATGCTTTCCGTTGGAAAACAACCAACAAAAGTTCTCTATACTTCTTCACTACTCGTTCAGGCTTGACGGAGTTAAGCGTCTAGAAGAATTTATTTGATCATAAGTTGAAGTGGAGAAGAAAAACTACAAGTCTAGAAGCAAGTCCAATAGAAAATCTCAAGCCGGGGAGAAAATCCAAACTCCGAGAAATCTTAAGAAGATCAAAATCTTCTTTGAATTGAAGCAAGTTCAAGAAGATCAAAATCTTCTTCACAAATAAAATCTAAACCAAATTCAAGCCGTGAAGATTCAAGCAAATCAAATTTTCAACAAGTCTCGAAACAGGATTCAAGCCACGTTGCCCCTCATCTTCAATACTCGGATCATTAATCAGAGGATTCTGTAACTATGCACGACCACAAAAAGATCATCATATTTGTAATTTATCAAAATTTTAATTTGTAACAATTTCTATATTTTAATATACAAAACTCCTTGTACAAACACATAAATTGAAACCTTATTAAAATAAACGTTACAATAATTATATATTGATGTCAATACAAAATTAAAGCAATGAAATAATAGTAAGTTGAATTTTATTACAAGTAAAATTGAGTAATCTTTTTTTTTATCCTCTTTTCTTCTATTTTCTTTTTCACAAGACAACTTTGAAGATAGTAGAAATTAAGGATGGAAAAAAACTGTCAACCCGGACCCGTCCCATGCCGGGCTGCCCCACTCCGATTATTCAGATAATAGGAATGGGTCCGGAGAAGAAAAATTTGCCCGCGAAGGATCCGGGGCAACCCTGCCCCACGACCCGCCACTTTAATTTGTTTCTTTCTTTTTTTTGGAAAATCCTAAAATAGAATTACAATTTACAAATCATTTTTTTTAAAAAAAAAAAGTGGGTTGAATAAGAATCGAACCCGGGTTGAAAATATGAAACTATAACTCTTAACCACTATACCACAACCCCAATTTTTCAATTTTTTTATTTCCTACATATATACAAAAATTCCTATTCTTTTTTTTTTTATTTTTTTTTTAAAAAAACACTTAACCGGGGCGGTTGGCGGGTCAAAGTCTTGCCCCACCCAGCAAATTCACGGGTCGTGGGGTGGGGCAAGGCGGACTCACCCCATTGCTATCCCTAGTTGAAATTGTATTTCCCAATGTTTTAAAAACCGACCCGGGCATCGACCCGGAAAAGTGAAAGGGTCAAGGGTTAAAGGGTCGAACAGGGTTGACCGGTGATTTTTAAAAATTAAAAAATTAAAAATGTACAAAAAAATTAAAAATGAAAAATAAGGTTTTGAAAATCACAAAAATTGCTCAAAAGTAATTTTTTTTGGTTTTCATTCTTTAATCCATTTCGTGCAAGGAGAGATGAATTTCAATAGTCGATTACAATTAATTGTGGAAAGAAATGATTTTTAAACCAATAAAACCGGGAGCAGGTCAGCGGGTTTCTCAAAACCGGACGGGTCAACGGGTTTTGAGCGGGTTTTAAATAGAGGGTTTTTACATAACCAACCCGGTTTTGGGACCGGTTCTGGTTTTACCGGTTGACGGCGTGGTAGAGCGAGTCTCGATTCTTGGTATTTCCACATAAAACTCAGATTAGAAAAAGGTAATAATCTAACTTATCTGTTTATGCACCTATAAAGTATTTTTTTTTACCGTAAGAGATTAACAATACTTTTATCATTTTAATAAACGTTAAATTTTGTTTATTGAAATAATTGTTGCTTATATTGAGTTAGCGATTAAGTGTATGTTTGGTGTTGATGCAATTATTTTGTAAGTGCTTATATTATAAGTTGTGGGTAAATGTGTGAATAAAAAATGAGTTATAAGTTGTGAGTCCTATGAAATGTGTGGATAAAAAGTATATTTGACCAGTTTGACTAGCTGAAATTATAATTTAAATACTTCCAAATATTTAAGTATCATTGATCACTTTGATATAATAATAATTGGATGCTTAGAGCATCTCCAATACTACACCTTCTAAAAAAATCTAGGTGGCAAGAGAGAGGAAAGAAATGAGGAGAGAGAGTGTAGAAAGAGGAAAGAAAATGAAAAATAGATGAGATAAATAGACACAATTTAATGAAAAAATATGTGGAATGTGCCTAATAGGATGTCTAAATCTAGACGGCCTGTTGAACGGCCTTCTACAATAAAGCTGCCACATCAGTTTTGTTTCCTCTACCCAATTGTCACATCAGCTCGACATTGTTGCATTTGAGATGCTCTTAGTTGGACGCTTGCAATGAAAAACATAGTTGACCCAATTCATTATTTTGGGTAAAAATTAATTCTATCCACAATCAATGTACATGGAGTTGAACTCTCTCTTGAAACGAGCAAGATCAGATTGAATGGTCAAATATTTCGATATGTTGGAATAACTAAGAGAAGTAGAATACATTTATTCGTGTTAGGAAATTGTCACTCTTAATTAGAGTAATCCCATTAATATTTTATGTTGAATGATTTAAATCTATTATAAATTTTTGACGTCTACCAAATTACGTCTATGATTGGATCACAAAAAACTGTTGGAAGAAAAATGAGCTTAATAAATATAAAATAATGAAAAAACTAATAATTAAATCAAGCAGTGCAGAGTCAACTGGACAATGTTTAATTATTGTAGTTTGAACAATATAGGTCTGATCAATTCCTTTAATAAGTTTTTAAAAAGACAGAAACGTAATTACAATTAAGGTCCAAAGACTATGCTTACAATTAATTGGAAAAGAGTTTTACAGGGGGAGTTATGAACTCATATTTTAATAAATTTCTTAATTTTTTATAAATTCTCATAGATTTCATGAATTTTAATAGAATTTCATATATTTTATAAGATTTTAATAGATTTCTATATTATAAATTTAAATAGATTCTTATGGACCTCATATATTCTCGTGAATTTGTGGTATTTTTATTAAAAATCATATTTGTACTTCTCAATTGCTCAAAGCAACATGTTAACTAGAACTTTTATAGAAAAGATTTAAAATTCTACCATACCGTTTCAATTTTTTTTTTTTTTTTGTCTTTTCGAACAAAATTATGTAGGGACGGTCAACTTGCTCTGAAATTAATGTTGACAACCTAACTCGCCACAAAAGCACGTCATTTTCTTTGTTAAAAAATGTAGATTAATAACCAAAAACAAAAATACAACTAATTCATGATGTATTGATATATACAATTTACCTTTTAAATATTGCAAATGAGTAACATGATATTTATTGCTTTTAAACATATTCTAAATTATAGATTTTAATGGAGTTCGTACAATGTATTTGTGATTATTATTTTTTTACTTTGATCACTCATTAGGCATAGATTAAATATGATTTTTTTTTATTACTTTGATCATGCATAAGTTCAAGTATTTGTAATATTATTGTTTAAACCAACTCAATTGGCTCGACTTTGGTACATATCATAGTTGTTCTGGCATCCAAGCTTTTTCATTTAGAGCATGAAGTATTTTTTGTTTTCATCCGTTTGTTTACTTAGCACCCCATTGCTATTACACCGTCCACGATTGGCGGCATCAACCACAAGTACTAACAATGATACAAATCATGAGTTGTATTTATATATATGTTCATTAATACAAAACACAATAGATTAAATGTGTCACTCTTTTGCAAAGAGCTAGAATGAATACATTTTTGATAATTGTACTTTTGATACCTTCATTTAATAGTTTTATGCCATGATAGGGCAGCTATAGTAAATTTTGCTACAACAGATAAATCAATTCAAATTTCACATTTCAAATCAAAACTTCTCGTCTCCAAGCCGGTCATCGCCTCCTCCATCACTACCCCATTCTCCATCGATCGAACATATTTATCCTTCTAATTCTATCCCTTCTTCAGCAAGGAGGATAACTAACTTTTTGAGCTCATTATAATCATCAAAATCAAATAAAACCTCACATATTAGATTATCATTTCCAACTCCTTGATAGGAGTTCCTCAACTGCCATGCCCTCCTCCTTTTCTAAAAGGAAATGCAACCCTCTCAAAGTTCCACATTCTCAATCTAAGCTCATTGAACAAGAAAAATTACAGTGGGATTCTTAAGAATTTCACATAAATCTTATTTATAATTCTTGATTCTACATTAATATCATGTAATCAATAAAGAAAAAGTAATAATAAAAAGACTCAACATATAATTTTCCTATTTATGTAGTAATTGATCGTGAACTAAATTGCTAACAAGATATCAATTTCATTTATATGTATATATAACCAGAAATTTAAAAGCAAGAAAAATAAAACGACTAACCTTATTGTTCTGGTAAATTTTGGTGGTTAATGGAGATTGAATTTTGGAATGTGAACACAATCCTAATGAAAAATCAAAGAATGATAACGAGGTGGCTGCAAATTGAAACGAATACAAACCCAAACGAATATGAATTTTTAAGTTGTATGAATGCAATTCTTGTTTTGCCCAATTTGAGTTGTCTATTGGAATGAATTACTCAAACGAACAAATAAATTCACACATAATATATAATTCATTCAACTCGATTGCACCAAAAATAGAAAAAGAAAAATAGAGAGCCTAATTTCACTAGCTAATTAATCACACCTCATATTCAACAAAATATAGTGCTAAAACTTTCAAAAGTCATTCACTTTATATATACTAGTTAAGAATACGTGCGTTGCACGTAATTTTGTAATAATATAATGATTTTTTTTATTTTAAAATTATCGATGAATATAATACTTAAATGAAAACCTATTTTTAATCATAAGTTCATCACTGATTATAACCAGCTAAGGAATTATATTCAAACTTCTTGGTAAAACAAGTGGTTCATTAAAAAATACATGGCATACGTGAATATTAAGTTTGAAAGATTATTGGTACTCTTTTAATTATATTTTAAAGCATATATCTAATGGCATATCAGTAAAGGCAACTTTCTTTTATGAAAATTAGTATCAAATTCTAAAATACATGAAAATAGTAGATATAAGTATAACACAATTTTTCATTGATTTACTGTATTTATATCATTATAAAAAGCACACAAAAACAAAATATTTAGCCTTTTTAGGTAATTATTTCTCAGAAAAAAGAATCTCAAAATTCTTTGACATAAGATAAAGAAGAATTTTCTATTGCAATATCCATTCAGTTTTAATGCACCAATAAATTAAGAGTTTTTTTTTTGTTCTCTTCATGCATTCTTTCCCGTAATTCCATCTGAAATATTATTAAATTTCAAAAAATTCAAAACAACCAGATATTTGGACAATGATTTTAACTCATCACATAAAACCACTTATATGCAAGATTTACCTTCACCTTATACATAACATGACTCACTTTATCCAAGTTATATCTTTCTCAGCCGCGTGCTTGAAAGAGTTAGAGTAACCCCAATTCTCCTTGTTCTAACTCGTTCTTCCACAATAAATATACGTTTAATTCCTTACAAAATGACATAAAACATCATTCGAGCTTAAATCTCTTTGTTATCAAGACTACCACAATAATTAACACTTTTACATCGAACAAATATTCTAAATCAAAAAAAACAAATATAGAAATCAAATTTTAAAATCAATACTACCATCATGTATATTCTTAAAATTAGTGAATCATTCATGGAAAATTAACACATCCATTATTACTACATTATTATCAAACTAATTATTAAAGACTAAAAATCGTCATTGCGAGGAAAAAATATTCTTTGCATAATAAAAACAAAGACGAATAACAAATGGAGAAAGTATGAATCAATAATAAGAAAGTCGAAATGCAAAGTCAAATTCATCTTGTTTTGTTATGTTGATGAAGGAATTTGCTTAAATTTTCGTGCATAATAAGATTGACTTTTGATTGTTTACAATTAAAGATAATAATTTCAATATATTAAAAATTTTATTAGTATATTTTTATTTATTTTCATTAATTACAATATATATAATGGAATTTAAAGAGACAAATCACTTTCAATGATCAAAATACAATATTTATATAGTATTAAATAGTTTAAATTAAAGCCAAAATAAATTATATTAATTGAAAGATGATTTTAGGAATTATAAGTTATTTGAGGGGCAATATCGTTCATAAATATTTCTCACATATTTGGAACAGAGGAAGAAAGTATGAATCAATAATAAGAAAGTCAAAATGCAAAACCAAATTCATCTTATTTTGTTTTGTTGATGAAGAAATTTGCTTAAATTCTCGTGCATAAGAAGATTGACTCTTTGATTGTTTACAATTAAAGATAATAATTTCAATATATTAAAATTTTATTAGTATATTTTTATTTATTTTCATTAATTACAATATATAATAGAATTTAAAGAGACAAATCACTTTTAATGATCAAAATACAATATTTATATAGTATTAAATAGTTTAAATTATAGCCAAAATAAAATATATTAATTGAAAGATGATTTTAAGAATTATAAGTTATTTTAGGGGTAATATTGTCCAAAAATGTTTCTCCTTTAAGGGACTTTTAGAATAAAACCACTTATTATCTGAGATTTACCTTCACCTTGTACATAACATGACTCACTTTATCCAATTTATGTCTTCTTCATACAGCGTGCTTGAAAGAGTTAGAGAACACCAATTCTCCTTGTTTCTAACTCTCGTTTCTTCCATAATAAATATCGTTTAATTGTTTACAAAATGACATAAAACATCATTCGAGCTTAAATCACTTTGTTATCGGGACTACCACAATAATTAACATTTTACATCGAACAAATATTCTAAATCTAGAAAAAAGATATAGAAATCAAATTTTAAAATCAATATTACCATAATGTATATTCTTAAAATTAGTGAATTATTCATGGAAAATTAACACATCTATTATTACTACATTATTATCAAACTAATTATCAAAAATTAAAAATCGTCATTATGAAGAAAAAAATATTATTGGCATAATAAAAAACACAGAAGAATAACAAAGGAAGAAAATATGAATCAATAATAAGAAAGTCGAAATGCAAAGCTAAATTCATCTTGTTTTGTTATGTTGACGAAGGAATTTGCTTAAATTCTCGTGCATAATAAGATTAACTCTTTGATTGTTTACAACTAAAGATAATAATTTCAATATATTAAAAATTTTATTAGTATATTTTTATTTATTTTCATTAATTGCAATATATATATATATATATATATATATATATATATATAATGAAAATTAAAGAGACAAATCACTTTCAATGATCAAAATGCAATATTTATATAGTATTAAATAGTTTAAATTAAATCCAAAATAAATTATATTAATTGAAAGTTGATTTTAGGAATTATAAGTTATTTGAGGGGCAATATCGTCTATAAATGTTTCTCCCATATTTGGAACAGAGGAAGAAAGTATGAATCAATAATAAGAAAGTCGAAATGCAAAGTCAAATTCATCTTGTTTTGTTATGTTGATGAAGGAATTTGCTTAAATTTTCGTGCATAATAAGATTGACTTTTTGATTGTTTACAATTAAAGATAATAATTTCAATATATTAAAAATTTTATTAGTATATTTTTATTTATTTTCATTAATTACAATATATATAATGGAATTTAAAGAGACAAATCACTTTCAATGATCAAAATACAATATTTATATAGTATTAAATAGTTTAAATTAAAGCCAAAATAAATTATATTAATTGAAAGATGATTTTAGGAATTATAAGTTATTTTGAGGGCAATATCGTTCATAAATATTTCTCACATATTTGGAGCAGGAGGAAGAAAGTATGAATCAATAATAAGAAAGTCAAAATGCAAAACCAAATTCATCTTATTTTGTTTTGTTGATGAAGAAATTTGCTTAAATTCTCGTGATAAGAAGATTGACTCTTTGATTGTTTACAATTAAAGATAATAATTTCAATATATTAAAATTTTATTAGTATATTTTTATTTATTTTCATTAATTACAATATATAATAGAATTTAAAGAGACAAATCACTTTTAATGATCAAAATACAATATTTATATAGTATTAAATAGTTTAAATTATAGCCAAAATAAAATATATTAATTGAAAGATGATTTTAAGAATTATAAGTTATTTTAGGGGTAATATTGTCCAAAAATGTTTCTCCCTTTAAGGGACTTTTAGAATAAAACCACTTATTATACGAGATTTACCTTCACCTTGTACATAACATGACTCACTTTATCCAATTTATGTCTTCTTCAGCCGCGTGCTTGAAAGAGTTAGAGTAACACCAATTCTCCTTGTTCTAACTCGTTCTTCCATAATAAATATACGTTTAATTGTTTACAAAATGACATAAAACATCATTCGAGCTTAAATCACTTTGTTATCAGGACTACCACAATAATTAACATTTTTACATCGAACAAATATTCTAAATCTAGAAAAAAAGATATAGAAATCAAATTTTAAAATCAATATTACCATAATGTATATTCTTAAAATTAGTGAATTATTCATGGAAAATTAACACATCTATTATTACTACATTATTATCAAACTAATTATCAAAAATTAAAAATCGTCATTATGAAGAAAAAAAATATTATTGGCATAATAAAAACACGAGAAGAATAACAAAGGAAGAAAGTATGAATCAATAATAAGAAAGTCGAAATGCAAAGCTAAATTCATCTTGTTTTGTTATGTTGTGAAGGAATTTGCTTAAATTCTCGTGCATAATAAGATTAACTCTTTGATTGTTTACAACTAAAGATAATAATTTCAATATATTAAAAATTTTATTAGTATATTTTTATTTATTTTCATTAATTGCAATATATATATATATATATATATATATATATATATATATATATATATATATATATAAAATGAAAATTAAAGAGACAAATCACTTTCAATGATAAAATGCAATATTTATATAGTATTAAATAGTTTAAATTAAATCCAAAATAAATTATATTAATTGAAAGTTGATTTTAGGAATTATAAGTTATTTGAGGGGCAATATCGTCTATAAATGTTTCTCCCATATTTGGAACAGAGAGGAAGAAAGTATGAATCAATAATAAGAAAATCGAAATGCAAAGTCAAATTCATCTTGTTTTGTTATGTTGATGAAGGAATTTGTTTAAATTCTCGTCTTAATAAGATTGATTTCTTTAATTGTTTACAATTAAAGATAATAATTTCAATATATTAAAAATTTTATTAGTATATTTTTATTTATTTTCATTAATTACAATATATAATGGAATGTAAAGAGACAAATTATTTTTAATGATCAAAATACAATATTTATATAGTATTAAATAGTTTAAATTAAAACCAAAATAAATTATATTAATTGAAAGATGATTTTAGGAATTATAAGTTATTTGAGGGGTAATATTGTCCAAAAATGTTTCTCCATTTAAGGGACTTTTAGAATACTAGTTAAGAATACGTGCGTTGCACGTGATTTTATAATAATATTAAGATTTTTTATTTTAAAATTATCGATGAATATAACACTTAAATGAAACTTATTTTCAATCATAAGTTCATCAATGATTATGACCAACTAAGGAATTATATTCAAACTTCTTGGTAAAACATATGGTTCATTAAAAAATACATAACCTACGTGAATATTAAGTTTGAAAGATTATTAATACTCTTTTAATTATATTTTAAAGATATATCTAATGGCTTATCGAGAAAAGCAACTTTTTTTTTATGAAAATTAGTATCAAATTCTAAAATACATGAAAATAGTAGATATAAGTATAGCACAATTTTTCATTGATTTTTCGTATTTATATCATTACAAAAACACACGAAAACAAAATATTTAGTCTTTTTAGGTAATTATTTCTCAGAAAAAAGAATCTCAAAATTATTTGACATAAGATAAAGAAGAATTTTCTATTGCAATATCCATTCAGTTTTAATGCACCAATAAATTAAGGGATTTTTTTTTTTGTTCTCTTCATGCATTCTTTCCCGTAATTCCATCTGAAATATTATTAAATTTCAAGAAAATTCAAAACAACCAGATATTTGGACAATAATTTTAACTCATCACATAAAACAACTTATTATGCAAGATTTACCTTCACCTTATACATAACATGACTCACTTTATCCAAGTTATGTCTTCATCGTCGACAGCGTCTTGAAAGAGTTAGAGTAACACCAATTCTCCTTGTTTCTAACTCGTTCTTCCACAATAAATATACGTTTAATTGCTTACAAAATGACATAAAATATCATTCGAGCTTAAATCTCTTTGTTATCAAGACTACTACTATAATTAAAATTTTTACATCGAACAAATATTCTAAATCAAGAAAAAAGATATAAAAGTCAAAATTTAAAATCAATATTACCATCATATATATTCTTAAAAATTAGTGAATCATTCATGAAAAATTAACACATCCATTATTACCTCATTATTATCAAACTAATTATCAAAGATTAAAAATCATCATTGCGAGGAAAAAAATATTCTTGGCATAATAAAAAACAAAGACGAATAACAAATGAAGAAAGTATGAATCAATAATAAGAAAGTCGAAATACAAAGCTAAATTCATCTTGTTTTGTTATGTTGATGAATGAATTTTCTTAAATTCTCATGCATAATAAGATTGACTATTTGATTGTTTACAATTAAAGATAATGATTTCAATATATTAAAAATTTTATTAGTATATTTTATTTATTTTTATTAATTACAATATATATAATAGAATTTAAAGAGACAAATCACTTTCAATGATTATATAGTATTAAATAGTTTAAATTAAAGTCAAAATAAATTATATTAATTGAAAGATGATTTTAGGAATTATAAGTTATTTGAGGGGCAATATCATCCATAAATATTTCTCCCATATTTGGAACAGAGGAAGAAAGTATGAATCAATAATAAGAAAGTCGAAATGCAAAGCTAAATTCATCTTGTTTTGTTATATTGACGAAGGAATTTGCTTAAATTCTCGTGCATAATAAGATTGACTCTTTGATTGTTTACAATTAAAAATAATAATTTCAATATATTAAAAAATTTATTAGTATATTTTTATTTATTTTCATTAATTACAATATATAATCGAATTTAAAGAGACAAATTACTTTTAATGATCAAAATACAATATTTGTATAGTATTAAATAGTTTAAATTAAAGCCAAAATAAATTATATTAATTGAAAGATGATTTTAGGAATTATAAGTTATTTGAGGGGCAATATCGTCCAAAAATATTTCTCCATTTAAGGTACTTTTAGAATTAGTATAGATAACTACTTATTATGCGAGATTTACCTTCACCTTATACATAACATGACTCACTTTATCCAAGTTATGTCTTCCTCAGCCGCGTGTTTGAAAGAGTTAGAGTAACACCAATTCTCCTTATCTAACTCGTTCTTTATCAAAGATTAAAAATCGTCATTGCGAGGAAAAAAATATTCTTGGCATAATAAAAAATAAAGACGAATAACAAAGGGAGAAAGTATGAATCAATAATAAGAAAGTCGAAATGTAAAGCCAAATTCATCTTGTTTTGTTATGTTGATGAAATAATTTGCTCAAATTCTCGTGCATAATAAGATTGATTCTTTGATTGTTTACAATTAAAGTTAATAATTTCAATATATTAAAAATTTTATTAGTACATTTTTATTTATTTTCATTAATTACAATATATATAATGGAATTTAAAGAAACAAATCACTTTCAATGATCAAAATACAATATTTATATAGTATTAAATAGTTTAAATTAAAGCCAGAATAAATTATATTAATTGAAAGATGATTTTAGGAATTATAAGTTATTTGAGGGACAATATCGTCCATAAATATTTATCCCATATTTGGAACAGAGGAAGAAAGTATGAATCAATAATAAGAAAGTCGAAATGCAAAGCTAAATTCATCTTGTTTTGTTATGTTAATGAAGGAATTTCTTAAATTCTAAGTGAATAATAAGATTGACTCTTTGATTGTTTACAAGTAAAGATAATAATTTCAATATATTAAAAATTTTATTAGTATATTTTTATTTATTTTTATTAATTACAATATATAATGGAATTTAAAGAGACAAATCACTTTTAATGATCAAAATACAATTTTTATATAGTATTAAATAGTTTAAATTAAAGCCAAAATAAATTATATTAATTGAAGGATGATTTTAGGAATTATAAGTTATTTTAGGGGTAATATTGTCCAAAAATGTTTCTCCCTTTAAGGGACTTTTAGAATTAGTATATATATATATATATATATATATATATAGACACACACACACACACACACACACACGGTTTTGATCTCCAAAGCACCGGTAACATGTAATATTAATTACTAATAAATTAATCATTGAATAGGAATATTATTTCACAACAAGAAGTCTATCTTATTTATATTTTATTTATTTCTTTATTATATGGGACCCACAATTATCTTACAACAATCTAAGAGAGATAATTAAACCTTCATCTTTTTCAACGTGATAGTCCAAGAGTCAATCATATCTTCTTCAACAGAAAAAACTTCAAAGGTTCCTCTTTAATTTATGTCTCTTAGCCTTGTCAATGATTGATTCACGTCATCTTTAGGTAAGATTCTTGGGTCAAATTTATTTAATTTTCTTCTAATAATTTTGGGCTTATTTTAGTTTTTTTTTAAGGGGAGATTATCTCCAAGTGTCCATAAACTCAAGCAAAAATCCATCTTAACCATGATTTTAAGAGCATTAAAAAAATAAAATAAAATAAAAATTATAAATTTTAAATGACAACTTATGTTAGAACGGAGGAGTAGGTTCGTGGGAAGAGCACTATAGAGGAGGGAACAAATTTGACCAAAGAAGCTTTTGATAAGCATGTTATATGGCCTTTGCTCATTGGTATATAAAATTTTTATATAGCATTATAGTGTACATTGTCATATGCAAATTTTGTTGCATTATTGGGTTGTTTCTTGAGAATTAGAAACTAAAAAAATGGATGATGGTTAAATTTGACATTAAAGTATTTCTCAACAAAGTAGATGTTATATTTGTTGAACTTCCATTTTCAATGAATTCATGGTTTCTATCTAATGTAATATTAAATCTAGTGATAAACAATTTATCTTTCAACCTCAATTAATAAATTAATAAAACGAAACCAATTTTTTCACCATGTGCATACCTTAAATTTGAGCACAAAAAATGTATGTCTATTATTTCAAAGTTGACCATTAAAAATAAGCTGCTCCAAAAAAAAAAAACAAGTAATATTTAAAACATGAACCACCGTGGAAATCCATGAAAACCGACTATGTACTCTTAATATGAAACAATCATTTTGGCCTGACCTATAGGACCCATAATTCATATGTATGATTTTACTGATATGATTTCTAATAACAAAGGTCCCAAATATGGACCATGATATTAATCTCTTTTATTTTATTGTGAAGAAGATATTAATCTCCTTTATTCTATTGTGAAGAAGATCATCCAATTCTGCCCCAAGAGATTAGCTCCTCCTCGATGAGAGATGCATTATCAACAACATCGAACACAATTGAAACAAATTTGAATGCCTTGACATCAATGATTGGTTAGAAAAGTCCTTTTAATATATCCATGATCCTTGTCTTAAATACTTGATCTTAATTTTGCAACGTTTGGTCCACCTTTGAATAATATATTGAGTAGGCAATTGTAAAATTTGTTTGATCAAAGCAATCAAACCCGAATGAAAATATGCCGAGACATATGAACACTTTGTTTACATGGAATCCCAAGATCCTTCCGCTTGTGTTTGTAGCACAAACACAAGCACAACGAACCAAGTTGGTTTTGTACTCAAAGATGAAAATGAAATGAAACACAAAATCACAACAAATTCAATGAATCTATCTAATCAAAGGTCTTATTTAACGTTTCGGTTGAAAATGAAAAGGTATTATAACCTATGCGATCGCATGGTTTTACCAAGTACAAATTTGAGAACAAAACTTGATCCGGTTTAACCATGCGATCGCAAGGCTTTGTTTCTTGCGATTGGTAAAATCATGCGATCGCGATGATGAAGATGCCAAAATACCCTTAAAACACATGCAGAGAAAATCATCAACCCCGAGGCGGATACAACTATTTTGCCTAAATTGTGAGTCGGGTTTGTATATTTTGGCCAAGTTAAACCATTTTAAACCAATTTCCAACACACACAATATCTAAATACTTAGCTTCATCTTCAAATTTAGTATTCATGATGTAGGCTTGACTCTCAAATACCTCATCTTGAACTTTTCTTGTAAATTTTTGTATAAATCTTTGCCATTTGTGCTTCCATTGGCAATAAGGATTTCAACATTTGTTCATTAATATCACAATGATTAGCCACCAACTCTTGATATCTTTGATGTCCAAGAGCTCTATTAAAGTGTATAATAAAATTTAGTGATAATCTCATCATATACTATAAAATATAAAATAATTTAAAAAATACTATCTAACTTTTTTTATTCTAAAAATATTATTTTTTATTTCTGTAACACTTGTTAAATTTGTTACTTTGTTAATAACAAATGTAACACATTTATTATAATTAAAATAACAAATGTAACAAAAACTGTTACAAAAATAAAAAACAGTATTTTTATAATAAAAAAAGTATAACAAGTATTTTAAGAAATATTTTATTTATTGTGGTTATTTGTGAAAAAACCCTAAAATTTATCAATGAATTTTTCTTCGAAATGTACCTTTTAAAAATGAATGAGAATTTTTGCTCTTTGATTACTTGACATTCATGCTACAAAAATATATTTAACAAATGCATGAACCCATCTATTACGAATCTCATATATCTGGCAAAGTCAATCATTATCTTCTAATTTAGTTAACTAGTTAACTGCAACATATAAATCCAACTTGTTTAAAACTCTTCACTATTCTCTGTGTTTAAAATAATGCTTCTCAACAAATGGTAGTTGTCCCGATAAATTACTATATTAAGCTTTTCAGAAAATTTATTCTGAATATGCCATATAGGATAACAATGAAACGTATTCGAAAGAACTTGTGCAATTGCTCTTATCATTGTAGGATCTTGGTCCGTGATGATCATTTGGAGTGCACCCTGGCATTCATCCACTGATTGAGTAACCAAACAAACGACTCTATTATCTCGTCACTTAAAAACCCAAAACCAAATATTATTGTTCGGGTTATGATGATTAACTCCTGTCAATGGAGCAAAAAATCATCCCATATCTATTTGTGTTGTACATAGTATCAAAGACAACTACATCACCAAAAAGTTATATGCCCATCTCGAGTAAGAATCAACCCAAAAACACCTAACCAATCTATCTTCACCATTTCTCTCAAAATCAAAGTAAAAACCAGGATTTTTTTTCCTTCTCAAGAAAATGTCTCTATCAACGACTCAACATCAATTCTCTTTATTTCTTCTTTCAAGTCTATTTCATAATTTCTTATGTTTTTCTCTGTACATCCAATATTTTGAGGATCTCCATATTCAATTTCTATCAAACTTATTTATTGGTGGTCGATACATTTGATTTAGATAATTGTTGTATCGAAGCCTTCTTCGCATTTGAAATGTGCCGATGCGACCTTAATAAGTGAACTCTCGAAGGAGTTGTGGGTGCATGATTATGAGATTCCACTAAGCTGCTAACAATCCAATTTGGAGATGATCTACGCCTAACCACATTTAATTTAGCTTTGCAACTCCCCATGAACGATTCTCCGATTTATTTTACCACTATGTTGAATTGCATGTTTGAACTTTTTCTGATAATTTTCATCTGTTTGTCCTTCTTTGTAGCATACGAATTGTTTTAGGACAAGTTCATCCGTGCCTGGTATCATCTTACTAGTGATATTCTTGCACTAAATCAGCACGATAGTCATCACGTAAAGAACCAAAATGAGCACTCTGCTTAGACTGAAGTGAATTTAATTTGCTATCAATATATTGATGTATCTCCTGATATTTATCACCAACGTCTTTGCTACTACTCAATACCAATGATTCTATATGATCACACTGCTGTAATAACTCATGTCTTGTACTAGCCAGTTGATGATCAAAGTACGAACGTTGTTTAGCAAATAGCGAATTCAAATGCTCATTAGTAACATAATCATATAATTGAGAATGCTTACTGAATGTGAAGGGCTATATTTAGGGATGTTTCCTTCCATGTTAGGTATGTAACCCGTATTTTTTGCACAAATAGTCTTTATCGTTTGTCTTTATTGCGGGTTGAGGACCTATCATTTTATTTTTGACAGTTTAGCCCCTATTTCAAACGTTTTTTGTAACAATGATCATTTCCGTTAGTTTCCGTTCAATTCCTCCGTTAAATGAGCGCGTGTAGTGCAAATTTGACCCTTGAACAATTTTGGACATAAAAAATAAAAAAAATTTGCAGCAAAGGTTCAAAATCTTTTAAAAAGTGTCGAAAAGTCCCTAAACTTTCTAATCTTAACACATATGACCCAAACCTTTTTAACAATTTTGCCCATAACTTAAATAAATTAAAATTTAACTCCTAAACCTTTTCAAAAGTACAAATAAATCCTAAATCTTTTTTTTTTTTATAGATTTGCACTTAAAATAATAAAAAATGTGTCATCAAGTCTCAAAATTTCTAATTATATTCATCGAAATGACTATTTTTCTTTTTGAAATTTGAAGACTTACTGTACAATTTTTGAAATTGCACAGTCACTCCCTTGATTCCAAAATCAGCAGCCAAAGGTGCAATTTCTAAAATTCGAAGGTTCCTTTTTTAATTTAAAACAATGGGCCTTCATATGCAATTTCCAAAATTGCATAGAAGTCCCAATTAAAACATTAGGTACAATAGATGTGCAACACACTATTGAGAGAGAGAGAGATTGAAAATTTGAGGTTTGAGGATAGAATTTCTAAAAAATTAATATTTATACATATGGCTATTAAAATATATTAAAATCCATCAAATTAATCAAATCATTCGAAATCCATCATTTATTGAGGACATCTAAATTTTCAAGAAATGTATTAAAATCCAAATTGAGAACATATAAATTTAATATTAACAGATTCTATTAAAATCTGAATTGAAAACACCTCAATTTTATATAGATTTTTAAAATTCATAAAATCTAAATTGAGACAATCCTCATAATTTGACAAAAAGAATTAAACCTAAGGCTATATAATGGACTTGGGTGAATGCACCAAGACACTTCTTAAGTCTTTTGCCAAGAAAATTTGTTCACTATTTGTTTTTTTTTTTGGGAGAATATCAGAGAAGGTTCGGAAATTTGAAGCATCAATTTTTTCCGCACAAAATTTGAGTTGAAAGTACGCTCAAAGGTATAAATTTATTCCCTACCTAATTATTAATCGAAATAATATCATGATCTAATTTTCCAACAGATGTAAGAGAAGAGAATTCCATTTCTCATTGATTTTCCATTCACGTACAAAAATCTGCTCGTCCAAGTTCCACGTACTCACAAAACCAGTCCAATTCTAGTAAAAACGAATTAAATGAGTTTAAAACTTAATATCTTGAGTAGGTTTTAGACAACAAACAATTGTAAAGAGTGAAGGGTCCCAAATACACCACGTTGTCAAAACAGCATTCGCAAATTAAGAAGCCAAATGTGTGGTTCTTGGTGCACTGTCAACATCTATTTCCATTTTTGCTACCAAACCAACCAAGAACAAACATGGATCAAATATAATTAAGAATGTTTCGATATAGTTGAATTTTAATTTGATTTTGTATAAAAATTCAGAAATATAAAACCCTTGTATGTAATGTCAAAACCTGTTTATTCACCTCCAAAACTGACTGGTTAAATTATATTCAACTTCTTGACTTGAAGTAGTTTTTATAATATTATATTATTATACAATATTAAATAAAAATATTTATAATATATATTATTTTGGATATTTAAAAATAAAAAATGGATACGCAAAGTAATTAATAACTAGATAGATACAAATATATGAATGACCAAGTACTCCTCTATAAGTGCACATCTGTTCTTGTCTACCTTGTTGTCTGATTGACTGTCCTCTAATTAAAATTTGACAAATTAGTATAATTCTGAAATGTCGATATTTTACTATTTTAGTGAAATAAAGTTTAATTTTCATTTTTCTTATAACCAATCGAATTATGTATTGATGTGTCAAAATTTGATTAAGAAATAACGAGACGATAACAAAATAATTACCGACCGTAGAAAAAGTTTTCATCGCTGCTTACAAAAAAAATGGAGTATATGTCTGTCTTCCTCAAACTAATAATCCATAATCTCAAATCTCATCTCCTCTATATTCTCTTTTGTAAAATTCATCTATTTAAAATTGAAAATTCACGTTCTATAAATCATCACTACACGTTACGGTTGAATTTTACCAAGAATAATCCATATGTACTAGTTTGATTTCTTATATCTATTTTCACCCTTTTCAGTGTGGCAGAGAGGGTCGTGGCCACTGCTATTCCCATCCCTTTTTATTAAAAAGAAAATAATAATAATTTTATGTCCCTTCACTATCTGACAAATTCAACGCAGAGAGAGAGAGAGAGAGAGAGAGAGAGAGGTGGAATTAGTTAAGATATTCATCACCCAAAATTCTAAGGCATTCCGTTTGTTCGAGACTCCTGCTGTTTTCTCATACTTTCATAGGTAAGTAGTAACTCAACAAGAACCCCCCACCACACCCTTCTTTATAAGCTCCACACACACACACACACACACACACACACACACACAGAGAGAGAGAGAGAGAGAGAGAGCATTATGTATGTTGCATTTGTGTGTAATTAGAAGGGGATTCTGCATTATATTGTCGACTCTATACTTTTGAGTCTCGGGAGTATTAAAGAAGAAAAGGCAGTGCTATCTTTTTTCCAGATGTTTAAGAAACATTATCTTTATAATGTCGACACTATTAAGCATTGTTTGGTGGAGTTTAAAAGTAGTTTTTTAGGAGATTTTGAAAAAAGTTGGTGAAATGTGTGGTCGAGAATTCATGAGTTTAAAAAAAAATCACTCCAATTACTTGTGATATTCATTGTACATATACATTAGACAAACTGTGTCTATATCTATCTAACATTTGAGTTTGAAAGGGTGTGAAAGATGACGAGAGTGGCGGTGGTCGGTGCCGGAATAAGTGGACTGGTTTCTGCATATGTTTTGGCCAAAGCTGGTGTGGAGGTGGTGCTGTTTGACAAGGAGGATTATTTGGGAGGCCATGCCAAGACTGTTACTATTGATGGCACCAATCTAGACCTTGGATTTATGGTCTTTAATCGAGTGAGTACTTTTCTTTTCATTTCCCTTCATTATTTCATTTTATTTCTCGTTACAACAAGATTTCTTTGTCTCGGTTTTCTTAAAAAGAGTTGTCTCGACTTTCATAATAAGTGCATGTTTGGCAATAGTGAAATTATTTTTTATATAGTTTTAAATTATGGGTATTATGGAATAAGTTTAGAGCATGTTCCGTAGCAATTAAATCTCAAAAAATGCATTTTCACTGCTTGAGAATGTTGACTTTTCAACATTTTGAAAGTAAAATGACTATATTATCCCTTATTTTGAAATGAATATGTATTGAGTAAGGGTAAAATAGACATTTTACAAACAAAACTTTTGAAAAGTCAATATTCTCAAGCCACAAAAATAGATTTTTTGTCCAAAAATTCCAACCGAACATGTTCTTAAACAATTAAACGAGATGTAAGAATATAATGTAGGATAATTCTGCATGTAACATTTACCTAATTCTTCGTAGCACCTAAGGGACATGAAAAAAATATGTCGAAAAAAAAAAAAAAAAAAAAAAAAAAGAGTAAAAGTTCGGAAGTTTTATTTGTATATTTCAGTGCCTGTTTCGTTTTGTTAAAAATTATTTTTTTAGCATATTTTGATAAATATTGATGAAATGTGTAGTTGAAACATTGAAAAAAATTGTGGATAAAATTAATCGTTAATTTTTGCTTAAAATTTTGTTAAAAAATTGAAATCAAAATCAACGATTAATTTTAACCACACATTCTATAATATTAACAACTTTGATTAAAATCTAGGTATAAGATTGACTTTTAGTAAAGCCAAAACGACACTTAATCAAGAAAGTGACATTTCTTGTCCAACTTACAACTTTTGACCTCTAGTACTTGTGTTAATTTCATTTGAGAATATCGTGCCAGCTATCCAAATGGGAGTCGAATAACTTTTATTTTTTGGCAATTTATACACGTTTTTTGGATTGAAAATTCGTCGTATAATTATTATTTTTAATGCATGGTCGTATCGAGTGGCTACTTGCAAACCAGTGGGACATAATTTAGTCTAAGTGGGTTTGGAATTTATTGATTAATTAATTGCTGTCGGATTTTTAGATGCTAATTATTATATTAGTAAAGATAATGACATAATTAATAATATGCCCATGACAAAATAAGAATGAGATAAAACGGGCCAATTGTCATTGTATGCACATGCATGAACATGAATATCGACTAATAATAATTTGTATTTCAAAATTTTAAACCTTTGTAGTTTACGAGGTCGAACTTGTGTCAAGTATTGACCAATATAAACTTCGATAGTGAACATTTTTGAGGTGATTTGTTGTTAATCTTTCTTACACAAATTGTCATCACTTTGTAATTCCATTTTTTTCTTTCAATAAATGTAAAAAAGAAATTGAAAAATTGGCCAAGTTGGTAGGGACAAATTTAATGTCCATTGTATGTTGTGTAGGGGACCTTATCATTTTCACGTGTGTCCATGATGTCTTGTAGTAGATATTTTACTATTTTTTATTTTGTTAAATAGCAAAATTAGTATTAGACATATATTTGAAAAACAGTTTAAATACATTGAGTACAATTTGAGAATAATGAAAATGTTTTGAAAATATTGCATAAATTTTCATTAAATTGTCAAATAACTTCCATAAAAATACATATATTTTGAACAACATTTCAAGTTAGAAGCAAAGTCTAACATATATGTAGGGGACAAATGGTGATTTAATAAAAAAATTTGAATGTTTTTTGTCATTATAGATTGTTTGGGTCTCCATTTGCTTCTTTTTAAAAGTCGGGGATCAGTTTGTCACTAGAGCAATAGGTTTATTTTCCACTCCCAAGTACTCCCATCTCTCTAAGGGTGTCAAAATGGACAGGCTGATCAAGACCGTCCTACATGCATGTAAGCTAGCTCAAGCCTGAACGAACTCAGCTAAAAAAATGGTCTAGCTCAGCTCAAATCGTTTTCAAACTTTTTAAAGATTTGCGCTATTCAATGCTGGCATGCGTGTGCTAATATGGTCCATCTCAAGTCTATAAAGTCTTCTTTATTTACTGGATTTGGTAGAGATTATAAATTGTTTATTTGATTTAAAAATGAATACCAAGACAAATTTTTTTGTCGAAAAACTATTCAAATAAACTTTTATAAAGCTCTACCAAATGGGCTTTTAATATAGACTTTCAAAAATTTTTAATTTTTTTTTTTAAAAGTCATACGTTATTCAATTTAGACTTTTAAAAATCTTACGAAATTTAAAGATATTCAAAATGTCATTTTTTTTTTAAAAAAAATTATGTATTAACTTTAAAGCACAATGTATAAATAAAAGATATCATAAGTTCTCTCTCATTTATCACCAGGACTTTCAACTTTAAAAAAAAAACATTCTTTCATTCTATGATTTTTTTTTAATGTAATATTCTTTTTTTTATTCTACAAATTCTAGAGTCAAGAATTATTACTAATATTAGTAGTTTTCTCTTTCTTTAATGTGTTTTATTTGTCCAACTTTGTTTTTGTCAAAATTTTATTAGCAACATTTCATTAATTAGTACATATGAATATTGTCATGAGAGACAAATTTTGTTACACTTTTGTATTTACTGTTTTCTTTTTTATTTATTTAAAAATATGAGGAACAAACAAAATTTTTGTTGAAAACGAGTTCGATTCACACGAACCAAAACCTATGCTGAAAAATAAGAATTATTAAAAAAAAAAAAAAAAACAGATAACAATGTGTTTCTACTTGCATTTGGTAAACATGGTTGTTCTTCAACATTATCTTCGCTATTATTTTGTCTTAAATTTTTTCTTCTTCTTCATAGAATATCATTTTCCGCCTTCTTCTTTCGAGATTGACTCGGAAGATGTACCATTTTTGAACTCCTAAAATGGAATTTTTGAATTAATTTGGTGGTAATGGAGAATATTGTAGAGATTTGTTGGACAAATTCAAAAAGAAATAATGAAATTAGGAAGAACCGTGAAAGGAACATATAAGAAACCCTTTACTCATTTAGCAAAAATGACGAGAGTTGAATTTTACTTAAAAATGGAGTATTTTTCACTTAACTATTTGATTAAATGAGGTAATTATTTTCTATTTAAAAAGGGTATATTTTTTTTTTTTTTTTAAAGGGTGTTTAAAGTTAATTTTTTCTTCAAATGGCAAAGGAGCATATAGAGCCGAGTTGGAGATTAAAATATCTTAGTTTACCGCTTCGTTTAATTAATTTATTTTTTAAATATAATTTAAATTTAAAAACATAAATATAAAATAAAATAAAAAGATTAGAGGCGAATTCAGAAAATTCGAGACACAGACCATGTCATTCATCCTCACTCTATTTAAAGCAGGACAATGTGGGAGGGGACACGTCAGAGACGAAATATTTTGCCGTCCCTAATTTTTCTTAATCTAATCAAGCATAGCACGGTATAATTGGCTAATCTACCCACAAACCAACCTGGTGCATGTTGAGTTGGTTGATCGGTCTTTCAGCAGGCTTGGCTGATTGCCCGTCCATTTTGACAACTCTGCATCTCTTTCTTGCGCCTCGCTGTGGGAATAGTGCTAAATGATCGAGGTGATCCGATATATTTATTTGAATGGTCGTTGACCCATTTTACAAGTAAATTACTACATTTTTCTTCTTCACTTATTCCATTTTAAACTTATCTCAGTTGCTTATATATTATTGTTGGAAAATAGAAGATTTCAAAGATTATAATCTAACCAAATTCATTGTTAGAATTTAATCGATTTTATATCTATAGAAAATTTCATTTCAATATTATAATAACTCATCTAAATTCTTGTAAAATGTATGGTTATTTCTTCTTTTTTTAATTTATAATAGAAATTGTAGATTTTATGGTATAAATTATGAAATTATGTATATATTTGAGTATGAATTGTGATTTTTGTTTTAAATTCAATATATGTTAACGTCTATTAACAGACCTTAACAAAAGTTTGTTAATAGACCACATGTGAGTATTTAAGTATATTAACAATAGGTTAATCATTACGAATGTAGAGAGTTGTCGCTCTTCATTTTTATTTTTAAAATTGATTTTTTTTCATCATATTTCATCTGTTCTTCAAATTCAATCTCTTCAAATCAAAATCTCAAATAAACCTTCTTCTTCATCTGCTACATATTTGAATTATCATTAAATTTAAATAGTAACTTACAGTCAAACACACCGCAGGAAAGTAGTATATACTAGTAATATATTAACAGATTAATCTGTTAATAGAATTTATTAATGAAAATATTTAAGTGTTTTCTTCGTTTTTAATTTAAATTGTATAAATGAGATGATTTTTGGATTCGCTTGTTTGACATGGCCTTTTAGCCAAAGCGCCCTGCCCAGCTCCTTTCCCCGTACCCTTCCCCTTCAGAATTTTGCAGAGAGTCTGGTTAGGGTTTTGACAGGGTTCGTTAACAACTAAATGGAGCTAACAATTATTGCCATGGATACTCACATAAATTGGCATTTGCAAATTCGACATCTGGTTTTATGCTTTGGACATTGCAGTGGGTATGAAGAAATTATTGAACTTTTCCCCCTTTAGTATTAGTGTCCGAGCAGGCAAAAACTGTGATTGGAATTTGTACAGTTTTCCTATACTGGCATGTCGAACCTCAATTTTGGTGGCAAAATAATGGTTGTTAGAATTTTGAGCAATGTTGTGTAAGAAGAAAGAAGAAAGGATTGAACTATAGAGAAAAAGGATTCATTAATCCGATCCTAAATTTATTGGGAAGAAAGCTCAGCTTGTTGCTGTTCTTGTAGTGTAAGAAGAAGAAAAAACATTTAAATGATCTTTCCTGTTGATATCATTGCTAAAGTAAGCATGAGAAGATATTAGACCTTTTATTCATAATAATGATTTATTTGAACATAAATTTTCAACGTAATATGATAAATTTGTACTTTCATGTGTCTATAAAAGTAGATTCTGATGGAAATCATTTCATTGATTATGTGAATGTTGTCTGATTTACTGTTGGTTATTGGACAGGTAACTTATCCAAACATGATGGAATTCTTTGAGAGTCTTGGAGTTGATATGGAGCTCTCTGATATGTCATTTGCAGTGAGCTTAGACAAAGACCGAGGATGTGAATGGGGGAGCCGGAATGGTTTATCAGGGTTGTTTGCGCAAAAGAAGAATGTATTGAATTTACACTTTTGGAAAATGATTAGAGAAGTCATTAAGTTCAAGGATGATGCCATAAGGTAAGTACTATAGATAAAAAATACTTGTTATCTTTTGACATATGTATTCTTTTTCTCGTCTTAATTATAAATTTTAAGGAAAAAAAAGGTTTATGAAATTTGATTTAGCACTACTTATATTGAAAAGGTTCTAATAAAACTTAGTAAGTCATTAGATTTTCCTGTATGGAAATGATTTTGACATTTTCTTTGTGGAATCGTGAGTGTCTCCAGGTAATACTTCTTCGAAATGAATGATAAAATTGATAGTTTTTCACTGATTGGCGATTGCAGTTACATTGAAGATCTTGACCGGAATCCAGATATTGATCGTAATGAAACACTGGGACAGTTTATCCAGTCGCGAGGTTACTCCGAGTTTTTTCAGAAGGCTTATCTTGTGAGACCGCTGAAACATTGTATTCTGTCCTATTTTACATATCACATGTTGAATAGCAGAAATGAACTAACTACATGTGGTGTGTTGGATTGGACATTTGGACCACACTTGATACTATTAAGGAAGAAAAATGAGTTAAAATCTTTTTCATTATATTGTGCAGTGTTGTGTACTAAACATGCCTTTGTGTTTGTTTTTTGCAGGTTCCCATATGTGCTTCAATCTGGTCATGCTCTTCAGAAGGAGTAATGAGCTTTTCCGCTTACTCTATACTTTCATTCTGTCGCAATCATCATCTACTTCAGGTAAGTTTTTGAATCCATCATTTGATCATTGTATCCTGATCTCTCAATCCAGCTCGACTTATTTGCACATGCTTCGTTCTTTGTCTGATTACCTAATATACGCACTGATTTTCTCTGCAGCTCTTTGGTCGCCCTCAATGGCTCACTGTAAGATGGCGTTCACAAAACTATGTCAATACGGTAAATTATATTATTTGAGATTCCTTGGTTGTTATTCCTTATTAGTTTACATGTTAAGACCGTCTGATTTATTTTAAATTCAGATTCTGATTGCATCTCCTTTCATGGCAGGTTAGGAAAGAGCTGGATAGTAGAGGCTGTCAAATAAGAACTAATTGTGAAGTATGTTCTGTTTCAACAAATGATGAGGGTGAGTGATAATTTATCATTTTGGTTTTTTCTAATTTTCTCTCTATTTTGTTGTTCTTGAAGTTAAAAATCAGAAAAATTTAAACAACGTGTAATGTTTTTTGAGGGTTCCAGATTTTTCGCAGAGCTTAAAGTACAGTTAAAATTTCATTCTCAGAGCTTAAGTACAGTTAAAATTTCATTCGCTTCAATTTGGATTGAAGTAACAAGGCACTTGCACTATTATGTTTCAACCATTATATTACTTTGCTTGCACCTTACATGCTAACTGTAACTGGTTTGACTAAATATGAAAATCTTGTGATAAAAGCATTGAAGCTTCATAGATGTACTACATTGGCAAAACATGATGAGACATATTCTTGGTGAACTATCTCCTTCCCCGATCTTGCTTTTTCCATGAAGGGTTTTTTGTTCTTTTTGAAGGAAGAATCTGTCTATTCCTTGAGTCGTGAAAAGTTAAAGTAGTGTTCTCTAACAGGCTTGAAGCGTTTACAAAGAGTCTTGGCTAAGGGTTTTAATGCATTGAAAGTGAAAGAGATAAACTGAAACCACATGTAAGCATTTGTCACTCTATGAGCTACATATTGACTGTAGTTGTGTCTATAAAAAGTGGCCTTTTGATGTTGGACAAGTACATTATGACATACTCTCCTACAATAGGCAGTGAAAGGAGGAACATTTTTCGCTAAATTTTCAAGATTTTTGTTGCTTTATAGGCTGTGATGATGGGTAAAGCCATAAAGGATAGCTAGTGGTTTGAGACGTAAGTATGTACTAAGTAGGGGAAAATTTTATCTACGAAATTGAATTCACGTGAAAAACAAAATGAAGAAAAAGAGAAGAATTGAAGAAGAAAGTTTTGGAGGAAGAGAGAAACATAAAGGGTACAAATACATTTAACATTCTCAACAATATTCTCATAATACCGATTTATCTTAAATGAAGATATTACGCTGGATAAGGAATTCCCCCGAGTCTTCTTCCGAAATCAATGCAATACCAACATGTTGTACAGCGCTATCATAACATCTTATAGCCATTCATTCAAACTCACAATTCTTTCTGTTCAAATAAAAATAAAATAAAATAATAACAATAATGATACTCACTTATACAGGGTTTCTTTTACCAATCAATTCTCGATTTTGTTCCTGAGGGTTATTTTCCTAACCAGTTCTTAACCTTGTGCCAAAGTTCTTCTTAAAGGTTTTTCTTACTCATGGTTCTTGAACTTCGTCCTAAGTTTCAAGTTGATTGTCATTTCGTACAATAGAATCTACAAAGTTGAGTTGTTCAACTTGCACCTATTTCATCCATCCATCAAGTTGCAGACATCCTTGCAAACAGCATCCTCCTGGTCAGTTTTGAAATTTCGTGGTTTTGCTCGCAGAGATTGGCGAGATAAGCTAGCTTCTCGGTAGAGACTATGGCTATTCTATCTTTGCTTTTACAATTTCATTTGCAAACTCATATTGGTTTCTACTACACCAACTTGAGTTTGAGGGGATGTCAAAGATATGTAAAGATCTCCATAGTATTGTTTTGCTTTTCTAGATACTTCAATAATGGTTTAAATATTATATATTCATTCCATAGTTGCACGTTACTTACGTAGTATAATAATACATGTATTTTAAAGTCTCTCTGAGAGTATACTTGGTTCTAGTTCCAAATGAATCTAAAATGAAATTTTGTAGGATGTGTCATAAGTTGTGAGGATGGTACAGAAGAAAGATGTGATGGATGTATAATAGCTGCACATGCTCCAGATGCTCTGAAGTTGTTAGGCAAACAAGCAACATATGACGAATTAAGAATACTTGGTGCATTTCAATATGCTTACAGGTGCTCTTTTTAATTTCCTCTCAGTATTATGTTGCTTTAATGAGTTCCTTCTTGGTTGGCTTCATGAACTTGGCTAACTTTACATGAATATCTATGTTTATGTATTCACTATATTTTAGAGCATGGATGATCTTGTACTTCCATCAAACATGTGTTTATCATATGAACTCTATACCTGGAAAACTTGAGTTGAACAACCAGATATTATTTCGAGAGAGTTTTCCCTTTAAATCAAGAGGGTAAACTGTGTTAAGTTTTACATTCAAAACAAGGGAAAACACATTCTTTCGTTTAGTAGCAAATTCTACTTTGTTTAGCTTGCATTCGTCCTACTTGATTTTTGTGGAGTACGTTGCTGTGTTTGATCATAGATACTTCACGCATTATAAGCTTACAATGCACAATCATACTTTAACCCTTTATGGCAGTGATATTTTTCTTCATCGTGACAAAAATTTAATGCCCCAAAACCCAGCAGCATGGAGCGCATGGAATTTTTTGGGAACCATTGATAACAAAGTTTGTGTGACATATTGGCTCAACATCCTCCAGGTTTGTAAATTGGTTTCTCCATTTAAATTATACGTGAATATCTATCTTTTCTGCATCAGTTCAAATTTTGATGATCCTCTCATTTTCAAATCCTATTGAATTGATGTTAGCAATGATTTGTCTAACATGTGATAATAAATTATAAAATTAGAATTTTTTGTCATCTTTATGCACAAACCTGTAGTAGACAGATGACCTCTATTATCATCACTAAGCATCGGAATTCACCATTGACATACCAGTAAAAGTTTTGAAGTGCATGATTTATATTACGAGACATATCTATCCTTCATTTTCTACTGAAAAACGAGTCAGAAAAATTCACGCCATTTATGCCCTTTGATAAAGCACTGCAAAGAATAAAAGCCTTATATTTTTGCTCTATAATTGCGCCGTTTTGTGTTGTAACCTTTGTAAGCATGCAGAACATTACTGGGACGGGACTGCCCTTTTTGGTGACTCTTAATCCACCTCACACACCTGAACATACCTTGCTTAAATGGTCAACCGGCCACCCAATCCCATCAGTTGCTGCATCAAGAGCTTCACGTGAGTTGAATCTCATCCAAGGGAAGAGGAGAATATGGTTCAGCGGTGCATATCAAGGTGCATTTACGAAGCCTTAGCATCATTTTCAGAACTCCAGGATATATGCTGACATTTCTCTTTAATGCATTTCTTTCAGGATATGGATTCCACGAGGATGGACTAAAGGTATTCTCATGTCCAAACATATTTGCTCTTTAGTTGCATATTTTACTGATAAAGAAGTGAGAAATAATGCAAAAATAAAGCAAGAGAAAAAGAAAACAGGGCTGTATGATATTGAATGAAGAAAATAACAAGCTGATAGACATTGCCTTCGGAAATAAATTTTTGGCCAAGTTTTTTCACGTGTGATTTGACTAAAGATATGGAAATGGTTTTAAATGCATTAATAATTGATTTTTGTATCCTTACAGGCAGGTATTCTAGCAGCACATGGCATGCTTAGGAAAAATTGTACTATTCTGAACAACCCAAAACACATGGTACCCTCCTGGCTAGAAACAGGGGCACGTCTTCTTGTTACTAGGTTTCTCCAAAGTTTTATTGCTACTGGCTGCTTAATGTGAGTTTATGATGATAAATTTATTGTTCTTTGTTTTTCTATGTTTAATTTATTGAAAGAATGCAGAAATGTGGAATGAGTGTGACCTCTTTTACCCCTTCGGATGCTAAGCTTTCTAGTATATTGTTGTAATGCATGCCTCATGCAGTTCGAGCACTATTATATGTTTTCTTAAACTCAAATTGTGTTTCATGGATATTCTCTGTAAATGTTAACTGTGCAAACATTCCTTAATCTGTCTTAAGAAAACGTGTTTTAAACTCAAATTCTGCTTCATTGATATGCTCTTTTATATGTTAACTAGGCTACCATTGCCTAATGTGTCTAAAGAATCTTGGTCGATGGTTATCTCTATTAACCTCCACAGCATTAATATCAAAAGAAGCTTCATCTCTGATTGTAATGTGCTCAACATCTACTCTTTGCTTTTAGTTCCCTATCCCAGACCTAAATCCACATGCACCAATTCTTCAATGTCGATACTCTTTCTTGGAAATTGAACTCGAAATTCATTGAAAAGTTCACTGGACATGCACTCGCAACCACACACACACTACAAAAACAACATATATATAAATATTATAGAACTTTCTTTGCAACAGTTTACTGGAAGAAGGGGGTACGATTTTCACCTTTGAAGGAACCAGAAAGAGTTTACCAAAAGTCTCTCTGAGAGTTCATAGTCCCCAGTTTTACTGGAAGGTAATACTCTGGTTTCCATATCATATTTTTAGATACTTTCCATGTTTATAAGGCATCAGATTAGAGTACTATTAGAGAAAATAATACAGATTACTTTTGATTCAAACAAGAACTTCTTGTTAATATGTTCTCATTTAATATCCCCGTCACAGATTGCAACTGAAGCCGATTTAGGCCTTGCCGATGCCTATATTAATGGGGATTTTTCTTTTGTTGATAAAAATGAAGGTCTTATCAATCTTTTCAGGGTAAGTAAATTGATCCAAATTCAGTGTCAAGGATTTTTCATTTGATAATAATAGCTGTCCTAAATCCTGTTTTGCAGATATTTATTGCCAATAGAGATTTAAATACTTCTGCCTCAAAGTCAAACAACAAAAGGTAATGTTGGTTTCACCTTGTACAAGTGCAATCAAGTATTTTCCTCAAATTCTCTTTGAGAGTATATCTTGTATACCAATAGGGGATGGTGGACACCATTGCTCTTCACTGCCGGAATAGCATCTGCAAAATACTTCTTTCAACATGTTTCGAGGCAAAACACTCTAACTCAGGCTCGCAGGAACATCTCCCGTCATTATGACCTAGTAGGTGATTTATTTCTTTGTGACGAGTTGATGAAGCTTTTATTAAGATAATTTCTCTTTTCTATGCAGTTGCTAAGATGTGAATTAGTGTATTCATAACATGTGCGTGAAGATGCTAAGAAATTTGTTCTATGTGCAGTGAACTTTTCAATTTCAGTTTTGATTCCATGACCAGAGATTATGAGAATCTCCTAAAAAAATTTGTCCTGATTATTTGCATCTTAAGGTCCTCATTCATTATTTTTGCTAGGTTGGACATAGTAATCAAGAAAGCTTGTCTCTGATTATCTACTTCTTGATTTGTATAAACCGTGATGTTACATCAATTTTAGGGATAAATAGCTGAAACTTGTGTTGTCTGTTGTTTCCAGAGCAATGAACTCTTTTCTCTGTTTCTGGATGAAACAATGACATACTCTTGTGCCATATTTAAGGTTAGGGTTTGAATTTTTAATGCATCACCTTCACATAAACTACATTTAAAAACTATTATTTTCGTATTTCCCAGTCGTAATGACCCCTTTTAATCCACTTGCAAGACTCAAAATGAAGACTTGAAAGTCGCACAGCTGAGGAAAATTTCTCTTTTGATTGAAAAGGCAAGGCTTCATACCACACGCCACTTTGGTTTTAAAATATTTTATTGCTTAAACTGATTTTTGTCTATTTCAGGCAAGAGTTAGTAAGAACCATCATATTCTAGAGATTGGATGTGGCTGGGGAAGTTTGGCGATTGAAGTTGTCAAACGAACTGGATGCAAATATACTGGCATCACCCTGTCAGAGCAGCAACTGAGATATGCTGAACTAAAAGTGAAGGAAGCTGGCCTGCAGGTATACTATGCATTCTTTTGTGGGATTTCCATAAAACCAGCTTTAAGGGAAAAAAAGAAAAGAAAATTAATATTTGAGTGGCAATCTGGATTGTCATGCATCTTGAATATTTGAAAACATGAGAATGCTTATTTCTTCTGAGTATCCGTTTTAAGTTGGTACAAATTGAACGGGTTCTCTAAGTTTCTTATCTACTAGCGAACTTGATTTCAGGACCACATAAGTTTCCTTCTATGTGACTATCGCCAATTGCCTAGCACGAACAAATATGATAGAATTATTTCATGGTGAGCCTTTATTCAGATTAATTTAACTTCTTCCACTCAAAATAAAAATATTTTTTTCAAATTGCTGTAAGCCATGTACAATAATAATCCAGTCGATAAATTTGCAGTGAGATGTTAGAAGCTGTAGGGCATGAATTTATGGAAGACTTTTTTAGGTGCTGTGAATCAATATTAGCAGAAGACGGTCTTCTCATTGTACAGGTATGCACTGCAATAAATCTAGTTTTATTGCTTTTAGTTGCAAAGATTTTTGCAGTTTGTGCCGTAAGTGTTCTTCTACAGAAATTCCATCTTAATGTCCTTTCCTTTATGCACCAGAAATTACACGGGGTATTTCATTTGTTTCTGTTCAAACAATACGACATCTTGTAATTTCAAAGCATTCTTTTCTTTGTTACAGCATACCAAACGTTGAACTAAAGTATTCTAACTTACAAAATGATTGCTTTTTTCTGTTAGTTCATATCAATACCAGACAAGAGATATGATGAATACAGACGCAGCTCAGACTTTATCAAGGAATACATATTCCCAGGTGGATGCCTGCCATCACTTAGTCGAGTAACATCAGCCATGGCAGCTGCATCCAGACTATGGTAAAATTGAAATTCTTTGATTCCTTTTTTTTTTTTTTTTTCAACTGCTTTCTTGGAATAATATGTGAAAACACGAACAAATTTTTAAATTCAGCGTGGAGCACCTCGAAGACATTGGAATTCATTATTATCAAACACTCAGATGTTGGAGGGAAAACTTCCTCAAGAAGCTGAGGTGAGAAATAACTATAGTTTCTGTATTTAACTAAAACCATACAAGAAGTTTACTTGTGTCTAAGAATATGTTTGTCATGGAATATAACATAGGACTGAACATTACAACAGGCAAGATTTTAACTTATATTTCTTTCTTAATAGTAGTGTCCAATCCATCTTACCAAACATATTATACATGTTTGTGCAATGTTAAAATACTAGTACAATTTATTCAAATTCGGTACTTGATTCAGTACTTTGGGCATTAACATGTGTGTATTTTCAGCCAAATCATTTCTTTGGGATTCAATGAGAAGTTCATCCGAACATGGGAATATTATTTTGATTACTCTGCTGCTGGATTTAAATCTTGCACGCTTGGAAACTATCAGGTAATCTATGTCTTAACTATCAGGAATTTTTTACAGCCCCTCCACATCTTCCACTTTTTTCTTTTTTATTTCTTTATCATGTTACAAGACGTGACTGACACCTACCTCGACCATCCTCCTGTAGCTGAAATTTTCAATGTTGTAATATTTCTTACATTTTTCTACAGATTGTATTCTCACGACCTGGCAATATTTCTGCATTTGGTGATCCATACAAGGGTGTGCCTTCTGCATATTAACAGTATTATTTGTAGAGAATTGAGGCTTTCTTCTATTTTCTGAAGAAATATTAAAGCCGGGTTCTTCCTCATTTTCAATGCTTTTAGGAGCATCAGAGAAGTTCTATCACACAGATTATACACAGATTATGTATTAGTTACTAACTGTTGCGTGCATTCACATTGACTGATTGTTTTCACAGGCCAATATGGTGACCTTTTAAATGATGGATGATTAGTTTTCCTTCCTTTTATCTTCTATATATTTCAAGTGCTTCCAATCACGAAATAAAAGAAATTTAAAAAATAATATTATTTACCACGTGATTATCATCTATATATGTGACAATTGTATTGACATTATATTAAAGGTCCAATAAAATGTAAAAATACAAAACTCATTTAATGACACATATATCAATAGTTATTACCAGTGGTGAATGACAAAAAAAATTTGTTTGAAAGGATGTCACGCCATATTGACAATATTTTCAAGAAAATATGCTACAAGTTGCACAGTCCTCAGTCCCAACTTGAGTAATAAATTTAGATGTGTAATACATAAATAATTCACAACACATCGATGTACAATCATCTAGGCTTTTAGTTTTACTTAAGACTTCATTTTTATTTTGCTTCCAAAAAAGACCGTCTAAATTCTCTTGTTAAGGTAGATTAAATAGTGCTGCGTGGCTTGACTCGCACATTTGTTCAACAATTCTGTTAACAAATCAAAACCAAGAACAAGATATTTCATTCTATAATGTAATGAGAGCACCAAATCAAGAGCATGCTTAACAAGCGAAATACAAATGTCTAATAATGATAACCCCATCTCCTATGAACTCCTCTCCTGCCAGCTCATTTCTTACTCCAAGTTCAAGTCCGAGTTTGAGTTCAAATACACTCATGTGATTGAACCTGCTCGGAATTACCCTCTGAATGAATTGCATACACATTGACAAAACAGTTCCCAACATGAGAACAACAAGGATGTGTCTGGTTACACAGTATTAGATGGGATAGACAGCAAGATTTTCACTTTTTTTTTCCCTTGATAGTACTGTCCAACCACCTTACCAAACATGCCATAAAGAGAAAAATAACCCCCAAGTTTAAACCCTACACACATCTCATCTCATCTCATCAAGTTGATCCAGTTTAGACCCAATGCTCCACATAGTACCACAGAATTTCTAAGGACTACCATAAGCATTCTGACAAGTATAGCCAATTTCGTTCTCTGTGTCGACCAACAAACAAAACTAGAGCACGAGATAATCCAACTTCCCACTCCAAGATATTGCAAACAGCCCATTCATATTTGCACGAGGTACAGTTAGATCAGTCCTAGGGAGCATTGAAGTGCAATTTAGAATGCCATAAATTAGTTGTGCTAAGTAACAGTAAAACTTCAAATGAAACCACTTAATCCAGGCCAAATTATTCCAATTTTTAATGAACTAGTAGTTATGAACTGCGAAGACTACAGTTATTCGGAAAAGGACGAGCAAAAGACAACATAAATGAACAAAAGAAAATGTAGTTGGTTCTTTGCCTAAAAAAGCAACTTGTGTATTGATATCAGATTGATTTCAGGCAGTTAGGACAGTTTACTCCAATTTTGAACTCTACTCTATAATACTAACAGAGCACCAGACAGTTCATGTAATGATTACTAGACCAACTGCTCTCTAGGATCGACATACCAAACACGTCTGCCATGAATCTTCATCGTACTAAAACCTCGATGAAGATTGAGAGATTCCAGTTTGAAAGCTGCTTCAGCACCAGTTTCAGGGTAATGCATCATATTAACCATGCCAAGTCCACTTTGAAGTTCCATTCCATGCTAAACACGTACACCCTGCATTAAGCTTGTGTTTAGCTTGAGTGGACACTTCAGTTCACCCACCTTAGTACGCGAGCATCTCTCCTCCTGTACAACACAAGGGCAAATACAGGGGGAAATGATTATGATATTGTCAAAATTTTAACTACCACTACGATTACTGCTACCCAACACGAAACTGATCTACCCGAGATTGCAGTAGCTCTACTTCTATAGATAAAAAGGATACTCTTCAGCAGAAAAAGTCCAACTAACACTAAGATTTCACCACCTACAACAAATTGAAGCACCCACGATTGAATTCCCTATCAACAAGAGGTCAGATAACAAAATTTTCTGTCTAATGACAAAAAATTAAGAAACATGATTGCCAGTAACAGCAATGCAATCCATAAGAAACATCGTAGTGGGAGTAGTAGAATACTACTTTTGACATGTAAATTATCATGAAGCTTCCATATCAACTAAACTCTGCTAAAGAAGGCCAGAAATAAATACTAACTTCATAAGATCACCGAATAACTCGTCTTAACTCACATAGAAATTCCACATAAGCTATATCTCAAACATTACGATAAGCAAAGACTCCAGATCAGCTAGCAAACATAGCTATAAGCAAGCCGGAATTTAAACTACACTTAAAAGCAAATAGAAAGTGAGGTAAACTCTAATCCTCAAGAAGTACTACTTATTATAGACTGAGCAAAATAAATACGGTAAAATACTGGTATTCAAGCAATCCAACCAGCCCCAATATGCCGGTGACATCTTGCAAGAGCCACCTACCCTGCACCTGAATGGGAAAGCATTGATGGCAAAAACCTCCAACCAAGGATAGATGGAATCAAGTAGAAAAATCACTGCTGCTGAGCCTGTCTAGTTGGAGCACTGCCATATCCACTACCATACCCAGCTTGGCCACCATGAGGTCCATTTGATTGTTGTCCATAGTTACCAGAAGCTTGTGAAGGGTCAGATCGCCAACCTGAGTTTCCATACCCAAAATTACCACCAGCATCACTGTAGCCACCTCCCATATAACCCCCAGGACCTGCTTGCAGCTCTCCTGCAGGTGCACTGCCATTTGGGCCACTTCCCGTACGCCCACCGACAGCCCCATAAGCAGCAGCAGCAGCAGCAGCTTGGTTCCCATAAGTTCCATCATTGCCACCATATCCACCATAGCCATAACCTTGATTACCATATCCAGGAGCTCCGCTTGGAGACTGACCAGTAGTTACCCCACCGCTACCAAGGCCACCACCAGCACTAGGATTAGGGCTACCCCATTGAGAACTTCCGTAGCCTATATTTCCATATCCAGAGGGAGCCTGAGAACCCCATGAACTTCTTTGGGCATTTGGAGCATTAGGATTTCCATAGCCTGAACCAGCACTGCCATAATTTCCATAGCCACCATAACCCATGCCATTATTGCCAGGACCATACCCATAACCGGAAGTATTATACCCAGATGGACCATATGGTGGATACCCACCCCCAGCATTTTGAGATTGCATGTACCTGGAGGAATCCATTCGACTATCTCCAACAGAAGAACCATACCCCTGATAACCTCCAACGCTGCCGCCACCTGTCCCACCACCCATGGAACGGCCACTCCCACCAGGATTGGCATCTTTAGGAAGAGCACGCTTCACTTCCACTTGCTTACCATTTAGATCATGAAAAGTCTTGTGTAAAACCCTATCTACTGCATCCTCGGAATCAAATGAAATAAATCCAAATCCACGAGGTCGGTTTGTCTGCTGGTCATACATTATTACTACATCAGTTACAGAGCCGTAAGTTTCAAAATAATGACGGAATCCCTCTTCAGAAAGAGTTGGTGGCAGTCCCCCAACAAATATCTTCTTGGTCCTGGTATTCCCAACACCTCCAAAGTTTCTAGAAGTATTAGAGTTTCCACCTTTTGAAACTTGTTGTTCCTCTCTTGATAAGGCTCTCTTGGCCTCGACCTATTAGGGGAAAAACCATCTTCGGTTATGATGTAGAAGGATAAAAAAATGACAAACATATAATACAATTCAAAATTTCAAATAATTAGAATGAGATGAATCACAGGCACCATTCAGGCGTAAACTTCTCATGGAGAGATGTAACATTACATTATCAATAAAGCGGAAAATTTAAAGATTTCAACAGGTAACAACATATTTAGTCATTGGAGAATAGTACTATCCGTAACATGTACCTAACAAGAGTGCTGGTAGCCAGTAGAAACACAAGAACACAGAAGAGAACGTCATACAGCTCAAAAAAATAATCAATTTGATGCAAAACAACGTACTAGCAAAAATAAAAAATAGAAATGATACTTACAACACCAGTCCACCCCTGAAAATAAACCACGGTCACAAAAACCTAAACCTAATGCCCAAAAATCCGAAAGATGTGGTAGGTTGGAGGGAACAACTGTCCAGTCCGGAAGGTGGATTTGTGTGTACGGATGCAAATTTGCAAACTGATAGGCAACCAGTCCAGTTCACGTACCAAAGACGCAAAAACATAACAAGGGCATAAAAGGAAAAGAACATGGGAATGAGGTCACATGCAGCACGTGGAAAGCTACAAAATCAATTAGAGGAAATTGAGAGGAGCTACAACCTATAAAGGGAGGAAGGAAGAACTAGAGGAGCAGCAAAAACATATGGAGGATCACTGAGGAGAGTCTGGACCTCTTGAAAGTCCAGTTTATTTTATTTTATTCCAATTTTCTGTTGTTTGCAGTAAATGTAATCACAAGAACACTTAGCTATAATTATATTTACATATTAGTCTTTTTTCTCAATTTCTACAACAATTGTAAAGGAAACTTCAATACAAATTGCTATATTATTCCTTTTTCATCTTGAGTTAAATCCTTTAATACCTGCAAAACAACCAGTAAAGATCAGAAACCCACCACAATCCTACTTGAGTTCCAAGTTCTAACTCTATATATGTGCAAATTCCACTGTTCTAAGGCATAAGGCGTAAGGCGTAAGGCGTAAGGCACAGCCTCCATGCCTTACGCCTTGCCCTTACCTCGTCGCCTAGGTCTAAAAAGCTTGAAAGTCGACCTCTACGCCTAATTACGTTTTACAACTTTTTAGAATGCTGGTACATTCACTTGTATGACCGCTGATTTTTGTGTGTGCACAACTTTGCATGCACACAACCGTGCATGGAGGCTAATGCATAGGAGATGGATTTGGAGTTGGGGGAAACTCCTACCACGATAGGGTTCTAATCTAGTATGGGTGAGTGGAAAAGAGAGTGTTGGTACGAGACTGGGAGGGGTTGAGAAAAAAGAGTGCGGAAGGTACAGAAAGAAAGTATTTTGTCATCTGCCTCATTGTTCTTTTTTTCTTTCCTTGTCATGTTTTTTCTTCTTTAGAAAAAAAAGGTGTATTTACTTAAAAATAAGAAAAAGAAATTTTTTTCCATTATATTATCCAGAGCTGTAATGGTCAAAATGTAGATTCTGCTGATTCCAATTCTGATTCAACCCAAACAACATTCTTACAATTTTGATTCCAAATCCTTTTGAAACCCACAATGTGGGGTGTTTTTATCTTTCCAAACCTGATTCCAAGGCTATTCCATTCTGATTTCGATGGTGAACTAAATGGCACCTCAGATCAAAGTGATACAAAGAAAATAAGCAAAATACATGATTATACAAGAAAAAGCTTGGGATCTTTAAATGTATGAAATAAGGAAATAAGACTAGCATTAAAGACCATGTATAAAACAATTCAATGTATAGTCTGTTGAATTAGTATCATACGAGAATTGTCTGTGTACATGAATGTGGTATAAAAAATGAAAGATTACTATCCAACACGAAAGTTTGACAGAAAGATGAAAAACTCGAGAACTGATATCAAGGCTTAAACCAAAAACTCATAAATCTTTCTACATGAAAAAATACATAGTATTTACATGAAAACACCACAACAGTAGGCAATAATTGCAACAAACATAGATGCCCATTATAAGCTAGAAAAAATCACAAAAATATAGCAAACAGTAGATGCCACCAATCAATATTAACATCAATCAATAAAACCATTTTACACTAGCTAACAGAGATTAAGGTGCCAGATTAGAATTGCAAAGCTTAAAGCCTTCGTAAATCTAAAAAAAATCACTTGAATATATCAGATATCCACATGTCAAATGAAGACCGCAGCAGAAAAAATACCCAGCTACCTATTTGAGTAAAAGAATGAACAAAAGATCAAGAACCGGGAGAAATCATACAAAAATAACAAAAAACCATAACCCTGAATGCACAGAGAAAAGACAAGTAAATAATGAACCGGTGAAAAATCAGAAATAAGACATACCCAGATACCTAAATGAATAAAGCAACACAAATACATACAAGACCAGCTAATACCAACAAAAACCCAGATGCCAGAATGAATTTTTAAAAAATCCCAAACCCCAAATTTAAAGGAAAAACACAAAAAAGAAGAAAAATTATTAACATTAAATCTCACAGTGCGGCCATCAATAACATGTCTCTCTTGAAGAATCCTGTCGAGAATGTTCGGATCTGCAAATACAACAAAGCCAAATCCTCTTGGTTTGCCTGAGATCTTATCTCTCATCACCACAGTCTGCAAAACCTCACCATAGCCTTGGAAATACTCCTTGAGCTTTTCCTCATTTGTCTCCCATGATATCCCCCCAATAAAAAGCTTTCCTTGATCTGAATCCATGTATATATGGATATGTATATATAGGTTGAGCGATTTTCTCACTCACTATGTGAAAAAACCGAGGGTTTGAGAGAGTGTATGTGCAGACGGCGGACTTGAGTCGCGATAGGGAGAGACAGTTTTATTTGTGCAATTGTAAATAATAAAGGGCTCAGATTTGATGGGAAGGACATGGGATTGAGAACGGACGGTTGAGATGGGGTAAGTGGATTTTTAGGTGGGGCGGGTATTATGTGTACGATGTACCGGTACCATATTAGTACATAATATTTCTATAATTAATTTTTCCTTTTCAGATGGGAATACAAATTGAAGTATTCTTTAATTTATTAAATTCCATTCCATTAGTAAATATATAATAAAATTAGAATATTATGGAGGTGTGGATATTCAAATGTAATTTTAACTAGTATACCACTTCTTTGTGGTGAAATTCGACCGTAACTCTATTATGATGATGAATTGAAGCGATGAACAGATTTTGGAAATGATTGAGTGAGAGAGATGGATTGATGAGATTAACAGATTTTGGAGTTAGACCAATTGATGAATCAAAGAGATGGAATGAAGCTGTTAACAAATTTTGAATGAGATGATTTTGTGAGAGAGAAATTAAAGACGTTACTTTTTTCTTCTCTGTAGAAGAGAAAACTCCATACGGTCGTGATAATGATTAAAATAATTTGAGCAAGACAGAAATAAGTCCTAACTAAGGTCATGGATTGGTAGTTTTAATTAAGAATCAAAAGTTACATTTTGATTCTCAGTTCTTAATACTAATATTAATAGTTCTGGAGTCTTAAATCTTATTGTCAGCCAAATATTTGTCAAAGAAATGTAAAGCATATTGATAAAATTAGAGTTAGGCTCTTCAACCTTTCACGTGGTATAGTTACGGCTCTTTACGTTTGAAAGTGAGATTATGAATCCCCAACCTACTTAAATCTGTAAATTTTGATTCCTACGTGACCAAAACCATTAATATAGAGTTATAATCGCCCACGACTTTCAATTTAATTTAGGGTTGGTAAAATTACTCGCTCACACCTCGCCTTTCATTGCCATGTCCCTAATGGGCCGGGGAAGAGAAACATAGTCCTTGTCCTTTATTTTATATTTTTAAATTTATACTTTATCTAAAATAAATAAATAAGTAAATAGATATATTTTAATTTACATGTCTCGAAAATTTCTAGCTAGACAAGGGACAGGGAGGACTGCTCTGGACCCAACTCGTTGCCATCCTTATAAATTGGAGATAACTATTAAGCGACTTAATGATTTTATCACTAACTTTAAGTACCGTGACATATGGACAAACATGGGCAAATTCTATTGATCTTTGGTTAATCCATCACCAATTCTTATAACACGTGTAATTATAACAATATGATTTTCTTATATAGTTGATTCTTAATTTCTTACGTTGCAAGTTAAAATCATTTATTTGCTATCTATTGATGTATTTAACTTTAATAAGAGCATTTTATTTATTTATAATTAATTCTTACGCTGAATATTAAAACTCCTTAGTTTAATCATTTGTTTATTTATTATTTTGAATATTAATCATTAATTAAATTTTAAAGATTTTGAAGCCTTCTGCAGTATTTATTGAATTCTTGGAACGTGAATAAATTATTTGTTTAATCCTTTGTAATTTTCAATAAATCAAAGTAATTATCCCTAAATAATTTAACAAATACATTCTTAATTACCTATAAATTTTGTATATGACAATCTAATTGTTGTAAGCATTAATCAATACATCTTTCAATTTAGAGAATTGCTTGTGCTTTTGAATTGGAAAACTATTATAGACTAAAACGAGAGAGCAAGAACAATAACACGTGATCACGAGTCGTTAATTTAGTAGAATATCGAGTTGAATCAAATAATTTGCAAAAGACTCTCACAATTTTTATAAATTTAATCAAATTAAAACCACCCCATATTTGTTGTTGCTCCAAAACCTAATTGCCTAACTAAATTCATAATTGTACACTTGGTTCCTATACTTATACCAAATAATAAACTAAGTCCTAATTAATTAAAACATTTTGACAAATATTAATTAAGTGCTAATTAAATAAATAAAATACAAAAGTCGAATCAAGTTCACTTTTTTTAAGTCTTGTACTACATCAAGAAATGGATTGGATTGATTCAAAACCGATAAGTTCGGATCGATTCATTGGTCTAGCATGTTTTCGCGACACTGCGAGGAAATGGGATTGGAGGGGCGTGGTACAGTTGGTGGAATAAAAGTGAGGGTGGAGAGTCCGGATTACAGTGCAACTTACTGCATCTAATTTGTTTCTCTCTCTTTGTTGGACCACGGTTCCTTTTTCTACAGTCTAGTCGCATACAGAAAGCTGAATTCGAGCTCCTCGTGGTAATTGCATTTACTTGCTCTTTTGGATTGACCTCGATATTGCAGCCCATGTGCACGGTTGTCGGCTTCGGTCGACATTTTAGCCAGCCTTGATCTGATTTTCCATATTCTTGCTAGTAACATCTTGTCTTTTCGCATCTCCTTGATTCAGATTCGGATACGGCGATGGCTTCTTCTAATCCTCCTTCTCTTTCTTGAGGTCTCCACGATTTGGTGGATTTGAATATTTTTGAGTGTTGCCATATGAGAAGTTTGGATGATTTCTCCATCCGGGATTGTAAGTTTGTGAGTCACGGTTAATACATTCTTAACTACCTATAAACTTTGTATAGGACAATCTAATTGTTGTAAGCATTAATCAACACATCTTTCAATTTAGAGAATTGCTTGTGCTTTTGAATTGGAAAACTATTATAGACCTAAAAAAGCAATGAGCAAGAATAATAACACGTGATCACGAGTCGTTAATTTAGTAGTAGAATATCAAGTTGAATCAAATAATTTGCAAAGACTTTCACAATTTTTATAAATTTATTCAAATTAAAACCATCCCCCATGTTTGTTGCAGCTCCAAAACCTAATTGCCTAACTAAATTCATAATTGTACACTTGGTTCCTAAACTTATACCAAATAATAAACCAAGTCCTAATTAATTAAAATTTATGAAAAATATAAATTAAGTGCTAATTAAATAAATAAAATACAAAAGTCGAATCAAGTTCACTTTCTTTTAAGTCACGTACTACAATAAGAACTGGACCGGATTGATTCAAAATCGATTAGTTCAGATCGATTCATGTGTTAACTATAGACGTCCTCTTTAGAAATGTATTTATCTTAATTCTTCTAACATAAACATGAATGCATGTTATAATGAAAGCACCCTCTATATGCAACATGGACTCGGATACGAGTGTCCGAAACAAAAATTAGTAACACGAGCACAAGTGAACAACGTGATATTAGCTTCCAACAATTATTCAAAAATGAAGAAAAGAAATTGCAATCAAATGTGCAGACATGACAAGGGGAATTGGGGTATGAATTAAAGCACATCATTGGCAACTTGATAAATCCTAGACTTTACCGTTGTTGGAGAACCGCCAACACTAGTGATGTTGAATTCTGTACGAGATTAAATAATAATAATATTATTATTATTATTACATGACAGGATTTACATAGCTAAAATCTATGCTAAGTTAAGACAACCTATTAAAGATTGTATTATTTCGACTTTCATAAGATGTGTTGACCAATCTTGACCACTAAGACGTTATTTTGAATTTCGTATGCTAATGTATTTTATAAATTTTGTTGACTTGTTACTTAATTAACCAGTGTAGAATATTATTAGGTTTGGGTGTCAAATTGGATCGGTTCCGGATATTTCAATACTTAGAACCACCCATTATATTTCAAGTGTTTCATAAATGAAACCATTCGGTTATATGTAATTATTGGAACCAAACTCAAACCCGAACCATCGGTTTCGATTCTGATTTCGGTTCCGATTTTGGTTCGGCTCTACCAATAACCTTTTTTTAAATCGTGAGTTGACAATATACTTTGAAAAAAACTAAAAATTGTAAACATGTTAACATTAAAATACGTTAGATATGAAACATATAAATATTCATCGGAAGAATAAACACCAGAATTGCAAATCCATAAATTAGGATTATCTCACTGTGTGTTAAGCGAGTGTGCGAGACAAACGATAATGTTCATATTTTGTATCTGGGCAAATAATAATTGAGAATTTGAAATTTGAGTATTGTAATTGTGTCAATTGAGGTTTAGGGGTGGTAGGTTTTGGACTTTTGATTTGGGTCTTTGACTTTTGTCTTTATATCGTAGTATTATGTTGGGTTGAGTCAGAGTGAATAAATTTTAAAAACTAAAAAATTTATAAAAAAATGACAAATTCGATTCTAAGTCGGTTATCCATAGTTTCAATTCAAGAAACAAGAACCGATCCGAAATGATCGGTTCTGAGTTCTCAATTCGGTTCTGGTTTCAGTTTCTAATTTTACTTTTTTAGAACCAGACCAGAACCTCCAATTCCAGTTCGAGAGATTGGGTTTCGATTAAATTTTACACCCTTAAATGTCATAAACTTATCACAACAAGTCAAGAAAACTTATCATTTTTTTTTTATTTAATTTATTAGTTGTCCTATTTTAGGTTAGGACTCGTCAAAATTAGGTGAAGTTTATAATAGAGGGATAAGAGAAATTTTATGTCATAATATTTGTTTTTGTGCATTTGGCAACATAGAAGAATTTGATACCCAAATAATCACATTTAACTCCAATTTTTTAGAAAAACATTAAATTAATTTTATAAGTTGGTGAATAAATTTTAAACTCCGAATACTTAATTGAAGTCACGAATAATAGAAGGCAAATTTAGGGCTAGGCTCTTCAATATTTGACATGGTTCGGTTATGGTTTCCTAACCTTCAAATGTGAGGTTTTGAGCCCCTAAAGTAATTAAATCTTTGAATATGGGTTCTCATGTGATGAAAAATCATCAATGTGAATGTTAAAATCGTACGCGACTTTCATATGAAAAAAAAAAAACATCAATATTGTATTGGTAACTATTGTAATGTCCAAATTTAAGTCAAGGAAATGTACGTTCGATTTTAATATCTACATTGATAATTCCGTCATGTAGGAATCCAATCTCATGTTAGAGATTCATAACCTCAATTCTCAATTTTGAATATTGGAGACTTACAACCACATTACGTCAAAGGTTAACCAGCTGGACTCTAATTTTCCCATAAGAAATGGAGGCAATATAGCTCCAAACTCCAAGGTCTAAACAATTACACAAGAAAGAAACATAATTAAAATGTACAAATTGAAATAAATAAATAAGTCGAATAAAAACGGAAAGATGTTGAAATAGGTTGGGTCACTTGGTCTCGTGAAAAGTTCGGTGTTCAAGATAGGTTATGGTCAGACCAATTGTAAAGGCAACTTGTCAAGTTTATCGTTATTGTCTCCAAGCTCATACTGATCAAAATAGATAAATAAAATTTATTTAAAAAAAAAAAACTTAACATAATCATACATTCAACTCAGCCACATGGAAACTTGATTAAGAATCGAAACGAGCCACATAAAATGTAGCCACCTCAAACCTCGGGCCGAAATTGGACCGGTAATCAAGCGTCCCAAGCCTCTCGGTATGGCCCACAATTATATTCACCTCAACCCCTCTAGAGACAAGATTAGGGATCGAGACATGCCACATACAAATGTAGCCTCCACGAAATTTGGTCCAGACCAAGCTCGTAAGCAAGCATCTCGAGCCTCTCTACAGCATCCGTCTATATCTTATCGACACTACTAAAATAAAATATTTAATTTCTTTTCACTAGTATAATAATGAATTAAAATATTTAATATGTCAAAACATTTAACAAAATCTAGAGGGAACAAGAGGAGCAACATTACGTGTTGAGAAAAATCACATCAAAAATCCAAGCCAACCAGTGATGTGTGGCTCTCAACATGCCTCCTCACACCACTCTTCCATACCACAAACACACAAGAAAATCAAATCTTTAACACAAATTCTAACAACACAAAATTTTCTTCAACACAAAAAATATTTCCTCATTATCAACTTGCTGTTGTTTCAATGGCTACTTCAATTTCTGCTACTGGATTCAAGGGTGGCCTTTCTTCTTCTTTCCATGGAAGCTGGGGAACTTCCATGGCCGGTGAAGCAGTGGCGCTGCCGTCGATCAACGTTCGAGTTGCGCGGCCCCTCCGATCGCGGCCTATGATGAAGAATGTTAATGAAGGAAAGGGTCTTTTTGCTCCAATTGTTGTAGTCACAAGGAACATTATAGGCAAGAAGAGGTTCAATCAGCTCAGAGGCAAAGCAATTGCTTTACACTCACAGGTACTTCATTTTTCAACTTGGATAGATATACGCGTGTGGTACGTAATACTAGTATACCGCTTATCCGGTGGAATCTGGTCGTAAAAGCTTGTTCGCATTGAAGATTAATGAGGAAGATGATTTAGCGGAAAGATTTGAAGAATAGTGAAAGAAAAATGAGAACGATAGATTTGAAAATTGAAGAAAGTCGTATATGTGTTTTTCGTGTGACTGGGGTGAAAACCTCTATCAGAGTTGGTGATTAATATGATCGTAAAATACAGTTTTTTTTTTTTAATATTGTCAGACATTTTAGGAATTGAAAAATTGTGTAGAAAACTTAAACAAAGATAATGATGCATCGACCATAATTTCTTCGTGCTCGTTTCAAGCTCGAAGTACCATTTGCCTATGCTAACGCTTTCATTTGCATTGGAATGTTCAGATAATCACTGAGTTTTGCAAATCAATAGGAGCAGATCCTAAACAAAGGCAAGGATTGATTCGACTAGCAAAGAAAAATGGAGAAAGACTTGGATTCCTTGCATGATTGGAAATCATTATTTTGTCAATTTAATGTGTATTTTAGATTATGTATCAAGAACATCCAGAAAAAGTACACCTTCGTTTGAGTTTGCCTTTGAATATGAGATCAATATTTAGATTTTCCTATGATGTATAGCTTCCTTCTTCCAATTTTCCTAGTTAGTAGAATAAATTGTGACCAATTCTTCTCATAATAGTTAATGACGTGTTTAGAATGTTGGACGGTATAAAACTATACAGAATTTAAAAAGTATGTGAGATAATGATATGTCGTCATTTCCAACCTAGCATAGCATACCAAACGAGCGAGCCCAAAATGGGTTAGTTAAGAAAAAACCCGTGATGCGCATTGAATGAAAGCAATCGAATTACTAAAAATCATGTCCGAAAAACGACAGCACTATAAATGAATCTCATGAACAATTGATCTATGATGAATTTACAGTAGAAAATTGTTCAAACTGACAATATGGCGTAGGGATCTTCCTCACACATTCTATAATCATCCTCCAATAACCAGAGGAAAAGAAAGAGACCATTGTGCAAAAGAATACAATAATAGTTTACATGGAAGCTCTAAGCAATTGTATCATTGCCATCAATGATCTCCTTCCACTTCCTCCTTGTGCTCACCTGCATTGCAAAGATCAATCAATTACAAGCCACCTCATGGATATAAAACCGTAAGGGTACCTTTGGTACACAACACTAGATATGGCCAGACAGTGAAACAAACAAGAATTTAACTTTCTTTTTTTCTTAATATTGTTCACTATTGTCTAATCAGGCCCACAAAATATGCCATAAAGGCGCGAGGTTTAGCAAAAAAAATTAGATACATTCCACAGTATTCTACAAAAGATGCAAAAGGAACAAATGGTTTTGAACGTACATTTTTTCTTTTGAACTTAATTATCCTTGTGGGGGGCTGGGAACAAGAAGAATCGACTAAAATGGTGTCATGCAGGCAGCCCGAAGCCCCAATGCTACATAAACCCAAGTGTCAAAGACCTTAGCTGATAATAAAAAATTAACTCAACCTGTGCTAAATATCAAAACAGAGAAACAATTCGTGTCTTATTATCAAGTGAAATAAAATCTGAGCCACTTCACGTGTTGCAGTCTTTGTCCACGGGAAAGTTTGTCTTGCCTTGGCGCACACTAGCAACCACTCCACAAATCTCATCAACCTTGTCAAATTGCACTCCGTTTGGAGCCATCAACCAACCAACAAAAATCCATTACGTCAAGACGCAAAAGATGAACTAGTTCAACAAGGATAATAACCAAAAGACCAATTATTCATCTAGCAGGGTGTCATAATTAAACTCGGTAACAACATCAGTGTGAAGAAAGATGTTCTTTACAGTTTCAATATTGTCGAATTAGCCTTTCTGTTGCCACTAATGATCCACTTGCCTCCATTAGGACACACAGTTCATTTCTGGTACACAGTTTAACAAGATTGAACAGCAATAGACAGGATTTTAACTTTGATTTCATCTTTAATACTGTCCAATATTGTACAGTCCACCTTACCAGAAAAGCAAAGAGGTTCTTCCCACTTGGGCTTAAAATGCCAGCCCAAATATCTGATCCTGTAAAGTGCAAGATAATTCACCATTACTTCAAATGTAAAAATAAGTTCACGCTATCTAGTTCCCCATACTTCCTGAATAAGCCTATTACATAGTACATACACCATTTATCCTTTGTTTGTTAATGCCAGATCTAACCTCAGATGCAATGCTTAAAATAATATACAACTTGAGAAGTGAGAAATAGTGCTATTACAGAGGATATTTACCCTTTGATAACCATGTTTTACATACAGTATTTAATCGTCACAATTAATACAAAGGCAACTTGGTGGGCCTAAATATCTGATCATATAAACTGCAAGAGAATTTACATTTTAATTAACACGCAACAACATTATCATGCCATCCTGTTTCCATACATACTAAGCAGGAATATTACACAGTATACAATTTATTCTTTGTTGTAACATAATGCCAAATCTAATCCGGGATGCAATTGGGGAGAATACCCTTTTGATTACCATGTTTCTACCCTCAGTATATAACCGTCATAACTAATAGGGGCTTAAGGCCAACCAAATTTCCTCTAAGATGAAAAGTGGTTTCTGAATCCCTTTTCTCTAATGCAACTTAATATCTTCTTATTAAAGCTTGACTCGCAAATCCAGATCTATCAAGAGAAGCAAGTAGGGAAATCAGTACATTTAGTCATTTAGTTCCAGACATCTGGAAAAGGAGATGTGCATAGCATGCATATGGACCTGTTGAAGAAGCCAAAGGCTAAAGGGGTATGAGACTGTCAGCACTGCTTGTTATACTTGCTCATTCTCTTCATGTTTACTTCCAGGATAAAAACAATCTCTTCAAACCTTTTTGCATTATCATTACTATGGGATTACTATTCATTCATTGAAGACAATTCATATCTAACAGAGTACCCAAGCATCACTGGTCCTATAAGATTATAATTTTACATCCTGCGCTCTAAACAGCCTCATAAAAAGTATTAAATGAGATTCAAGACAACAGCAACAATAATTCTTATTAGTTATTACCAATAAACTATGGATCAACTCAATGAATCCATTTTTGCTATTCCATTCTATTTAGAAATACCTTGAGTGAAACATCCCATCATACCAAGTTCACTTCAGTTCATGGAAAATTTGAAATTAGAAATCAAGCCTCTCTGTCTTTCCAAAGCAAGAGACACCAGTTGTCAAAATTTAGATTCTGAAAAAGTAAGGCTTTAACACGAAAGGGTTTACCCTCCTTTCAGGCCTTTTTCAAATGCATGCCCATGTATCTAATGCAACCAAATAAACTTTTTTCCACGCAATCCATTGGTATGCTTGACATTCAAAAAAACAATAAAAAAGTGAGAGGGAGCAAAAGAGATGTAAACCAGAAAGGACCATGTCATAAAAAAGAAAGGACCAGCCATAAAGTCAGGATGAGGCTGCTCAGCCAGAGATCAAAGCCATGACAGCATTTTTTCGATCAAGGCTTGGCACATAAAGCTTCAGGATGGAAATCAAGGCTGCTCAGCCAGAGATTAGAAGCCATGACAGCATTTTGTCAATGTTAAATGTTTTAAATATTCTAGAGTTAAGGACTTTGAACGGAATAAATTGAATTTGATGAACTAGTTTTCTAGGGAAGAAAAGTTGTTTTAGGAAGATGCATATAGGGTTAGGTCATGGAAATATGAGAGGAAAGAAGATTACAATGGAAGAGGGGAAAGAGAATGGTTTTACCTTATGGGTCAAACAAATTCAAGTAGGCAATACTAAATTCTCAAGAATCAGTTCCTCTTGAGTAAAATTATATACTAATTTTACAAGCCTGAAAGTGTTCTCCAAGCATAATGAAGAATACGACTCTTAAAAAGAAACCTCTTAGCTAATAAACTAAAATAATTCTTAAATGACTAGGTCCGCAAACAATTCTGACAAATTAAAAAATTTAGACAGAAAATTACCAAAATACCCTGCCTCGTAAAATTTAGGAAAAAAAAAACTACCAAAACTGATATTCAGTGAACTTACAAAACCACACTAAAGTACTCTAATAAACCATTTGCTTGCCCAAAAAAATTAGTACAATTTCTAAATATGATCATCGTCTTGATAAAATGTTTCCTTTAGTTTAGAATTAGCAGCTCTGGTATGTATAGCATTCACAGCTGTTTGTTGGTTCCTTTAGCAGTTTTAGCATCATTTAATTGTCATTTTTTATATTTGAAAAATGAAATAGAATAGTGAAATCATGAGTTCAACCAAATATCAAAGCGTTCCCTACAATTCCATGTGTCAATGATTTATCTACGAAAAATGAATTCTAGCTTCCGAGCAAAAACCATAATTCCATGCCGATAAACAGAAGACTAGAGAGTTCAGTGAATATAATAGTCAAAACAGTCGATACACAGTTCAAACAGAAGAGAAGTTGACTTGAAAAGGAAGGAAAAAAAAAAAGAGAGCATCATGCATGTTTGTAGTCATTTAAAGAGCATCATTAAGGAGAATATATGATAAAAGATAAAAGCACATTTCAATCAAAATTAAATAATGTCCTTCCATCAAGATAAATAAACCTCAATTTTGAATAAAACACAAAATAATAGATTTAAATCCCAACACCTCGAGGAGCAACCATGAGCATTTGTTTTAGGAGCAAAACAGGTAGATGCATTAGATAAATCATTTCATCAAAGGTATCAAAAACTCTATGGTGGTCTTATAGTCCTTACACTATTCCCTATAAATGAGAACTCCATAATATAACACAAGTACATGTAGAAATCCTAATTTGACGTTCAAAACAACCTAGAAACTAATATTTGAATTGAAAAACAATTTATCAAGTCCTTTCATTCTCAATAGCAATATTAAGAGTTTTCACAGCTTCAAGTTCAAGTCCAACTCGTCAGGGTTAATGTTGTTACCACTGTCATTATGTTTGACCATTCTTGTCTCTTCAATGGGCTGTTTCAATTACTGAATATGTAGCTTGGTACAGCCGGTAAAAGGACTCTCTGCCTCATTTTTCCTAGCCAATTGTACGAGAGGTTTGGTCATGGGGGCAAGAGCACACCTTGTGCCCAGCAAAGTTTGTGGAGCAATTGTACCAGGACTTACAGGCGAATGGAATTTTGACTGTTGGACAGGTTGTGAAGCAGATGCAAGAGGGCTTATAGGAGAGTGATAGTCTCTTAAATGGAAGTCCCCTGCTGCAGTTCCCCAATCCATATATTTGGGGAAATGGACAATTTCCCTCTGATGGGGAAGGGCAGTCCAGATTGCATGAAGGAACTAGCACAGCTCCCAGCCCGTGGGTTCAACCCATCTCCAGTGTTTGAGTGCTCCCCAAAAGTCGATGGTCGGTTTGGTCGTGAAGCATATATATCCCATCTTGTGGCTGATGATGGTGATGGGTACCTCATTAAGACCACCTCTCTCAACTGCATTGAATTTCGTGATGGTGTTGGAACAAAATTATAACCTGCAAGGGTTTTCCGTTTTGGTGCAGCATTATGCAAAACACATGGTACCAAGTATTCACTTGAAGTAGTCCTATTACCAATTTCATTTGTCGTCTCTAAAGAAGAGTGACAAAATCTTGAAGAGCTTGATGAGAAGTTTGCACCATTTTGGAATGGCAGGAGACTTTTACTAAATAAAGTCAGCCAAAAACCCCCTTCTTCCCCATGAGACTCGAAGTGGTGTAGGAGGCTTGAGATATCAACAAAAATTTTCTCACACAATCGACATTCAATTGGGGCTTGCAGACTTGTCCTCCTTGTAACATTTTCTGATTGTTGAATACTTCTATTATTATATTCTGAATTGCTCAATGACATTGCAAAATTAATACAAGAAAACACCAAAAAACAATGCAGGTAAAAGATAAAGAGAAATGGAAGAGTTAAGAAGCAACAGCGAACAGAGAGAGAGAGTAGGCGCGAGTTAGACAACATACAAAAAAAGAAGGAGGTGCAAAGCTATCAAAGAAGAACACCAACCATTAGTCGCTTAAAAAAGATGGAGTTAGACAACATAAGTTTACACTTTACTGAAAAGAAAAGAAGAGTAGCAGAAAGCGCTTTCAGAAAGTAGGTGAATTTATACACACCAAGCATTAGTCGCTTAAAAAATGCATTTAATGCATTCACTAACTTTCAGCCAAACATTCGAATATAATTATTGTTTCTCAACAGATAGTTTACACTTTAATGCAAATTTTTGTCAGCATCACACGAAGATACCGTTATAAAATTTTGAAATTAATTATCCTTTACCAACTTACCATAAAATCATTATTTCCCTCCAGAGAATGCTAAATTTTAATCTAACATTGCTTTAAAAACTAAATTCCTCAAACATTAACCTCAAATTGCTTTAAACCTTAAATATTGATACAGAACCAAAAAAAATCAAGCTCCGAATGCTATATCAAAACGATAAATGAACACTACAATTTCCATGTTAAAATTCCTTTTCTTTAAAAGGTACTAAAGGTTTGACGCTATAATAATATCATTGCAAAGTTACACTTGAAAAGCCATAGTTAACTAAACTAGAAGTTACTTTGTAAACAATTTGGGGTCCAAGGTTACATTTTTCCTCTAAAATAATATAATGTAAAAGCACTTCACGAATTGGTGGACCTAGTGATAGCTGTTGCAGTCACCAAAAGGTGAAAACTTATTTTTGTACTAATTAGTACAATTTCCATGGATTTTTTAGATTAATTTAGAGAGCTCGTAATTATTTTCAAACCTCAAGATAATTTACTACTAAACAAGGCCAAGATAATTTAGAAATTCTGGATTGTTTGGAGACGGTAATAAATGAAGAGGAACCAGCTGTGAAGAACTCCATTTACACAACCAAGTTCTTGTATTTGTATATATGAAATGAAAACAAACACAAGGAACTATGGAGCAGAAAATTGTATTTGTAATTTTGTATTTTTTTCTGTACTGAATGTAAACACTGAATTGAATTACAAGGAAATGTAAATGAAATACAAGAATTTGCTAAGCATTCCAGAGGCTCAGCTACTCTCCCTTTCCCACTTTTAATTTCTGGATGAACGGTAACAGAATTGTCCCTTCCCCACAAGCAATTGATGAGTGGCTTTTGCTCCTTGGCCTTCTGTTTATTGATCTTTTCCTGCTTATTTTATTGGCGCTTATTTGATTCCAGAAGCATTACTTCACCCTCTCTGTTGATGCTTTGCTGATTGCAACAAACTCATGCCAACTGGAACCCCCCACCCCAATTTGCTGCTAGTTTCCTATTTCTTGCCGTATAGGAACCTATCAATACCGCCACCCCCACGGAATCACCTTGTCCTCAAGGTGAAACTCTGGGTCGCCAACTTCAAAACCCACTCTTTGAGGATGTGCATGTGCCACCATTTTCATTTTATGTCGCACACAGCTCGAGTAGGCTTTTAAATCTTCCAACATAGCGTCGCCTTCCACTAACTGTTGCTTGACCAAGCTTACATTAGTAGACCAAGGAAGAGAGACATCACACGCCCATGTTTACAACTATTTTCTTCTAAATGATCGAACTGCTTTTGAAATTGATCAATGGCACTAGGATACAGAAAATTGGTTCTCTCAATTCCATTGATGTAATCTATACGCAGTTGAGGATGGCACTTTAATAACTCACATAATATTGATTCCTATATGTCCTCCTTTGTAACCCTTTGCCTTCCTGTTGAGCAATCAGTCCTCGGATTTGGATCATTTTTGGAGTAGTTAGCCCAACCACTGAATTAATTGACAGCTCCAGTTTCACTAATCTCAGCAGCGCCATCTCCGTCGACCAACCCTTTGGTTCTTCCTCGCCTGCATCACCCCCCCTCCTCCTTAATCACCAATGAATGCAACTCCTGGTTTCTACAACAGTGTCCAACGGAAAATTCTTCGCAGGACTTAAGGCACAATCCCTTCTCCCTCTTTGCGTGCCATTGGAATGGGGTATTTGGTGACAGTAGGTGCTTCCACAGTGGAAGGCTGAGTATTGCGAGAAATCAAAGGAAGCCAGGTAAATTGGGGATATATGATTGATGGGCTCTTGGTGTGGGATTGGCCTAAAACCCTTGGCCCCTGTTTTAGCTGGAAATTTTTATCCTCTACTAGCTGGGCCAACTCCATCATTCGGGTCAGCCCATTGGGGAAGCATTCTAGCCTCTCCATGCATATCTGGTTGCCAGCCCTTCACAGAATTTCCTTCCAGCATCGGATTTGGAAGGTTTGGAAGAAGCGATGCCGATTTCTCAAAATTTCTCCAATATTCCCTCACTGTTCTGTCTCATTTCAACGCTTTGTTGATTGTACCAAATTCATGCCAACTGGATCCCCTCCCCATGTGCTGCTAGTTTCCCTATTTCTACTTATGCCATGCATAAGTAAAACGCCTCGGGGACCTATCGGTTGCATTTACCAGTTTAGGTACATTCAATGTTAACCTCACTCTAGATTGTGGAAATCAAAGTTATCATAATTAATAATATCTATACAATGAATCTATAAATGAGCTATCAAGAAAATACTAGAAAAAGCTTGGTGCTCTGAAACTTATGACTGCACCCTGAAGCATATAGACCTCAGTCCAAAAAAAATAAAATAAAATTATGTAGCCTATCCCTAAGTCTTAGAAGAATCACTAATCAAACAATCAAACCAAGAACTCTAAATTCACATCTCAACTTTATCAACTCCATCCATTTGTACAACAACATATATCTGCTTTTCCAAGGGAAAACAAAATTGTTTTCTAAGCAGTATGTTACATAATTGATTTAGCTTCAAATAATGATCTTTCAACAAGTATTACTCCTGCCTCAACTTCACTGTTCAGTTTGGTAAACTCAGAATCAAATTGTTAATCTTTCGAATCAACAATATGTACAAGTCAACAACTAATTTCAAATCATAAACTTTCTGAATAGTTAAAGGAAATTGGGCAGACTTATTCCTTGATTTTCATAATAGGTACAACATCTTTATATAAAACTAGTAGTGCTAGACAATTAATAGATCCAAGTAAGGGAAAAATTACAATCAGGCAAATCTACAATTAATGTAGCAACCGGAAATTTGTCGTCTTTTAAATTTCAAGAAAATTTTTACTTTCGGCGTCGCTACGAACTTCCTAGTACGTTTTAAATATTTTAGTCGGGTTAATTTTTGTACGTGCTTGCCTTATTTTTGACATGAAGAACATGAAATTTTATTAATCAACGAGACTAATTAAATTATAATTTATCTTGAGTTAATTTTAGACCAACCAAAAAATTGAAAACTAACAAAAATAAAACATTTTTTCAACCCATTTTCGATCAATTCATTCATTATCGTGTTATTCTTGTGCAAGAAAGACTTCCACAAACAACCCCTTATTTCTTCCCAAATTAAACACACCAATCTATTAACCCTACCAATTTGTAACTCCAAACAACCCCTAATGATTAAGCAAAAAATGCCCACTCCCTCCCTTTTCCTTCAGCCATTTTCTCCCCCGTGATCAAAACTTTCTACCCACATTGTTACTCATCTATTGCAGCTAATTTACCCCCAACCAACAGTAGCTAATTTACCCCCAACCGACGGTTGAAAACCGTCCCCAAAGGTCCTCACTTTCACACATTAGATCAGCCCCAAAATCCCAGCTTTTCACTCTAGTTTCATCTCCTTTTCCCTGCAAATTTCGGTCATAAGTTTCTTCAACAAGCTAGCCCTTTTTTCTTTTCTTCTTTCCCAGCAATGAATCCCCATACCTTTTCCTTAAAATCAGTCCACAAAAGTCCAAGAAAACTACCCATTTTCCCCCTCAAAAATCCTGCCCGTAACTTGCTAAAAACCAGCCCCCAACAAGTCCTTTCTCCATCAGATTTTTTGCCATAAATATCATCATATTCCAGCCCCCAAAGGTCCTCCTTTCGACCCCTAAAACTCTAATTTTTTTCTCTACTCTTCAACCACCAAAAACAGGCTGCAACATCCCTATTCTGTCCACATTTTCAGCCATCTTAGTCACAGATTTCCGGTCCCAATTTTTGGCTAGAAAATCAAATTTTTCTTCTTCCTTCTTCACTTCTTTTTAAAATCACTCAAACCACACTACACTCGGATTTTGAGAAACAAAAAGGCAAGCACTGGGTCACTATTTGAGGAAAAGAAACCACCGGTTTTAAACCACAAATCAATTCAATGAAATTCCATTTTCAAGGTAGTTTATTATCCTCCTTTAAGCATGACTTTATGAAAGTTATTTTGAGAAATATACGTGAATTTTTATGTCTTACTTAATGATTTATGATGGAACATGATGATACTGATTAAAGATAATTACTTATATTTTTACGTGGTGCCAGTTACCAAAAATATTGTTCCGATGTATGTTTAAACGATTGGCATGTCACATATTAATTTCGTATATTTTTTCACATGTTAGTATAATTTACTACTAAGTGTTTCTTATGAAATACTCAATTCAAAATGATTTAATATCCCGGTTAAATTGGTTGGCGTTGACGACGACGTAAAGTACGATTTTAAAAAAAAGACTTAGTTTATTTATTTTATAGTTTGGCGTCAATATAATAGAGCTCTTTATGATGTAAAAACTTAAGTACAATGTTGGATTTATTATCTTTAATTATGTAAAGTACTAGAAAAACTAAATCTATATTTTAGATTGTCGGTTGAAATTTAAAGATAAAGAATTGTGAAGTCTTTTTTTCAGCATTATGTCCTTAACTTTAAAGTATCATAACTTATTGTGTACTTTAAAATTTTGAGTCAAATCAGTGGCGTTTGATAGATTCATAAGTGTTCTAATAACAAAATTTAGAATCATTCAAAAAAATTGTCGATAAATTTATTATGATCGTTTTAGCGAGGTTGCGTCAACAAGACACCCATGACGACTTTTCAAGCAACTTTGGCCACATTTTCACATATTAAACATGTTTAAGGTCCGACAATTTATTATGTTGTAGCCTAAGGTCCTAAATATTACATTTCAAATATCGTAATTTTTAGAGTACGTTTAAATGGTTAAATAATTTGTAACGACACCTAGTGCAATTTTAATAAAACTTTAAAAAATTTAAAAGTTTAATTATTTTTCCTTTCAGACGGTTACTTTTCGTAATAGTTAAATTTTTAAATCATTTAAGGCGGCGGAAAAGCTTAGTTGGAGTCATCAAATATTATTTAAAGATTTTTAAGTGACCCTCCGTATTGAGAAAATCCGAAGGCGTCACAATTAATCTTTATGTATGGCTAGCAATCACCAAATATTCAACACTTCCCCTCAAGCTAGTTCTAACATATCCATCATTCCCACGTTTTTTATTATGGGTTGATATAATAACCTTGGTAGTCTTTTAGTGAACATATCTGCTAATTGTTCTTTTGTTAAAACAAATGGCATACAAGATAAACCTTTATCTAGCTTTCCTTTATAAAGTGTCGATGTATCTATATAGGAAAATCCATGGCTATGCTAGGGAAAAGTGAGACACCAATATTCAGTAAAGGTTTCTAAACTAGTCCATTCCTCATAAAATCCTTTAGCACCTTATTCTATAGCCTAAACAGGTAATTACCAAACTCAAGCCTCAAGTGCGATTGATACATGACAAATCTTTCCCATTTGTTCTCGTCTTATACTCTAAAGGTGCAATTTTCATCTCAAAGTAGTTAACATTAACTTCCATTCTCCGTCTTCTACCTTTCCTGCTTTTGTTTATCCAACAAAGTTAAACAGGATTTATACTAAGTTGCTAAATCATTTCCTTCGCACTACGAATTCTAAGACCTATGCTTGGGAAAGATAATTGGCAGTACGAGAGCCAACTTCAGGGCTTACGATGTACAGTTTAAGCCACGCCACTTTTGTTTAAGCCACAAATAAAAGGCCTTCATCATTTCAATTAAAAACCTGTCAATTCCAAACACCATCAAGCTAATTTTCCTTTCCAAATGTAGATTTTAAACATTTCTCTCTTGTACATAATGATGGACCATCCCATGTGACAATTATTATGAGGACCAAGTGGTTGATCACTTCTATTGAGGATTGTACAAGAGTTTCTTGTGCATACCTACTAAAAGAAACACAAGATGTTGAAATTGTCGGAAAATTCCATACAACTGTCAAAACTCAATTCTAATTCTTTCTTTGTCTGGCTTTTGCTTGTGTCCACGATCATGATGGGTCTAAATTTGAACCTAGAACATTGAAGTGTGTTTTGTTTGGTCATTCACCAATCCAGGAAGAATGTAAGTGTTATCATAGTATTTCTACAAATGTCATTGACAAAGTAGATGTTGCTTTTTTTTTTATATTCAACCCTACTCCGCCAAACTTTGTCTTAGCGAAGCATCACAACATGGAAGATAAATTTTGGAACTCCCATTGCCATTATCGTTCTCGTCTCCTAATAGCTTGTTTGTCCAAGCTTAAATTATAATTTAACTTGATCAAATTAATTAAACATATTTTTTATCCTCACATTTCGCATGACCCACAATTTACTACCCACTTATTATCCACACATTCTATAAGGCCCACAACGCATAAGCACTTAAAATAATTTCAACACTACCAAACATGCACTAAGACTAGTCCAACTCCATATCTAGCTAACATTAGGAACAGATCAGATACTTTATTTGGCTTGAGTTGAATGTCTACTCTAGAAGGCGGAATCATCAAGATAAGGAAAACAACTTACTCCACACTACGAAGAGTTGACATTGAGTATGGACAACCTAGAAGTTAAAAGAATATTTTATTCTTCTTCGTTTCTATAGTCTAATGTAGAAAACGTAAGAAAATCCAGATGTCCCATTTGGCAAAGTAAGTAGAAATTTTACTAGATCCCGTTGCTAAATAGGTGCCATGCACTAGGTTGTCTCCTTTATTGGATGTTTTAAACCACAAGTTTTAGAATTTAAAAATCTGTATAGAATGTTCTAGTTATTCCCAAATAGTGATAGGCTTTACTTGAAGACACAGCCCCAAGAAATATGCATGTGGGACCTTGTGGACTTTTTGAAAGGAGTCTTGTGGGTTTGTAAATGAGCTTGATGGATCGATTGAGAGGTTCAAGGCCTGACTTGTCTCAAATCAACGTGCAGAATTTGATGTCAAGAATGCTTTCTTGGTAGGATAATTGGAGGAAAGGTATATACAGACTTGCCGCCTGGGTTCCAAAATGTGCACGGAGACAACAAGGTATGTAGACATCATAGATCTCTCTGGCCTAAAGCAATCTCCTAGAGTTGGGTTTGTTCGGTGTAACAAGTCCATTTGAAACTACAAACTCTAGAAGTTAGGCAGATCCTGTTTTGTAAAAATACAATCAAACATAATATTACAATTTTTATTGTGTATGTTGAATGATATTATTCTCAAAGGAGAGGATTCTGGTGACTTGGAGAGGCTAAAAGGCTACCTAGCTAAGGAATTCGAAATCAAAGACCTTGGTTCCTTGAGGTGAAATTCAATTTAGCGTAACAAACAGTAAAATAATTAAATTTCATTTTATCAACTTGAAGCACATCTATCCCCAACGTGCTTAGTTTATCATATTGAACGAGGTCGTGACACGTGTTAATTATTATTTTTTGAATCCCCAACAGGAAAGCAATTTTATTCAGCATCAGATCTCAATAAGTTTACAATGCATGCAGGTGGTCCATCCGACCAAAATCTTGAAATTGAAGAAAAGCTAATCTAGCTAAGGCGTGTGCTATGCTATTGGCTTCCTTTCGAATATATGCGCATGATAAGGTGCTGAAAGAAAACTGTACATCTTTTATGCAGCTGATTATTGCCCCCTCTGGAGCATGAATACAAGGTTCTCTGCACTGCATTCACAGCATTCCAATAGTCTGATTCCACCATCGAGATATCAAGCCCATATAATCCCCACCATATAATCCCCACCCAAATGAAACTGTGGCTTTCTCTTACAGCGGCATCCACATTAATTTTCAGTTTGCTGCTCAGAGGTCGTTTCCATTTGAGACAATCAGCCGTATTCACATTGACACCAGCCCCGACCTTCCGCCAGTAATCTTGTTCATTTATACTCCTCAATATACACAATCGCAGCCTCAATATAAGCAACTGCGGCCTCACATGTTAAATATGGTAATGTTATCACAATAAAGTATCGTTGGATTGATGTTGTCCAACTTGAGTTCCTTTATCAGCGATTAAGCCACACAAATTCACAAATCCCCAATATTGTCTATCTAAATTCTGCTTCATCACTTGAGCTTCCCACTACATGCTTTACTCCTCCAAATTACAGGGTTACTTCCAATAAAAGTGCACTATCCAGAAGTAGATTTTCTATCACCATTTGAAAATGCGAGTCGGAAAATGTACAAGGGCAATGACTGAAAGAATATGTGATAGAAGCATCAACATGCTTACTAACGTGTGATAGATCTCCTTGTTTATAGCTCACCCTTCAATAGGCACTCCTAGTCTTTAAATGGCTTTCATTGGTGTATCCCCTAGTCTACATCCTAACATGCCAGTCTCCTTAAGTATGTCCAGACGATTTTCGATCCATCATAATCACATCAAGAAAGGGACAAGAAGGCAGGAATTCACAGTACTAGATAGGACAATCCCCATGCTTATGAAAAATAGAAGCACCGGTCAGATGTCATAAAACAAAAGCAGCTTTATCTCCCACAGAAAAACTTCTAATCTGAACTCAAATATTTGAAAGTAATACCACAGTACATTAAGTTCGATGCAAATCACATGATATTATTAATGACACCCATTTCGTATATAATGAAAACAGAGCGAGATACAGCAATCACAGGAATGTAACAAATTAAGAGACCCCAATAGATAAATCAAGATTATAACACGCGCAGAGTAAAAAAAAATAATTTGTAGCAAATGAAGAACCAATAAACAAATAGAGACAATAACAATAATAGAGCAAGGTACCAAAGTGATAACACATTGTACAACTCACAAATAAAACGTACCACCAGGATTCTCGGACGGTGTTAAAACTGTATTCTTTGCGAAGAGAAGTGCCACAGGCGGCGCCCCGTTTTGGTTTAGACTCGTTGTCGAACCAGAATGTCCAATTCCTCCACAGTTTCCTGCTTTTCCGTCTCCACCTCCGCCGCCACCTCTACCGGAACCTCCACCGCTGTCGCCGCTGCTTCACTTCCCATTCTACTAAATATTTTCATTCCGATTATCAACTCTGTACGTTATTCTCCACTCTTTCGAATTGATTTTGCAAGGAAGAAAAGAGCTGGAAATGCTCTGTGAACACTTCGTAACACGGCCGTGTTTCGGTTGGATTCGAGAAGGAAGACAAATCGACTCAACCGAGTTGAGCCCGGCCTTCATGATTCGACTCGTTTCTTATACGAGTCGAAATGCGTCGCCAAAGGGTTAAATTAATGAATGGCACCAATCTCGCTTTCGTTATTACTTACTCACCCTTCTTTAAAAGGTAGCTCAATCTTTCACCCAACTTAAGAAACGTTTTTCATCCATCACTCTTAAGCAAAACGTTAATCAATTCGGACGGAAGTGGCCACGTGGCGAGCTAATGTCCAATTGGCAAAAACACACGTTAAATTGGCCACCTCGAAGAAAGCGCCACTTTTACAAACACGATTTTAAACAAAATAGACCCATTTCTAATCTTCAAAGTCTGCGATCTCTTCCCCAAAAAAAGAGCCCCAAATTGGAAAACCCAAATCGCCCAAGAACCCTAATTGTTGCCCAAATCGACTTGTCCGTGTTTACCTGTTTACCATTTATTGGTATCACTTCAACACCCCGTAGTGCAATGGAGAATTCATCGATCAATTCCCAAATCTCGGACGCGCAAGTGTGCTATTGTGGGCAATTATCTGTGATAAAGACTTCGTGGACGGAGAACAATCCGGTAGGCGGTTCGAGGTTGCACATTCTCTGCACCGGATGCTTGTGATTATTTCTCTTGGGTGGATCCACCTCCCCATCCACAGTACAAGGTAGTTATCAATGGGCTTTTACCAAGGCAACTAACAACGGGAATGGGGAAATGAAGATGCGAAGATTGGTGAAGATGTATCAAATTGCCTTGGGCGTGGTTTTGGTCGTTGCTATCATTTACAAATTTGTAATGTGAAATGCTGTGGTTGAATCATATGGTTGCCATTGTATTTGTGTTTGTAAAAATGCTTCAAAGAGCAATCTGAATGCTGTAATGCTCTGGTTTAATGTGATGCTTTTTGTGTTTGTAAAATGGTTTAAGAGCAATGTGTAAGTGTAATTTCATGGTTGCTGTGGTTCAATGCAATGGTTAATTTTTTTTTTTTTAACTACATTGTTTTCATTGTTGTTTTCACTCTGCTGTGGTTGAATGTGATGGTAAAGAGCAATGTTTACATAGTTGTTTTCATTAGTTACATATGTTTTGATTGTTGGTTTGAAAGAGCAATGAGCATTGTTGGTTTGAAAGAGCAATGAGCATTGTTGGATATCTGACGAGCTTGAAGCTTGTTGTGGCAATGAGAAATGAATGTTAATGAATAGCAAAGACCATAAATGGTGTGCTTGCTTGCATCTTTTCTTGAAGCATTGTTGGATATCTGACAGTTTTCATAACCGCTTGCATCTTTTTCTTGAAATAAGTTAACCCATTGCTCGGATCTCCTCGTGGATTCCCCTTTTTCCGAAAGATGTGAAGTTCCAGTTGTTTGTTCCATTTTCAAAGCGAGAAATTGGTGGTATGCCCATCATATTAGTTTCATTTTCCTTAATTATTCCCTGGACAAAGATTAGAGGATCTTTATTTAATAAATCTTGTAATCTTAATATAATTACCCTTTATATACTCGAGCAATGATGCAATAACCGGAAGAAGACAATGCCCTCGTGTTTTCTATCATTTCCGGTGTTTATGAGGGACTCTCATGGAAATAGGAACTAACTCGATTCATAAAGAATTCACAAGTGCAGCAATATCGTTTACCGAACCGTAATTCACAAAGCAACAACCGGTTAAATTTTTTTTTTTTTTTCGATTTTTGACATCCAACTCAATAATGACAATGAATTTGTAATCTGGTACATGAATATATATATATATATATATATATATATATATATATATATATATATATATATATATATATATATACATGAAATGATCAAGAGTAGGGCATTTGAAAATGAACCTTTTCATTAACCAAAATGAACTTGACAAAACACTTAGAACACGTACATAAAATTGAACCACCCTAAGCTATACATCGCTTTTACATTTGCGGTAACAACATTGATCTAATGTACAAAACAGATCAATCAAAAGTATGAAACAAAAAAACTTGAAGTCCATGATCCTCCACATCACGTCAAACACAATGAGACCAAGCTTCAAAATCAGTTCTTTTCATGTCTTGACCTCACAGAGAGCATCCACGGCTGGTCCATAGTTGTTTAATACTGACATTTGTTGTTCAATGCCCTGAGTTGGCATAAAATGGAAATCGGCTGGTGGAGGTTGGTCTTGAGAAGATGATTTAGTATTCTTTTCGATCTCCTTGCTTGTAGTTTACTCTATTAGTAATACCATTAAATAGATACCATTAGTTAGAAGAATTTGATCATACCAATTGAAAAATATAATAACCAATTTGTACTTACCTTTGTTTGAGATTTGCTTGTATTCGACGACTGCGGTGATGGTTCGCCTTCGTAAGTTGAGAAATCCTACACGTACACCATGTATGCAAATCACTTGTATGTAAATTGTACAAAATCACTTGTACGTAAATTTTATACAAATCTCATAAGATACCTCATGTGGTGCATCTACGTTGTCGTGGTATCCCTTGTTGTGCCTGTTAACCCACGTATAATCGCATGTCATGACCACACTTCCTTTCTTTTTCATCTTAGTAGTACGCGAGATTGTGTCATCACATCTTCGTCTTGCCGCTTTTCGTCTCTTCTTTTGCCTCCGACCACGTTTTGGCAAGATCCACCTGGTGGTTTTATAGGTTCTCTATCCACTTGAGGCCATAGCTTTTTCCCATTTATCGGCATTACTAGATTCTCATAGCATCTCAAATAGGTATTCACCTTATAACATTCATGAACGTAGTTTAATGGATCATCCCTGTAATCCATGATTGCAAAGCACATGCATGCCCACAAGGGATCCCAGTAAGATCCCACCTTCGACAAGCACATGTTCTACTATGAATATCAACCACGAACTCACCATCTTTTCCCTTGACATACCATTGAGATCCACCATTCCACTCGACCTCATTGTTCCCTGCCATCTCAATATGTGTCATGAGTTTTTTAACAATTTTGGGACATATATTAGACCCGGCTCTCATCATCTTATCTCTTCGACTATGTATCCTCTTCATAAAACCAATATGCATGTCAATCAACATTGTAACAATTGATTTTTCTCTGTCTTCTAAAACAACGTTGTTGAAGCACTCACACAAATTGTTAAGTAATATATCACTCTTAACATAAGTCAAAAAATGTGACTTACTCCATTGCTTTGCCGTCCTTTTCATCAACCAATCGTATCCAAAGAATACTATCCTGTTTAAGCTTATCCATCCAAAACAAATAATCAACAATGGTGGTGGATTTTGCGACTCTCCAAAGATACTCTTTTAAGGCCAACCTTTGAAGTCGGGTCCTAAAGAAATTAGTGTACATGTGCCTAACACAAAACCTATGTTACGCCTCGGATACATGTCCTCAATTACATTTTGCAACCCTTTTGCCGATCACTCATGAAAGTCCATTCTCGTGAGTTATCAATCCCCGTGTCATCACCCAAATTGTCGACAAACCATCGCCATGTCGTTTGTGTTCTCCTTCTCAACTATAGCAAATGCAATGGATAAATTGAGTCATTAGCATCAAGTGCTATTCTTTGTCAACATTTGACCCCCAAACGTCCCTTTCAAAAACAACCATCCAACCCTAGTAGTTGCCTACAACCTGCTTTGAATCCCAACTTGCATGCAGATAAACATACATAAATTCTCTGAAATTTGGACTCATAAATGGCAATCCTACAAGTAGAGCCCGGATTTGTCTTATCCAACTTATGAGCATATGACCAAAGCAGTCCAAACTGGTGCTCATCACTCCCCTCAATCAATATCCTAGCCCACCTTCTAGCCCTCCAAGCAGTAACTTTGTTAATGCTTAGTTTCAAATCATCCTTCACTGCCTTTCTGATCAGTTTTGTTTTCCATTGAAGGTCTACCCTGAATGTGTCTAAATACCTTTCAGCAATATATTTAGCAGTGCAATGCCTATTCATCCTATCTCTAACGCATGTGTGGGTGGGATTGTATGATTTAACCTGCACGCAATCCAACTTTTTATTCAATGAGGCCCAAATCCTCCACTTACAACCCAATTTGCAAATTGCCTGAGTCCTTCTATCGTCGTTTGCTTTCGAACCTAAAGTTGCACCTACTCACTACCCCATGATTTTTGATTGCTTTTTACGAACAACTCCATGTCCTTAGCGTTTTCCCAACTTCAAACTTAGGATCAAACATCTGTACTTCCGGAACAAAATTAGGAAACCTATAATTGTTCTCCTCACTAGATGAATAATCAGTATGTAATTCCTCCGACGATGGATAATACGTGTCATCATCCGACTCGACCTCTACATTACCTTTGGATAGATGTGCTTCTTCAACTACAGGGTCCGCATTTAGTCCGACAGCTACTCTCTCAGGAGCATTACTGTCAAACTCAAACTCTCCATCATTCACATCATCGTCGGAGTCACAAAACTGCACATGAGGAACGACGACTTCATCTTCCACATTTTCTCCACCATTGCCGGCTTCTGCAATGTAGACATTACACAAATCATTTTCAGCAGAAAATCGTATTCTGGAATGTACTACATGAACAATACAGATAAATAATGTAATATTAGATTTTACCTCCACGTTCTTGCTCCGTGTTTGCCTCCAATAACAACTCTTCAACCAATAATGCGTTTTCCATGATTGGGGCTCTTTTTTTGGGGCAGAGATCGCAGAATTGAATACGTTAGAAATGGGTCAAATTTGTTCAAAATCGTGTTTACAGGACAAGTCGATTTGGGCGACAATTAGGGTTCTTGGGCGATTTGGGTTTTCCAATTTGGGGCTCTTTTTTTGGGGAAGAGATCGCAGACTTTGAAGATTAGAAATGGGTCTATTTTGTTCAAAATCGTGTTTGTAAAAGTGGCGTTTTGCTGAGGTGGCCAATTTAATTTGTGTTTTTATTAATTGGACATTTGTTCGCCACGTGGCCACTTCCGTCCGAATTGATTAACGTTTTGCTTAAGAGTGATGGATGAGAAAACGTTTGCTAAGTTGGGTGAGCATTGGGTTACCTTTTAAAGAAGGGTGAGTAAGTAGTAACCTGAGGAAAGATTGGTGGCCATTCATTAATTTAACCCGTCGCCAAATGTGCTGGAAATATATGCTATCTGGGAAATTATAAATCCTGCACTTCTATTTTTATCCCTTTGACATTTTGATCCTCAACATTTATGTCTAGTATTCTTTTTTAATTTTTTAGGTCACCCCATAATTGTTCAAATTCATGCGATGCCATGAAGTTATCATAACAAATATTTGATTATTTATCTCTATAATAAGCTATATATTAAATTGTAATTATATGGAATATCTAATTAATATGGCTATTAAGTAATATGTTGATTAGGTCTTACAGACATCTAAATTGAGTACATGCTTTGTAATATGTGGAGACTGGATCCTAGTCTAATTAAGATTGATAGATTTATAATTGGACTAGAGTATACGAAATATTATAATTAAGGGTTATGGTCCCCTTGGTCAATTACAATTTTTTGCTCTTCTCTTCTACACCATTATAGATAGAGATTCTATTGAGTATTATTGAAGTGATTAGACTGTGGAAGATCCAACTCTCTCGATTTTAACACCAATGGAGACATGTGCTCTTCTAAATTAATTGTACTTGATAATTTGGCATGATATATGGATTCATTAATTATGTTTATGTAGTTAAAGATTAGAAATTTTATTTCTAACAATTGGTATCAGAGTCAATATCATGTTAAAAGTTGAATTATCAGTATGATAATTGTTTTAGTCAATTTATTAAATGCTCAAACCGTACACATGAAAAAAGAGATGTATGTCAAATATAACCTTATCTCTTTATTCTACATGAATCTACTCATATGCCTGTTTTCTTCCTTGCAAATACATATGTACAAATAGAAAGTGGGTTAATATATGTTGCCTTCTTCTTCTTTGCTCCAATATTTTTCTCGCGAAATTGATTTGGAGACAATATATGGTGTATAAGGATGGCAAAAAAACACCCGCCCGCCTCGCTTATTCGGGTAATAGAGTGTCCGGGGCACGTACGCCCATGACCGAGCCCACCAATTTTTTTTTTTGTAAAATCATAACATCCTACTTATTAGGGTAATATGGGCGGGTCTAGGGCAGCCCTACCCCGCGACCGAATCCACCAATTTTTTTTTTGTAAAATCATAATATAATACAAATTAAAATTTTGCTAGAAATGAACTAAAGAAGAATCGAACTTAGGTTGAAGTTATAAACTATAAATCTCAACCACTACACCACAATATCAATCTTGTATTTTTTTTGTTTTGTTTAATTATTTCTTTTATTTTAATTATTTTGTTCGGGCTTTTAAAAATAAATCGTGGGGGGGTTGGCGGGTCAGTGAGTTGCCACGCCCCACGAATTCGCAGGTCGCGGGGTGAGTCGGGGTAAAAATTTCGTGGGATGGAGGCCGACCCGTCCCAAATTTTTCATAAGTTGTCCACTAAAATTTTAAATTTTGTAATTTTAACTCTGAAGTATTAAAATTTCAACTCTTGGGTCCTCTAAGTTTTTAATCTTAAAGTTTTTCTTCAAAAATTCTCAAATTCTTGATTCAAATGTCTTATATTTCGAAGTGAATAATATTAATATAATATGTTGCCAAAGTAACATATATTGTGTTGATTTGTTTGTTTTGCAATATAAAAATAAGTATATTTGTTATTTATGCGAACAATGATCGACCCAAATGAAGATTATTATTTGATCAAGTAACATACATACTTGTGGCTAGTAAATATGTGATAATTATAAAAATTTCATGTGGACAATAAGTCGGTCCAAAGAAAGATTTATTGTTTGACAAATTTATTATCTATATTTGATTATCATGAAAAATACCATTTACAATTGATGTTTATGTCCAAAGACTAAATATCAATATTGTGCTAGGAATCTTGTGACGGGCCCACCAATAAAATACATGCTTTTGGATTATTGTATCATGATTATCGGTCGTGAGTTTACTTTCTTTTCTTTTCTATTCACCTATAGGTTGTGCTTCCACAATATCCGCCAACATCAATTCCATTCTTATCCTTAATAGCTCAGACTTCAAACAATGGGAATAGAATATAATGATTGTTCTCGGTTGCATGGATCTTAACATTGCACTTCAGACAGAACTACCTTCCCTCTCACTGCAGAAAGTTTCGTTGAGGCAAAAAGGGACATAAACATCAATTCCATTCTTATCCTTAATGGCTCAGACTTCAAACAGTGGAAATAGAATATAATGATTGTTCTCGGTTGCATGGATCTTAACATTGCACTTCAGACAGAACTACCTTCCTCTCACCGCTGAAAGTTTCATTTGAGGCAAAAAGGGACATAGAGAAGTGGGACCGTTCTAACCGCGTGAGTCTGACAATCATGAAACATTATATTCCATAAACTCTCAGGGGCTCTATATCTAATGAACAAAATGTTGATAAATTCCTTAAAGATATTGAACAACGTTTTTCCTTCTTGATAACCTTATTTCCATGAGGTATAAAAGAAAAGGGAATATAAGAGAGTACCTAATGGAAATGTCCAATCTCACTTCTAAGCTTAAAGCGCTTAAGTTAGAGATGTCTGAGGACTTGCTAGTACATCTTTTTGATTTCTCTTTATGCACAATATGGACAATTTAAAATAAGTTACAACACCCAAAAAGATGAATAGAATCTTAATGAGTTCATATCTCAATGTGAGCAAGAAGAGTAAATGCTTAAGAAAGATAGGACTGAAAGTGCTCACCACTAATCCTTAGGATAAAAAGGAAAATGATAAAAGAAGCTGTAGTTGGGGCACCATAACAAAAATTGCAAAAGAAACAAGATAAGGCATTCACCTATTACTTTTGAAAAAAGGGTGGACACGTGAAAAAAGAATGCCCTAAATACATCGAATGGCATGTTAAGAAAGGTAAACTTTTCACTTTGGTTTGGTTTGTTCTAAAGTTAATTTAGCTTCTGTACCTAAACATATATGGTGGATGGATTCCGGTGCTACTTTCACGTAAGTGTATCTATGTAGGGTTGCATGTGGAACTAAAAGCCAATTGATGCTGAAAGATTCATCTATGTAGGCGATGGCAATACAGTTTCACTTGTGGCTATTGGCACTTTTAGGTTATTATTAAGCACTAGTCAATTTTTTAATTTAGAATAGATTTACGTTGTACCATTATTTAGACGAAATTTAATTTTTATTGCTGAATTGGACAAATATGGTTTTCTTAGTTCAATTGGAAACAATAAAATTACTCTATTTCGAAATTCGAATCTTATTGATATTGGTTCTTTATGTTTGAAAGATAACATATATTTGTTAAATACCAATGCCTCGTATAATGAAACTTTCCATACAAGTTCACACATTACAATAAATAAATTAACTGATAAGGATTCTGCTGCATTGTGGCACAAACGCTTATGGCATATCTCTAAACAGATAATTAAAAACTTGTGTCAGATAGGATTCTTAAGCCCATTAATTTGACAAATTTTCAAGTCTGTGTCGAGTGTATAAAGGGAAAACAAACAAACATTAGAAAATTATGAGCCAACAAAAGTTCTGACGTCTTATAACTAATTCATACTAATATTTGCGGACCATTCCCTATAACTTGATGAAATGGTCAACAAGATGTTATTATGTTTGATTATTCACGTTATGACTAACTATATTTAATTCATGAAAAGTCTCAATTACTAGACGTGTTTAAGGCCTTCAAAGCTGAAGTTGAAATTCAACTTGGCAAGAAGATTAAAGCCGACAAATCTGATCGCGGTGGCAAATATTATGGCAGATATGACGGATGTGGTAAACAACATCCGTGACCTTTTCGCTAAATACCTAGAAGAATGCAAGATCGTCCCACAATACACAATGCCGAGAAAACCTAGCATGAATGGTGTTATCGAGAGGCTTAAACTTAATGACATGGTAAAAGTATGATTAGTCATTCTTCTTTACCGAATCACTCGAGAGAAATACTAAAGATCGAAAGATATATCCTTAATGAGGTTCCAAGTAAAGCGGTAACTAAAACCCCTTATGAACTTTGGATCAGCAAGAAAGTCTGGTATTAGGCACTTGCACATTTGGAGATGTCCAACTAAAGCGATGTCCAACAGGCCAAGTGAAAAAAAAAACTGGACTCAAGAACTGTAAGTCGCTATTTTGTTGGATACCCTGAACAGTCTAGTGATTATAAATTCTATGATTCCTTGACTAGGTCTTTTTTGAGACGAAAAATGCAAAGTTCTTTAAGAATGTTGAGTTTGGAGGAAAAGATAAGGTTATGAACATCATCTTCATCGTTGTCGATGTTAACAATGATCGACATCGACATTGTTCAACATGTTTAACTGGATTATCAAGACAACGTTAACAACTTTTCTATCCAAAATGAAGTTGTTGCTCCTGATTTGCAAACTCAACAATCTCAAGAACAAATAACATTGTGAAGATCCACTAGAGAAATGAGAATGGCGGTTCTGGATGACTATATCGTTTTTCTTCAAAAACATGATAATGATATAAGAATGGTGGAAGATGATCCAACCAACTTCCATCAAGCCAATCAAAGTTTTAATTCTCAAAAGTGGATTGATGTCATAAAAGATGAGTTGAAATCTATGAAAACAAATGACGTTTGGGATCTCCTCGAATTGCCTATCAGTGTGAAGCCTATTTGTTGTAAATAAATATTTAAAACCAAAAGGGATTCAAAAGACAATGTTGAGAGATATAAGGCTCGTCTGGTTGCTAAGAGTTTCACTTAAAAAGAAAATTGATTATAAAGAGACTTTCTCTCCGATTTCATCGAAAGACTCTTTCAGGATAATAATGACTTAGTAACTCATTTGATTTGAAGCTACATCAGATGGATGTAAAGACTGCATTTCTCAATGGTGGTATTGAAGAAATAATATATATGGTGCAACCAAAAAACTTTGTATCAGGTGATCCAAAGAGAATGGTCTGCAAATTGAAGAAATCCATTTATGGTCTCAAGCAAGCTTCTCGTCAATGATATCACAAATTTCATCAAGTCATTACTTCATTTGGTTTTGAAGTAAATACAATGGAAGATTGTGTATACCATAAGTTCAATGGGAGTAAATACATCTTTCTGGTCTTATATGTCTATGATATACTGCTTGCTAGTAGTGATATGGGCTTATTGCACGAAACCAAGAAATTTTTAACTAAGAATTTTGAAATAAAAGATTTTGGAGACGCCTCTTTTTATTAGGCATACAGATACATCGAAATCGCTCTCGATGTATCCTTACATTATCACAAAAGAGCTATATCGAAAGAATTATCGAGAGATTCGGCAAGAAGGAATAGAAACCAGAAGATACACCAATTTCTAAGGAAGACAAATCCAGTCTCATTTAGTGCCCAAAGAATGAGTTTGAAGTAAGGAAAATATGAATATCCATTATGCATCGCCTATAGGGAGTCTCATGTATGCCCAAGTATGTACACGTCCGGATATAGTGTTCATAGTGGGATTCTTAGTAGATATTTAAGTAACCTTGAGATGGATCATTGGATTGCGGTCAAGAGCGTTATCGTTATTTCTGTAGTAAAACAAAAGATTACACGCTCACCTATCGAAAATCGGATCATTTGGAGATCATTGGGTATTCTAATTTCGACTTTGCTGGATGCCAAGACAGTAAGGGATCCACGTCGGGCTATATTTATATGCTGGTTAGAGGAGCTATTTCATCGAAGAGTGTTAAGCAGACTTTCATCTACCATGGCAGCTGAATATATAGCTTGTTATGAGGCATCAAATCATAGAATATAGTTGCGAAATTGTCTCTAGGTTGTGTGTTGTAGATGGTATTGAAAGACCATTGAAGTTACATTGTGACAATAGATCAATTGTACTATATTACAACAAAAATAGAAGCTCTACGAAGTCTAAGCACATAGACATCAAGTTTCTTGTTGTTAAAGGAAAAGTTCAGAGTAATCAAGTGTCTATAGAGCATATCAGTACAAATTCCATGATTGGAGATCCGCTCAGCAAATGGTTACTGCCCAAGGTGTTTTATGAGCACACTGCTCAAATGGGTGTTATATTATTTGATGATGTGTTGGTTTAGTAGAAGTTTGTTGTTTTGATATGATAGACATGTTTTATGATTATTTTGAATAATAAATAATTTATTTCTGTAACTGAAAATGTGGTTTGACATTAATATTGGAAAACTCTGGTATGATATTGTTAAAGAATAAAGTAGGACCAGTTGGAAATAGACACGTGTTAAGATTACATTGCATGTAATTTTCATGCTATACATCCATACTTGATCCGTGTCATTAAATATGTTGGTATGATGACCATTGAAGGGTTTAGTTACGAATTAATGTGACGAATACCGCTTTGATCTCATACTGATGCCCAGCCCTTCCCCCCCCCAAAGTCTGAACAGACATTACGAATTAATGTTTACGAATTAATGTCTGAACAGATCCGTACAGTATATAATTTGGCATAAAAATAATAGAGAAGTAGATGAATTCAAGAAAAGATTTCTTTTATTCAAGAAGGCTTGTAACTACAAGCTTATTTAATTACAAAGTTGAAGATCCAAATGGATCTACTATCTTTGAGGTGATTAACCTCTGTACATTGGTATGTGCTCGAAGCTAGGATTTAATGAAGTACAACAAAGCTTAGGATTAGTTCTGCTCTCATACCATGAAAGTAGTGCATTTTAACTTTTCTCTATATTTCAAAGAGTATATTTAGGGGTACACAAGAAGAAAAGATCATTTTTCCTTTTATGAAATTTGTAAAAGGCTTTGTATGTTAGGTAAAATATATCCGTCGACCTTTAGTGTATTTATTTAGCATAGAATAGTCAATTACTATTCCAACATTACATCTTCTTTTCTTACCATGAGGGCCCCCCTCCCCCCTAAAAAAAACATAACCCGCTCCTATGCACCCATATAACCAAATTTATCCCAACCTCTACTAATTAAATCTATTAATATCGCCCTGCCCTATTTGCTCCTCTCCCAAGTGTTACCTACTTAAAAAAAATTGTTTTGAAGGCCCAGTGATAAATATCAATAGCCCAGGCGCCAGCCCAATAACCATAGCACAACACTAGCAACCCTTTTGTCTTGATTAAACTATCAACCCATTTTTCCATCAGCCTTTTCTGTTTTCTCGTTCAACCATTTTCACAACCATCAACTCTTTCACGCTTAGGCTCAGATTTTTTATTATAATATGTTTTTGGAATCGCCTCGATGAGCCGGTTAAGACTAGTCGCTTTGCCACTACTGAAAATGGATTCTTGTTGTTTGAAGTCGTCTATGTAGTTTATAATTGCAATTTTTAGTTTTTTATGTCTATTTTTGCTTTTTTGCATTTAAAATTGCAATCTTTAAAGATTATGACTTATTTAAAAATATTATATTTTCATTAAAATAGGCACACACAAAAAATTTCGGGTGCGCTGTCCCCGAACCCTCGTATGGTTCCTCCTCTTTCTACCACCCTTTACCATATTCTAACTCCACTCATGGATATAGTATATGGACCAAATTGTAATTACAGAGATTTTCAAGACAATATAGCAATTTAAGTGTACACATAAAGTTTAAGATATAATTGTTTCGGATAACATATGTAGCTCGAGTGGGAGATTGTTGGATTATTTATCTCTATAATGGGCAACTTATTAAATTGCAATTATATGGGCTATCTAATTAATAGGGCTATTAAGTGATCTGTTGATTGGGCTCTAAAAATATCTAAACTGAGTACGAACTTTGTAATGTGTAGAGATCGGATCTTAGTCCAATTAGAATTGATGGACTTCTAATTGGACTAGGGTATACATAATATTATAAAAAAAAGTTATAGTTCCCCAGGTCAATCACAATTTTTTGCTCTTATCTTTTACACTATTATAGACAGAGATTATATTAAGCATTATTAAGGTGATTAGACTGTAGAAGATCCAACCCTCACGATTTCAACACTAACAGAGATTAGAGACAGGTACTCTTCTAAATTGATTGTACTTAGTAAATTGGCACGATATATAGATTCATTAATTATGTGTATGTAATTAAAGACTAAAGATTTTATTTTTAACAAACAAAATGAATAATTCGCATCTAGTAACAAGATATAATATAATCTTTTTACTATATACAATATATTGTTAACTTTGGATGTTAAGTTATTGAAAACATAATCTCATTATGATTATGTAAAATGAATCGAGGGTTTTTGTGGTTTAAACTTGTCGTAAACAAATAGTGCATTGTTATTGAAGATATAAAAGATAACATCTACATGTCAATTAGAATTTTAATGATTCCCAAACACAATAGCATGTTTTTGTTGGAAATTAGCACGTGAATTATTCTGAATATTTTTTTTTAATTCAATAAGTTAAGGTTTTTACTAGATGTTCACGTGTTTGTTATAATCAAATATTAAGGATTTAGAACTATACCTAATCGATATTTGATTACAGAATTCAATCTAATTCATGAATTTGGCGCTCCTAGTCTTCAAGCCTTCTATGGTATTTTCTAAATAATAAATTATATCGGTGTGTGAGTACCTTTCAATTAAACCTAAAGATAATTCCTAAAAAAAGTCAACCATGATAGCTGGAAAAAAAACTACACTAAACAAGCTCTTAATTGTGAAAATTAGGTACTCCATCTTCTTTCTTTTTTTTTTTTTTTTTTTTTTTAGAATTTGAAATTTACTATATTATGTTTTTTTTTTTATCAACTTTACTATACATCATATTTTTTGTTGAAAAATTGAAAATTAATTAATTTTTGTGTGTGTGTGTGTGTGTATATATATATTTATTAATTATTTTACAACTTGTGATTGTTATTAAGTTAATTATGGATTTAAAATATCATTAAAAAATCCTAAAATTAAGCGTTTAATTAAAGTTAGATTATATTTCACATTGCTTCATTTCAAACTCTCTCTTCTATTATCTCATAACTATTTCACCTCCATTATCAATTTATTATTTGCTAAAGGGAAATAAATTATCGTCTAAGAATCATTCTATTCGAAGAAATAGATTTTTCTTATCAAAATCTAGGAAAGAATGAGCGTCTTGATGGATCTAAAGAAACAACGTCTTTCTACTTTTATGAAAATTGGGCAAACTTTTATTTTCTTAATTTTTGTTGTGCATATCAAATCAATTCTTTAGGTATATGTCGATAACGATAGTATCCATACCAAATGTCCTAGCAATATGTCCAATATTTACAGAACTTTTGTTTAATTAATTACTTTTTTCTTCCTAGCGACAAATAAGTAATGGAAAAAATGTGCATTTGTTAATGCCACTAAATGTTAATGTTATCTCGGTCAATGATACTTTACAAAAAAATTTCAAAGATTTGAATTTTATGTACATACAAATTGCTTGTAGTATAAAAAAACTATTCTAATTGTTGAACAACTTATATCCTACGATTCTATCTGTATTGTATTAGAAATCAAATATAATTACGTCATAATGAGTACTTATCTTTTTAATTGTCATTGTTACAATCTGTGTTATTGTAGGGGCAACTATGTTTATGGTTGTTACTGCACTTTGTTGTTATTGTAGTATCAGCAATGTAGATAGTGTCGAACAATCATTGTTACTACCGTTAGTGCATATAGTTACACTTATTACTACAACTTATTAATGTCCACTGTTTAAACAACGAGTTGTTTTGTTTTTTAAAACTTTAATTGCTGCCGTGTTTTGTTATTGCATATTGGTATAATTGTACAATTATTTTTTTAGCGTGAAGATTTTGATTATGCAATTTTGAATTTTGATTGAATTGATAGGGTATAATGTGGAGCGATGAGGTAGTTTAGAAGATAAATAAATGTTATAGAGAGGAGAGAGAATCTATTTAGATAGTGAGTGATTTTTGTTTCTTATTTTCTTTTTAGGCAACTTATATTAATTGTGATTATTAAATGATTAGCAATATTTTTTAACAGGATATTAGAATTCATGATTACTTTTCAATTCATACATAAAATTCAGTATTTTTCAATTTTCATTTAATTTCTAGTGTATATATGTAAATTTTCCAACTTAATTAGAAAGAGTCCAGCGTGAATTAGGTCCTAAGTTCAAACCGCCAACCCAATCCAATCCAAAACAACCATATTTTGATCAAAATCAAACATGTTGAGTTGGACCCAAAATTGAAGTAACCCAACTCGTGTCATTCCCTACCTTCGCCAATGATTTTCTCCACAGCCTATATTTGATTGAAGAGCAAAAATGCTTAGTTTCTTAGATTTATTTCTTAATATATAGAGAAATATTGAAATTTATAAAATTTATTAAAAAACATATGAAAATTGAGAAATAAAATTCTCAACCATTACGGCTTGCTTGAGAGTTTTATTTTATTAGTTTTGATCGATTTTGAATAAGATAGTTTATAAAATGTTAAAAAATTGGTGCTTCTAAGTTTTTGGAGCACTGGGCCATGAGTTTTAAACCGCAAAAAATCGGTGAACTGTAATTTGAAAGCGTATTTCTCAACCCTCAAATCGGTGGTTTATGATTTGTTCTTCAAATTTTCTTCCAATTTTACCCCATTCCAAGCAATTATTTTCAATACTTCTAAATTTAATATTTGTAAAAATAAAAGAACATATACAAAATTAAAAAACACATGCAATAACACAAATTTAATTTTATATTTTCAATGATAAGTTGATATATAAAAATTTTAAAATTTAATTTAATTTTTTTTTTATATATGGACATACATATAATTTTATTCTCTTATAAAACTTTTAGAACCACTAGATAATAAATTTTCGAGTATTGGTTGGATCGTTTAAAAAATCGTTACTAAAATCACATAAAGTCACTCCATTCATAAACGTCCAAAACCTAGACTTTTAAAAAACCCTCATAACCAATACTTCAAAACTACCAAGTTGCACCTCAATAATTAACAAGTTTCGTTCTTAACATCAAGAGCTCATATTTTCTTATTTTTTCGGCATAATTGAGTTTTTGACCTAAATATATATCATTTATTCTCTTTAGTTATTTTGATTTTTCAATTATATTTGAGCAACAAATTTATCTTCCTTTTTTTTTTTTGGTTTCTTACTTCAATTCATGCAAACTTTTATGAATACTCAATGCCTCTTATTTTATTGAAGGAAAATCAATTTCACCGTTCATTTAATTTTGTTAAAAATTATATATTTTTTTTGTTAATTATAATAAAAATTGATAAAACTTATAGATTCATGAAATATGTAGTTAAAATTAATTATTAAATTTGACTTTAATTTTTTAACAAATTTTTAGACAAAATCAAACAAAACCTAAGAATGATCCTAAATGGTCCCATTTGAGAATACGGTCAGTGTAAAATCCAAATTTGTGGAACAGAATATTGCACACCATACAAAAGATTAAAAATTAGATTTTTGTAGACTGGATTGGTCCTAAAGGGTCATTAGAACATTTTCAATCTGCACTCGATAAATTGTGGTTGACGTGGCGATTAAATGTATTTAACTTGTAGATTATGTAGAATAAATAGGCGGTGAAAGTTCAAAATTCTCTCTACAATGGATTCCTTCTACAATCCAATAATATTGATTACGTGGCATTTATTTTTTAAATTAAAAATAATAAAACTAATCCACTTAATGTAATTTTAAAAATTAAGTAAAAAATTAAAAAGTCTTGACTCATCCAATCATGAGACTTCTAGGTGTAGAAGAAGTCTCATATCTTCTATTTTTCGGTCTTATGTCATTTTCACATAAGATTCCATTGTGTATTGGAGAAGTAATTTTAATAGACATTGTCTATTTGATGATGCCAAGACATCATTTTGTCCAATCTATTGAATACATTGGAGATGCTCTTAGGCCAAATAGATGCCGATCCCGTGTTTTGAAAATTTGGATTTTCTATCTTATTATTTTTGTTATACGAGATTTGAAAATTATTGTTAAGATTTCGATGTAGGTTGGAAATAATCCTTTTGTTCCATATTTTAAAAACACTACTATTTCATGTTGATCAGTAGAAAGGCCGAGATCTTTATAATTTTTTAAAACTGAAAAATAGACATAAATAGAAAAAGAACAAGAGGAACACAATCAGCAGTGTACGTGTCAAAAGTAAAGGGCCTATACATGCATGTCTGCCACGCTGTTTGGAATTGCTATATATATGTAAGTTGTAACAAGAGGGTCGTACAGTGAAATCTTGCAAGTAATCTAGAGAGAGATAAATGGAAACAGTTGGTGTGGTGGAGAGATATCCTGCATTGTCACCGGAGGCGCCACTAGCGCCGGTGACCGTCGATCGTCCGGTCCGTACAGACTTGGAAACCTCCATTCCAAAGCCCTGTAAGTTCTTATGTCGGTTGAACCATTTTATTCTTCGATTTTGCAATCTTTTACTCTTTTTCTCTGCTGTACGAGAATTAAGATATGCCAAGAGGATTGGTTGCTCCCGACACGTACCATCCCACCGGAACACCGGGTCACGTTCATAACAACTTGAGTGTTCTTCAACAGCATGTAGCTTTCTTCGACCAAGATGACAACGGCATCGTTTATCCCTGGGAAACTTATGCTGGTAACTTGATTATTCTATAAAATGGAGGTCGGATTTTGTAAGATTTACTAATTATAAGATTAAAAATTTTATTTACCTTCATTAGCTTGACATATTTTTTGTAATACATATAACTTATTCTTAATAAATAATTTACTTCAAGTCACGCTTATATTTTTATCGTTTATTATTTGATATGCAATTTATATTCTAATATGCCCGTAAAAAATGGTGGGTCTCGGATATTTAGAATTTTTAGAGTCTTAATTATTCGTTAGTATCTTTGGAGAAGTGTGATATTTTATAAACATATTCAATAGAACTCACAATTTATAATTACAAAATTTTTTTATCAAACTATAATGGGATGTGATATTGTATCTAAAACTGGGGTTCATCTCAAGTGCTATTAATCTTTATTCTTTATTCGACTAGAGATTTTACCTTTTAACACAGGGACCCTCTCCGTGTACTTTCTATCTTTTTAAATTCTTCTTTGACAGGACTGCGCCAAATTGGGTTCAACACAATGGCGTCTCTTATAATAGCTATTGTCATTAACATGGGGTTAAGCTATCCAACACTTCATGTAAGTTAGTGTGCCTGCTGGCTGCCTTTATGTACATACTCAAAACTTTGATGGTGCTGCAGCTGCTAATGGTTTCATTCTTTTTAGGGTTGGATACCTTCTCCTTTGTTCCCTATATACATACATAACATACACAAGGCCAAGCATGGGAGTGACACTGGAACTTATGACACTGAAGGAAGGTCTGCATATTACTGTATATATCTTCTACTCGATGTTCTATCGAAAGGTATACAGAATTCAATGTTGCAGGTACTTCCCTGTGAATTTTGAGAACATGTTTAGCAAGTATGCACGCACGGTGCCTGATAAGGTTACGCTCGGAGAATTGTATGACTGAAGGGAATCGACAAGCATTTGACATCTTCGGATGGTCTGTATTATTGTGTTCTACATTTCATTTGTTGTTGGTGGTGGTTTAATTTTGATTTTGCAGGGTTGCAAGCAAAATGGAATGGGAAGTTCTCTATGTTTTAGCGAGGGACGACTACGGTTTTCTGTCTAAGGAAGCCATTAGACGATGCTACGATGGGAGTTTGTTTGAATATTGTGCCAAGATGCAAATGGGAGCAGAGAAGAAGATGAAATGAAACAAATTCTAGTTTCCGCTTTCTATTGTAAATGAGATTGTGCGAGTGTTTTTGTTCACCCACTAGTTTATGTATACATGCATATTGATGCTGAAATCTACCCACCTCTTTGTTGCCTTAAAATGTCCAAACAAAAAACATACTTTACACTCGAAGGTCCACAACGCACCAAACGAGGCACAATCTAATAATTTTAGGATGACTTACCCATTTGATCCAGTTCATATAATGTCCTTTTCCGGATCCGGAGGAAATGCATTTCACCTACATCTTATAGGAAGATTAATGGAGGGCCCTTATTAATTTACTAATTCAAAGCAATGTATACGCAAAAATAGAGTTACCAGTTCTAGGGCTTTTCAAAAACAACAGTTTATTCTTTGATCTTTATGCTCTCATCACTTCCTTTATTTCACTCATTACAGCAAGATTCTTCAAATTTGACAGTTTTAATTCATTCATCACGACCAGAAATAATCGAGGGCATAACGCTACAGCACACGACACTAAATTCAGAAGGCACTTTGGTTAAATGATGAAGCTATGCACCTGGAAATTCCTAACCAAAAAGATCAGTAAAAGAAAAGAGAACAAATATTGGAATACAACTGGACCTGCCATAAATATAATCTCTAAAATCCTAGCTTATCGCAAATGGTGTATATCCCATATTAGCTTCAGAAAAATCAGAAATTTCAAGGTTAACTAGACATAGCTAGTTATTCTTAAACTATGGCATTGGCTGCACTAGCAATCCTTGGCCAGAGATCAGCACACTCCTTCCCAATTGGACCGGTAATAGCAGAACCTGAAGCACAACAAATACAATCTGAGTATAGAATATCACAAGTTATTTAAGATAATATCAAAGCCAACCATTAGACATCCATTGTCATATTGAGGACGCAAAGACAGAAGAGAGACAGACATAATACACAACAGAAATCTAAATTATGTCCAGGACTACCCCACGCACACCATTACGTATCAAAAGTCTTTAAAGAAAAGTAAAACTTGAATTTAATTGTTAACTGGACAGACAGTACCTTTCATTTCACCCTTTGGGTTTACTATAACACCGGCATTATCTGCAAAAGCAAAAAGTGAAAAAATTAACATCATATTATAATTGTACGGTGAATAAGCAATATTCTTCAGTTCTTTATAGCACGGTAAAATAGAACATATAACCAATCCATACAATCCATTGATAATCCTAACAGAAACACTGATTATGCTTAGATACAGAAAACAGACAACTAAAAGAGTTTGCATGTAGGGTCCAAATGGAGCAGATATGATTTTGAAGAAAATGATCACATCCGTAACGAGGGACACTTTTCAATGTTCCAGACAAGTAACTGTATCAACACCAGAATATGCAGATGGATACCTGACTTATGCCTGGTATATAAGAAACAGGTATAAACACATTTCCCTAATTTAATACAATTTACTATATATCCAGCAAGAAGAAAATAAGAAATTAACCAAATTGCACAAGGCAGGATTCATCAAGGTAATTCCACTCCATAAATTATTAATGGTTGGCTGGTTTAGAAGAGTATCCCATCCTCTTGCGCAGATAACCTGTGTTACCAGGCCAAAAACGCATGAAGACACCCCAAAACCAGCATCAGGCCATTGTTATTTTCATTGAAGTCATCAAAGTTCCATTGGGTCATACAGAATTAGAAAGTTCAGCATATTCTAGAAACAAAACCTCAAACTCAAACATTGCTCTCAGCCACATAAAGACACTTAAAGGGATTACAAAATGAAGCAAGGACATCATTTGATTTGAGAAGGACTATCACATCACTCTCTTTTTTTCCTTTTTAGCTAAGTGATCATAACGAGTGAAAACTCATCGGTTATAGAAAAATGATAAATATTAATAGGCGCAGAGACATAAAAAACACAAGGAATGAAACAGGTACAACCTCAGTTTCCTAATTTATTAAATCTATTTTGGGAGATAGGAGAAACAATATTATATATTGGGTCGATATGGAGCAGATGTGAGATCCGTAGGTACCAATCACATCTGTAACGATAGACTCTTGTCAATCTTCCAGACTAGTAACTGTATTAACAATGGATGAAATGTTAATACATGACTAAGTCTGGTACCTTTGTATCTTTCAAATCAAGGGCAGGCTTGTCCATGATGAAGGAACCTGGTCAAGTTTTCCCTTTTAAATTTATTTACTCCATAGGTCTAAGTTCAAGGCTGTTCCAAGGCAACCATTTCAAGAAAGACTCAAATATCCCACTGGGCTTTCAGATTTCGCACACACAACTGATGAATGTTCAAACGAACTTCTCTACAAATGATGTAACATTCAAGGGCACTTCATAAGAGAGGAAAATGAAGGAATGCAGGGGTAAAAGGCCAAAGAAACTATACCAATCTTGACAGGAATGATAAAAACAATTTACCATCCGATATAGGGGTAGATTGGCAATTTAGATGTAGCTGGTCATGGGAGGTGCAGAGAAACCTAGGACGTCGAATACTCCTCGGCACCACATTACCAGCAAGTAAACAAGGAAATAACAGAACATAAACATCTATCTCAACATTAGATTTAGTGCTTGTTTGGTAAAGCTTTTCGTAGATTATAAACATTGGGTCCTACGGAATAATTGGATAAATACTATGGGTCATTCGGGATGTGTGAATAAAAATAATATTTGACCAACTTATAAATGCTTATAAACACTGATGACAAACATGCTATAAATATAATGGTTTAAAGTTACAGCATAGAACACGTTATGGCTTGTCATATATGCTAAAAAAGAAACTAAAAGTAAGTGCCGAAAGAAGCTAAAAGGAGGTCAATTTTAACTTCTTTTTTAGCATTTAAGCTCAGCAAAACATGCTCTTAAAGCATTGGAAATGTATCAACCTCGACAGAATGAGTCCATGAAAACAGAGAACTCACTAGGTATTATGGTTGATAGCATTTTAATATAGCTGGACTAGGAGGTATCATATCATGTATACATAACCCAAGCTGTATATGGAAGATGCAGACATCAAGATATGGCCTAACCAGCTAATGTTACTCAGCAACAGATTGTTAAACATATTACTGAAATCTCATCTTTCAGACGGAATAATAAAACATTAACTGTCAAATTCAAGCATAGCCAGCAAAATCAGTACTACACAGAAGGAAATGACAAAACAACCTTACCAAACATCTAGCTGATAACATTACATGAAATAAAATGGGGTAAATAGAAGCATAAAAAATCTAACAACCTTGACAGAGTGAGATTCAAGAAAACAGAGAACTCACTCGATCTTATGATTGAGAGCATTTTATTATAGCTGATCTCAGGAAGCATCATGTTATGTATACAGTACCCAAAATGTCCGTGGGAGATGTACATGACAAATCAAGATGCCGCTTTCATTATATAACTAGAGTAAATTTAACAAATACTCATCCAATTTTACCCACCATTAGCACTTGCTCATTCAACTTTGAAACATTATCCATTACTCACCCATCTATATTGAACCATGGGTGATGAATGAGCAATGGATGATGGATGAAAAATAGTTTGAGATAGATGGGTAAACAATTGATAATATTTTAAAGTTTGGTGAACAAGTTGTAGAAAGATTATATGTTGCACAAATTCGTGCAACACATTAATTACCAACTGCCACGTGTAGGGCAATTCACTCCACACACCCCTCCCCTACTATTTGATGTTGGTCCCCTCACCCCCCCAACCCACTTTCTTTTTGGTCAAAAATTACGACTTTGTTTCTCCCTCACCCCCAAAACATATTTGACATCCCCCCTTCCCTCCATCCAATTTTTCCACAATTGCGGTCATTCTCCTTCTCTCCTAAACCCCTCCAATTCCATTTTTAAATCAATAACACCTTCCCAATTCTTTTTCAAATTCCTAACTATTTATTTTATTGCGGATGACCCCTCCAATTATTGTGTGATGCATGATAATATATATATTAACTTTTTTCCATTATTTATTCAACTATAAATATACATGAATTAAATTCAAACATAGCATTATTGCAATATGGCTTATTTGCACAAATGGTCCACGACTTTTGCACTTACTGCGGGTTGAGGACCTATCTTTTATTTTTGGCAGTTTAGCCCCTATTTCAAATGTTTTTGGCGTCAATGGTCCTTTTCATGATTTTCCATCCATATCACCGTGAAAATTGACGGTATAAATTTTTTATTTAAAGGGCTTCTTTGCACAAATGGTCCCTAACTTTTGTAAAGGAAAATTTAGCAAAAGTCCCTAATCTTTCAAAAAGTGTTGAAAAGTTCCATAACTTTTTAATCCTAACACATATGACCTCAAATATTTTTGACAATTTTACCCATAACTTAAATAAATTAAAAATAACTCATAAACCTTTTCAAAAATACAAATAAGTCCTAAATCTTTTATTTTTTACTGATTTACACTTAATATAATAAAAAGTGTGTCATCAAGTCCCAAAATTTTTAATTTTGTTCACCAAAATGACATTTAAAATGTGTTTGATTAAAATCAAATTTTTTTAGTAAAAGTTGTTGAAATGTGTGGTTGAAAAGTTGTGGGACCATAAAATGTGTTGTTAAAATTAATTATTGATTTTGACTTTAACTTTTTAGCAAAATCAAAATTGAAAACAAATGGGCTCTTAGAGTCTCTACAGATTTTGTCCAGTGGTCCATTAATTAACAAAAAAATTATACCTATGATCAAAATTTTACCAATTTAAAATTTTAATTTATTTTTCATATCAATTACTAGAGGTGGCAAATGGGCCATTTCAATGGGCTAGCCCAGATAGGCAGGGTCCTGGCCTGGGAGGTGGTCCAATAAAAATTGATCAAATAAAAATTAGGTCAATTTAGTTTAAGACAACTAAGCCAATCTGACCGGCTTGATAAATTTTTTTTTGCCCAAGTCCCCCGCCCACACTTCAAACACTTCAAAAATTGATCAAATAAAAACTAGGCGAGCTTTTATTTTGTTTTGTTTTGTTTTTTTACAAAATTATAAGTAATTATTTTGAAAAATAAGTTAAAATATAAGTTGAAATGGTCCAACAAATAATGACCCATGTAAAATTGGGTCGGGATTAGCCCAATCCAATCTTTTAAATGACCGTCTAATTTCGGGTTGGGCACATCCATCTAGCCCATTTGCCGACTCTACCAATTACTAAATAATAATTAAAAAAAAATTCTTCACAATCTTCACCCCCCACCACCACTTTTTTTTAAAATTGGTATGAAAAATAAATTAAAATTTTAAATGGTCAAATTTTGATCATGGGTATAATTTTTTGTTAATTAATGGACCACCTGGACAAAATCTGAGAGACTCTAAGAGCTCGTTTGTTTTCAATTTTGATTTCGTTAAAAAAATAAAGTCAAAGTTAACAATTAATTTTAACCACACATTTTATGGTCCCACAACTTTTCAACCACACATTTCAACAACTTTTTACTAAAAAATCTGATTTTAATTAAACACATTTTAAATGTCATTTTGTTGAACAAAATTAAAAATTTTGAGACTTGATGACATACTTTTATTATTTTAAATGTAAATCAGTAAAAATAAAAAGATTTAGGACTTATTTGTATTTTTGAAAAGATTTATGAGTTGTTTTAATTTATTTAAGTTAGGAGTAAAATTGTCAAAAGAGTTTTGGGGTCATATGTGTTAGGATTAAAAAGTTATGGGACTTTTAACACTTTCTAAAAGATTAGGGACTTTTCTCGCAAATTTTTTTACAAAAGTCGGGGACCATTTGTGCAAATAAGCCTTTTTAAATTAAAAATTTCTACCGTCAAATTTCACGGTGATTTGGATGGAAAATCATGAAAAGGACCATTGACGCCAAAAACATTTGAAATAGGGGCTAAACCGCCAAAAATGAAAAGATAGGTCCTCAACCCGCAGTAAGTGCAAAAGTCGGGGACCATTTGTGCAAATAATTATTGCAATATTCCAAATATACTAAACGTATACAAAATAATATTGCAGATAATTTAAATCATAAATTACAAAACAAACTTAATCTAAAGAATCTAAGAAAGCGAGTACTGGTTATTGAAACATCTAACAGCAAGTAGCGTCGATATGTCGGACGATAGATTTACAAGCATTGATAGTAGCAACTTCGACACGGCCGCTGGTTTTCCAACAACCAGTACTCGTTTCCTTTAGATTAAATTTGCTTTGTAATTTATGATTTAAGATTATTTGCAATATCATTTTGTATATGTTTAGTATTTTCGGAATATCGCAATAATACTATGTTTGAATTTAATTCACGTATATTTATAGTTGAATAAATAACAAAAAAAAATTAATATTTATTATCATGCACCAAATAATTGGAGGGATCATCCACAATAAAATGGTTAAGAATTTAAAAAATAATTAAGAATGTGTTATTGATTTAAAAATGGAATTGGAGGGGTTGGGGGGAGAACAACCGCAATTGTGGAAAAAATGGGGAGTAGTTTTGGAGGAGAGGGATAAACAAAGCTGTAATTTTTTACGAAAGGGGGGTGGGGTGGGGGTGGGGTGGGTGGGTGGGGGGAGACACCAACATCAAATATTGGGGTTGGGGGGAGTGAATTGCACTGGTAATTTATGTGTTGCACGAATTCGTGCAACATATAATCCCTCACAAGTTGTAATATTGGGTAAAATTGGATGATTATTTATTAAATTTACTCTATCTGATATCTCATTGAAAAAGAATGGAATAAATAAAAATATACCCATCACATAGCCAGCAAAATCAATTATACATGGAAGTGCACCCACTAAAACCCAAACCCGTCCATTTATATTCACAAACAACCAATGCTCATATCTTATGATCACAGAAATCAATCCTATGCCAAAAAAAACCCCCCAAAACAATATTACAAGAATAATCCAACTTGCAAATAACACACGCAGCCAAAAACCCTTAACATAAACAAACAAACAAAAACACGAATCCAATAAAAGGATAATAATCATTAACAACAGACCTTCGAAATACATGAAAACCCCATCCTTTCGGCGCCACGGCTTACGTTGCCTCACGATAACAGCAGGCATTACCTTCTTCCTCAAGTCAGGCTTTGCCCTTCTTCACGGTGGCCATTACCATATCACCCACGCAAGCCGAAGGAAGTCGGTTCAGCCGGCCCTTTATCCCCTTAACGGAAATAATGTAAAGATTCTTCGCGCCCGTGTTATCTGCACAGTTCACTGTTGCCGCCACTGGCAAACCAAGCGACATCCGGAACTTGTTACCGGCCGACCCTCCCCGCCCTGTTAACAAATTTTCCAAATATAAAATCAAATTTACACGGAATCAAAGAATGGAAAACATAGTTTACTGGAGGAACTGACCTCGCTTGGACATTTTTGGTGTGCTGCCTGCAAATGTTAGGGTTCAGGAAGAGGGAGATTAAGATATATAGGAAATGGCTGGCGGAGCGAGGATTGGATTTAGGGTTTCTGCTTTTAGTATGGAAATTACTATGAGGACTTGGTCTTTTAGTGTAATACCATATGGATCCGTTTAGTTTAAAAGTAGTTTTTTACTAGATTTAAAAAAAAAATGATAAATGTATAGTTGAATAGTTGATAAAATTTATGGGTTCCTACGAAATAAGTAGTTTAAAATGAATTTAAAAAAATTCGACCAAACATGCTCTAAAAAAGCATATCGTTTTATGCAACATTGCTTACACGAATTTGAATTTTGAAATTAGTGGTTATATTTGTACTACTTGTCATATTACATTTTAAATTTTTAATTACATTTAAGTATTTATTTTTTATTTTTTATAGTATTTATCTCATTAATTTTTTCGTCAAATTTTTATCTTTATATTCCATTAAGTAGTACATCTCATCCATAATAATAGTTTCTATTAAAATATTCTGTTTGCTTTGAAATAAGGGGAAAAAAATTTGCACTTTGTGTGTATATATATATGATGACAAATAAGTCATTTTACGTCTTTCCAACAAATTTTTTGAACGAAAAATTGTTATTAAAGATAAAGTATGCTAATTAATAAAAAAGTTTGAGGATAAGAATGTAGCAAAAATAGGTTGAGGACGTGGGTGCTAAAATGAGCAGAGATTCTCCGTTTATGATTGATTTTGGAACCCAACTTCTGATTCTCAAACAATCAGAAGTTGATTTGGGCGTTTGGCAAAATTTTTAAAAGTGATCATGAAATAATCGACTCACCTTTGAAGAATAGATTTTTTGAAAGAAAGAAAATAAGTGTTTTTCATATTCTCTTTTTTTAGCTTTTTTATTTATATATTATTAAAATACAAATTTCACCCTTAATTAATTAAAATAATTTCTTTAATACCCATTTGAGAAATTGAATTGATGCAAGTTGGATCATAGAAAATAATATAAATTTAATTAATTTTTGCACTATATGATATACTTTTATTTTGTAATTTTATAAAATTTAAAATTTATCAAGTTTTATTATTTTTATATTAAAATAATAATAATAAATGCATTGTCTCGTTAAAAAATATTTGACTAAGAAAAAAATAAATTTTACCATTCAAGATAATAATAATAATACAAAATAATATTATTATAATCAATGTCTTTTTTAGTAATTTAATACCGATATAACAATAAATCACTTTTGTTTACCAAACGCTAAAATGCTACTTTTAAAACATACAACAATTTTGAAATAAGAGTTTACCAAACACTTATCTGATTTTTCCCACATGGTGATTCTTTTTCGCAAAGACAAGAGAGGTTCGATTCTCTTAAAAAGCACAAAGAATACCAAACCAAGCCTAAGTACAATTAAAATATAGTGAAATAAATAAAAAAATGCAGTGTGAATATAATTATTTTTTGAAATTGGTATTTTGATGACGACTGGCTAATAAGGGCTTGATAATTTTCTATTATTTACCTGAAAAGCTTTAGTTTTTCCTGGCGATGGCGATGGCGATGGCAATTGGTCGATGGAAGGTGGGATGGCCATTCCAAGACGGAATTAAAATATCTGCATTTATTGTCTATTTATTTATTTATTTTAATATTATTTGTTTCCTTTTTTAAGTAAGATTTAAAAATCTGAAATAAAATATAAAAATAAGGTTTAGACCATAATCTCCATAGAACAATAGAGGGCGACACAAAATATTTTGTCATCCACAATTTTCTATATATGTTAATAAATATCAATGTCTAAAAAGCGTAAAATGTGTAGGCCGAAGTTCAAGCTTTTTGGATCTGTGCAAGAGGGAGATAAGGACAAGATGAGAACAAGGCGTGAGTTGTTGTTAGGCGTAGAGGCTGCGCTTTACACTTAGAACATCTTCAATGCACTCCGTCTATAATTTTTTGGACGTACCACATAAGCATATATAGTCGGAGTTATAAAAAATCATCTCCAATGCATGCTGACAATGACTCCGTCTATCTGATGTGGCACATTAAATTATAGACTCCGTCTAGAAGTCCACCTATATTTAGACGGACTTCTAGATGAAGTGAGTCAGCAAATATAATTTTAGACGGAGTGCATTTGAGATGAATTTTAATTTGATCGTCTATTATATAGACGTAATACCATATGGATTGAAAATCCGTTCATTTTACTTAACACATAGACTGCAATAGAGGGAGCATCTCCAATACACTCCGTCTATTGTTTTTTAGACATGCCACATAAATATATATAGACAGAGTTATAAAAAACTCTTTCCAATGCATGCTGACGAGGACTCCATCTAGCTGATTTGGCACACTAAAAATAGACTTTGTCTAGAAGTTTGTCTAAACTTATACGGACTTCTAGACGGAGTGATTCAGAAAATTTAAATCAATCTAAAGATTTTATTTAAAAAAAATCCAAATAAAGAAAATATAAATTGAAGACCGCCAAATTTTTTAAAAAAAAAATTAATGCCACATAAGCGATAATATTAATTTTAGACAGAACTCATTAGAGACAAATTTATAATTTGACCGTTTATGCAATAGACGTTGTGCCACGTGAACTGAAAGTTCGTCTATTTTACCTTTCACATAAACTACAATAGACAAAGTGCATTGGAGATGATTTTAAGCGGAGACTTTTAGAGCATGATAAATACATAAAACAAACTCTTAGTTTGTTCAATCCCAATAAGTGAATGATTTATATAATGGAAAATATATATTAAAAAAAAAGTACAAATAAAGAAAAGGTTAATTGCATCGGCGATGATTGAAATTTCATCAAAATTACAAAACAGGCAATGAAGTTATAAAGTTTTAGTGTTAGTCACTGAACTATATTAATGCATTCACCAACGATCACTCTTTTAAATTTTAGCTTAAATTGATGACGTATTATCAATAAGTGTCTATGTGGCACACAATCGATTGACATTTAGCAAAAATTGACATCACGTGTACTTAATGTACTAATAACAATAAAATCGAACCACAAACGATACACTTAAAATATGAGGACCTAGATACAATTTTTAGAAAATATCTAAATCAGATCCCTAAACCATTTGTACAACTCGATTTAACCAATTGAGGGAAAAAATTAGAGTTTGAGATTTTTTTGGAGAAAATTCAGGTGCAAATGGTTTGGAGATCTAATTTAGACATTATCCATAAATTGTAACTAGGCCCTCATATTTTATGTGCATTCTTTGTTGTCCGAATTTATTGTTATTAGTATATTAAATCTACGTGACATCAATTTTTACCAAATGTAGATCGATTATGTGCTATGTGAACACTTAACGGTAACACATCATCAATTTACTTTGAGAATTTAATAGAGTGACCGTTGGTGAACTCATTAGTATACTTCAGTGACCGACAATGAAATTTTGTAACTTTAGTGACTGTTTTTATAATTTTATCGAAACTTCAGTAACCGCTAGTGAAATTAACCCAATCAAGAAATGGAAATGCTAGTTGCTCCCATTTTTTTTTTTGGTCATTTTGGGTTAATTTATTGACAATCACTAAAGTATCATCAAAATTGTAAAACGTCAATGAAGTTACAAAGTTTTAACACTGGTCACTGAAGTATACTAATACATTCAACGACGATCACCATATTAGATTCATAGCGTGAATTAATGATGTGTCACTATTAAGTATCCACGTATCACATAATCGGTCGACATTTAGCAAAAATTGACCCCCGCATAGACTTAATGTACTAATATCAATAAATTTGGACCACAAAGAATGCACATAAAATATGAGCATCTAACTGCAATTTCTAGACAATATCTAAATCAAATTCTCAAACTATTTATACTACCCAATTTAACCAATTGAGGAAAATTTAGGGTTTGTGATTGTTTTGGGAGAAAATCGAGTAATAAAAAGGTTTGAGGATCTGATTTAGATATTGTATAGAAATTGTAACTATGTCCTCTTGTTTTATGTGCATCCTTTGTGGTCTAAAATTATTTTTAGTATATTAAGTCCACGTGACATCAATTTTTGCCAAATGTCATCCGATTGTGTGCCACGTAGACATTTAACGGTGACACATCATAAACTCACGATGAAATTTAACAAAGTGATCGTTGGTAAACATGTTGGAATACTTCAATGAACGACGTTGTAACTTTGTAACTCCAGTGACCGTTTTGTAATTTCACCGAAACTTCAGTGATTGCCAATGAAATTAACCCATCATTTTTCATAATTCGAATCAAGTCAATACTCTTTATTAACAATTAACACGGTATACAAGTACTTCGGTTTTATTCCGATAACATTGAGTTTAAAGGTGTGTTTGATTTTGATTAAAACATATTTTTTGTAAAAATTGATAAAAATGGATGAAATGTGTGGTTAAAATGTTGTAAAAATTGTATGTCCACGAAATAAGTGGTCAAAATTAATTGTTGACTTTAACTTTAGTTTTTTAATAAAATTTCAAGTAAAATCAAACAAGCTCTAAAATACACTAAAACATGCACTTATCTCACAAGGTATAGTGTAAATTGCTTATTTTATGATATTCAACGTTCAATCTTAAAGTAAAGACTAATATAATTATATGAAGTTGATCTTTCACAATATTATTCCAATAATATCTAAGTAAGAAAAATATTGCAGACAAAAAAAAAATGATCTCTCTTGTGGGGGGATGTTAGGCTAAAAATTTAAAAGCTACTTAAAAATAAGTAACAAGGTACTTTTTTTTAAAAAAAAAATTACTTTTAAATAACTTTTAAGCTTTGTCAAACATGAAAATGGAAATTTGAAACGCTCCATGAAGCTTTCTTGAAATCCCTTAGAAAATGAAAGTAAAATATACATTTATCTTGGGTCTTAAACAAAGCTATTTGTTACTACTTTGAGTTTGCTGAAATATATTAGTATTGATTTTATGTTGTTTTTGTTTTATTTAGGAATTAGGACAGCCCTGGAGAGTTGAAGCACAATGAGGAAAACAAAGTGAAAAGATGAAGAAAGACAACATTTTTTGGCACATTTTAAAGAGGATTTCGAGTTGAAGAACAAGAGTTAAGACCCCATGATCAAGAAGAGGGCAAAGGAGATTATCGAGATTTAGGAGAAATCGGAATTTTTTTTTTTTTTAACCACTTCCAGCAGCCTCCGAAATACTCTGCAGCCACGCAAGAAATGGCCTAACTCATTGCAACAATGGCACGGCCGCCAGCTATTTCAGAGGACGTCGAAAGTGCTCCTCGGTGGTCACTTTGCAGAGAGCAATTTTGTACTTTTTAGCACGAATTTTTAGGTCAACAACACAACCACATAATGCTCATTTTCACAACTTGAAGAATGAGTTCTTTTGTGGAGACTTGGATGAGAATTGGAGAGCAAGAAAGACGAGAATGCAAAGAAAACTAATGGATTTTTGAAGAATAATCAAGTGGAAATGAAAAAAAAAAAAAAAAATAGAAATATACTTCTTAGCCCTAAATGACCAATTTGATAATTCTCATCAATGTATTAGGATTGATTCTTTTATTAATTTATATCTCTAAGCTAATGCAATCAATTAGGATTAATTTCATTCGAGAGATGAAATTAACTACGTTATGAGAATTGAGTATTACAAATAGGACAATGTTCGTAGAATCGACACTCACGCACTCTATATTACTTGTTCACAACATCGTATACCTGCGAACGCCGAACTCAACCATGTATTTGCATCTTTAGCTATCCACCGAACATAAACGAATCTTGCAACAGAGATTACTATATTTACGAGAATTAGCATCTAATAAGAAGTATGTAATTTAAGTAATTTATATGGCAAAAAGCTATATTTCTACAAATTAATCCTTGAACATTGTCGGATTAACTCGTATACATTTATGTCATGTTGTATTCAATACTTAATCCATTTATGTCATGTTGTATTCAATACTACATACTAAATATGATATTACGATTGAAGAATAGGACTATGAGAATGAATAATGGAAGCAGCTATGGCAAAAGACTGCAAAGATGACAGAGTTGATTGAAAATGGATATAATACAAACCTTCATGGATATTCACCATTTTCATGATTGGTGCATTTTGCTTTGAATCCTGCAACATTGACAATGGGCTAAGGTTGTCTCATTTCTTCAGCATGTGTCTTATAATTGCCAGATAAAAGCTTCAAATTAAAGAGACAAAACAAAGGGAACTCGCAGTGTTTGATTCACAGTACTTGATAGGATTAGAAAATACAATGAACAAAATTTTGATTTTCTTTCCCTTACTATTGTCCAATCATGATGAGTAGTGTATACCAAACATGTATTTTTAAAGGTTTTTTCGAAGTAAACATTACTTCTCTAGGTATCTCCGGTTCTAGGCGCAAAAGAAAAAAAGGCCAACTCAATACAGTATCGCTGTGCTGGATTTGAAAAGGTGGTGAAATGTCAAGGAAGGAAATTGTTGGTTAGACGTTTAATTTGAAACAGTGCTCAAGAACTCGAGACTTTAGCGACTTAGCATTGGGAGAGTGTGAACAAAGTTCCATAGATGATGTCTGATAAGGGATTGGGCTACTCTGCCTAAGAGATTAACCTTTCGTGATGGAACCACAATTCCCTACACTTACAAATTTTGTACGGTTGAAACGGAAGAAAAAGAAAGGAGATAAAGCAAAGAATGCAAGGAACTTAGCAGACCTGTATAAAGAGCTCAAATGACTTGCATTCCCCGGCGTTATCTGGTGAAGGCTCCATGGTGCACGGCCTGGTTTTGAGTAATGTTAATGGGCACCCAATATCCCAGCCCCCACAGTCGCAGTGCCCACCAGAAATCCACCTCTCAATAAGACTTGAAGGGCCGCCAATTCTGGTTCTTGGTCCGCCGTGAACACCTGCTGGAACTATAATATTCATGCTCGTCGAGCATTCACCACAATTTCGCGGACAACATTCTGAAGTTATTGAGTTATTAATTCCAGGTTTTTTGAGAAACTTCAATCCCCACCCTCCAATTTTTGCCTCCTTACTTTTCTTGCGAGTATGGTGTCTCACAACAATGGCGGCCAACTCAAGATCTGGTACGTATTGATTTTCTACACTCACCTTGACTGGATCAAGACAGTTTTGCACTTGTTGAGATGGGTGCCGGTAAGTATCTTCAAAACTTGCACTCGTCCCCCCAAATTTAGAAGAGGATCTCTGTTTATACGAGTGGCTTGGCCTGAAAACATTCACCACCTTCCGAGTCAATCTCTTATTCTGCCGGAGGGCATGACTTGAGGTTTGCATCTCTCCCAAATTATTGTCATCAGAACGAAATAGAACAAATTGAGTCTCTCTGATCTCCGAGTTGTTTGAACAGAAAGTGGTAGAAGCAGACACCCGCATCTTCCCAACAAGTTCTGGCTCGACCTCACGTATGTCACATTCTTTACTGTCATTTTTCGTTGAATAAAATGTGTAAACATAATCTAAAGCTTTCTTGTCGGGTGACTCAACCTTAAACAAGCTGGCTACATAGACCTCCCTCTTGTCATCCGTGGAAAAAACATACCGTGGTAGCCCATCCTTCGAAGTGCATTGCAGCATTCCCTTAAACAAGGTAGCAGACGCAGAAGAATATGACTGATCCAAGCAGGTGGTGTTTGTGCTCGATACAGGTACAAGCCCTTTATGCACAGGTGCAGATGCATATCCATGGTCAAGAAGTGTCACCTCCTTCAGTAGCTTACGGGATGGACTGCTGCTCAACACACCTGGAGAGTTCTCAAATTCAAAACAAATCGGTTCACTGATTTCAAACAAACTCGTTCTTTCTAAGTTGGCGTTACTGTCTACAGGCCTGGATTGTTGAAAAGACGGACTTTTCAAGATGTCAATCATACTCTTGCTACCAGTGATAGTGCCGTTAATACTAGTCGAGCTTTTGATGAAATTCTTGGTCCCAGCTTGCAAAGGACATTCAATAAATAACTTGGCCATGTTGTACGATCTACTGCAACTAATTTCTGTTAAGTTAGCCAAACTATCTGACGACATATTCACTTCTGAGGCAAAATTACATGCAGCTTCTCTTAATCTACTCCTACATATCAATTCAAGGCAACCAAGAACGTATTTTTCATCTATGGTTATGATATGCTTTGGAATTTTGTTATATAAGCCATGATCGCATTGAATGAATAACTCGCTGTAACTTGGGCTCGTTCTTGATCTCCTAACATTTGGTATCAGAGTGTGCTCCGGCTCTAACTTCCTAGTAAATCTTTTCAACAAAAGACTTCCATCTGCTGATTCAATATTTTCAGTAACACACTCAGGTGAATCTTCTCCACTTTGGCCATCTTTTGCCATGTCGATATTTTCCATAAAACTCCAATAGCAAAGAATATATTAAAGGCATACAGAAGTACTTTTTCACTTCTAGCCCCTGATTCGCACAGGACTAAAGGTCGTAACTGGGTATCGGGTACTGAAATCTGAAGCAATCTGGAAGCGAAATGGCATGAACAGTTAGTATCAATAAGTTTTAAAAGGAAATTAAAATGAAACAGCAAGAAAGAAAATTTTCTCCTAATTTGAACCTCCGTTTCAAAGAGAATTCAAAAGGCATTTTCAACATTAAGGAAAAAAAAAGTTATCAGATCATATGACAATAGGTTTCATTTAAAGATTAACAAACACCAGCAAATCATTTTTACATAACAGCACTTCAGAAATCTGAAATAGATATTTGGTTTCAGGATATACACACCTAAAGGACAGATGACAGAACCATGAACTCTTCCCAATACAAATTCAAGCAAATAGCAATATTTTAACTAATTTTCACTTCAAAACTACGAAAGGGACAGCACAGTGCATTACTGAGATATACATCTGCTTCTCACATTCTGCGAATAGCCGGGATATTGAGGAATATCAAGAAAACGGTCTAAGTCGAGGACACCCCCTAAATTCGATACTACTGAAAAGCAGATAAAATTAAGTTTCCACCAAAACAATTATACACATCATATACAAGAAATATATAACAACTATTTGCTCACCATAAGAATCAGAATTCAAGATTGAAACCCACTTCAATCCAATATATTCTGAGTAAACTCTGCTTCAACTCCCTCTTCAATAACAGCTGAAACCCATTCAACAAAACGTTTCAACATTCAATTCCAAGCCATAGCTGATTTCATAATTCTTTACTACACAGAATTCCCAGTTTTAAGCAAATTACGAATAGATACACACATAACATGTATATGTAAAAAGAGAAAATTAACTAACTGATATTTGATTATGAGCTTGCGTGGTAGGGGACACAGGTACCTAATTCTTGAATGTTCATGGTTCCATTAAACCTCTGACCCCGTTTCTGCAGACATACGGATTGAGCTACAAATGGAAATGACATATATGACTCAAATAGACAGAAGATAGATGTAACTTTGTGTATGTATAGGATGTGAGAGAAACTGAAGAGAGAGAATAATGCTTGAGCTGGTGCGCATGATAGATAATTAGGTACAGAGACTACATGAACATGGCCACTAGGCAGCAAGGGCGCCACCATCCAGATGCAGAGTTCAAAGCAATATTTCAAAAGGTGGAATTAAGAATATTTTATATTGGTAAAGATTCTTTTATTTTTTAATTTTTATTATAAGCAATGATCTTACAAAATATATAAATAAAATTTGTAGATGTAGATAAAAATAATATTTATAAGCACTGACAAACATGTATGTTTGATAGTGCTGAAATTATTTTTTAAGTACTTATATTGTAAGTTGTTGGTGAATGTGTGGATAAAATATGGGTTGTAAATTGCGGGTCCTGTGAAATATGTGGATAAAAATTATGTTTGACCAATTTGACTATTTAAAATTATAAGTTAAGACAAATATTAATTATTATAATGTTTTTTTGTTATTATTATTATTTGTAGTATTGTAAAACGCATAGTACATGTAATAGAAAATGAGTTAATTTAGTAATTACGGTTAAAATTGATATTTTAATTATACTTAATTGGAGAAGTTAAAAGTAAAATCTAAAAAGTTGGCATTTAAATGTTTCTCAATATCTGTGGTTAGATAGTACACATTTTTTTATAATCAATTTTTCTTAAGTTTACAAAACACTTAAAACAATTTCTAATTATTTAACAATAAAAAATTGAGCTCTAAAATTAATCTCAAATGTGACATCAAATTAAAAGGTTCAATTCTTCTTTTTCTTTTTACAAGACGAATACGTAAAAACTGGTTTCAAGGTGAACTCTTTTAATATATATTTTTGTGTTTTCATCTAAAAATGTTAGTCCAATCGAGTTATTATAACATTGGTCCAAAGCTGAAATAGATTTTAATTAAAATTGTACAAGTTTCAAGTCTTTTATAAAATACTAGTATGTAAAACGTGTGTTGTACGTGATATAATAATGGTGTTATGAGATATATGTTTATTCAAATATTTAAATAATTATAACTTAATTTAATATTGTATTAAAATAAAAAAATCTGATATTAGAAAATACGGTGAAATATAATGTTTGTTGTTGTATTTAAACAAAGACTTTCTTCAATTGCAATACACAAGATTGAACATCTATTTTTTAAGGTCTCAATATAGTTAAATAATGTCAATTAAAGAACACAAACAAAAATAATAAAAAATAGTGTACATAAGTTCTTAAATATATCGAGCACTCAAACTTATTGAATTTTCTTGCTTTATGAGATGAAAAATGACACATAACAAATCTTTGTAATTTAATATAATTCTCCAACTATGAAGATGCTTTAACCCAAAATATCACATGCAATTTGGACTCGTAGCACCTCAAGTTATGTAGATTTATCAATCAGTATTTAAAAGAAAACAAAATAACATTTACATTAGAAATTGGCAAAATTAAGCAATCTCATTTGCACAATTCAGTGTCAAGATGCCTTCACGTGAACTTATCCAAATTGTAATGGAGAAATAAAGTAATATTATCAAAATTAAATATTATAGCGATTTAAGCGTCTTATTCACGTTGGAGTATAAATAGTTATGAAAAATTAGTTTAAGCAAAATAGACAACAATTCAATTCAAAAACATAAAAATGAATAATAATAATAATAATAATAATAATAATAATAATAATAATAATAATAATAATAATAATAATAATAAGATATGTATCAATACTGGATTGAAACCATTATTGAAGTTAGCCCAAAAAGTTTTTTTTTTCTAGAAAATTTGAAGTCGCAAGTCAATTAAATATGTAAATAATATACAAATACTCATGAGCATGCACAATAATTAAAAAATACAAATGTAATCTTTATAATCTAACGCAAATTATTTTTATTTTGAAAAAAAAAAGAGCATTGAGGGATGATTATTCACATTAACTAACAAAAACCAAAATCACAAATACAAATTTTCAAATAAAGTCTTTATGAACATCACAAACTACATAATTACCTTTAAATAAAATAACATTGAACTTCAAATTAGACCTTAAATTAGCTGAATAAATTGTTGGTAGAATGTCAATTACTGTTAATCTTATAATTGACCAAATCCGTTCACACAATTCAAAGAAAAATATTTTCAAAATCTAGTAATTAAATATAATATATGAAAATTTAACTTTTTCAACTTCTAAGAACTATATGTTGTTATAACAACTAAAATAGGGGTTCAATTATAACATTAATTCAATGACAATTTAAGAAATATAAAAATTAATGAAGACATATTTGTCTAAAAATATTTATTCCTTTCCTTTTAGTATAGATTAATTTACTACTTGAAATGACGTGTTGAATGAAAATAAAATTTGTTCTGTTTACAAAAAATTTGAATTTTTGAAAAAATGAAGAAGCCCAAAAGAGAGAGAAGGTGGACCCTACATCCTGAACTCAATATTTCTCAAACACGTGACTTCTATTTGCATGTAAAAGATGCAGTTCTATTTTAAATGTGGATATTCATATTTCTGTGCTTTATGGGGAGGTGGGGAGGTGGGGATGGGGTATTATTGGAATTTCAGAGGTGCTATACACAACAAAATCATATAGACAAAATCAGATATACACAACAAAATCATATAGACAAAATCAGATATACACAACAAAATCATATAGACAGATGGATTGATAATATTTCAGTATTTAAATCGTTGACTTTTGTTCATCGATGTCTACATAATGGAGTACGGGTACCTAAATTGGCCCGCCCTTGTTCTTAGTTTGGATTGTACAATGTAAATAATCGATGGTTTTCACTGATTATTGTGCTCTACCTAAAGTTCTACTTTATTAGTAATGCCAAATATTCTCGTCTATTTATTTCTATTCTTCTCAATTGAACACCAATTACAGATAAATAACAAATAGTTCGAGCAAAAAAATAAAATACCACAATAATATTATGACGTAAAACATGTCATTTCAGTATTCAACAACTATTTGGTTGAATTCACACATCGTACATCAAGTAAATTATGTGTTGTACACAAATTTTGACTAGTGTATTGCCTACTAACTCTCTCGATACCTTGATGTCAACTATCTCACCATAAACAAATAACAAAGAGTATTGAAGATGTTTGTAGCATTCAAAATAATAATGTACTCGATGTTTAGTACTAGAATAACTGAAAATAAATGTATCACAAATTCCAATATTTGCTAATGTTTCATCATCAACTCAATTTGCCACAACTTATGATGTTGTTGGTGCATTGTATACTCTTTTATCAAGTATCGAATTACATTTAATCCTTATTTCATGATTTTTTTTTAAAATCAGGAGCATCACTTAAATTTCGAAAAACTCTTGCATGCAGATTAAAATGTAATATACCAATTAATATAATTGACGAACTTATAATTTTTTTTTAACTAAACATACATTTCGTATATAAGTGTTGGGAATTTGGTACAAATGGTTTCTAATATTTACTTTTAGTGTGGAAATGACCCATAACGTTTGTGTTTTGGTACGAACATCCCTAACCTATGTGATTTGGTCATTATTTGATTAAAAAGACAAACATACCCTGAGGTTTTTATTCCTAGTTGATCCTGATTGCATAGCCAAGATCCAATTAGAACCTCTTGACTGAAGAAAAGCGAGGTCTTCCTGAAAATGGAGTGAAGCGAAATCACTTCTAGCTTATCTCTCTTGGCTAGGCCAGGAGAAAATGTTAGTTTTAATATAAAAAAAATTACAATTGGATTATTAACTTTTGTAAAAAGTACATTTCTTAAATAATATTTAATTTAACATATTAAATATATCGTTATAGTCACGTTAATTAAATTTTTATAAGAGAAAAATCTAAAATTAGTGCGTTTTAAAAATATGTAATTACTATGTGATGTAAAAAAAATTGAATAAAAATTAAAATAAATAAATAACAAAATGACGTATATAATTTTATGACATTTATTATGTTTTTATTTAACATAAAATACTTTACTCATTTTGTATTCTTTATTTTTGAACAACAATAAAACAGTACATTAAAATATGAAAAATAGAGTTAAAGGTCCAATATTTATAGTTAATAAATGAATAATTTAATTGAATAAAAATATTTGAGCATTAAGTTTGTGACAATTTTTTTTTTTTTTCTTTTTGTTATAATGCCAAAATACAAGTTTAAATTTTAAATAATGTAATTACTTAATAACAAAATTAATAATTTTATTTAACATGTTTGCTAATACTTATGTGTTTATATTTTAGTTATTTTATAATAGTTAGTAAAATATGCAAAACAATTTAGTATATTATTAATTTGGTTAATAAAATTTTCATTAAAAAAATTAGTTATTTTTTTTATAAAAAATAAATGTATCAAATGCATTTGCACGTTTTACAAAAATTAGCAATCCAACTTCATTTTTTCTTTATTAAAATTAGAGGTATATTAGTTTTTTCTATTAAATAATGACTAATTGTATACTTAAACACATATGTTAAAAATATGTGTGCTAAAAAATAAATATTATAGATCACTTTTATACTAAAAATAAAAATTAATAACCATTTGCACTAAATTCCCCCATTAAGTGTATGGGTAGGAAAAAGACAATGCAATTAATTGTGCACTTGCTTTAAGTGCTGTCCCTGTGTGTCCCATCATCTTCTCTATCTTCTATGTATAAATATTTTAATCTAGTAGTATAATTATTTTTCTTGTCCTACATTACAAGTATTTTTGAATTTCAAATTTTCAAAATTATAAGTGAGTGGGACCAAATAAAATTTAATATGAAGTATTATATTCTTAAATGGCTGATATTATTTGAAATTCTAGATTGATAAAAATAACTTTATTCTTGTTTGGAAAAATGGATAAGTCCTTTTGTTGTTTGGTAGAAATCAAAGTCAATAATCTGAAATTTCAACTGTCCTAAGATTATTCCATTGAAAATTTTGATGTTTTATACTACTCTTGCTAAGGTTCCCATGGCAGGGTTTGAGACACTCCAAAAAGGAGTTATGGTGGGAACATTATTCAATTAGTTTTTAAAAAATACCGAATTTAAAAATTACAAAAATTTTTCTTTTACTTTTCATCACAAAAAAAGATACAAATTTATTAATGAACCGCAACAAAAGCAACCCTAGATAGGAGATTTCCATGGCCTACAACGAAGGACAACCCAAGTTGAATTAAATTTTTTACAAGTAAAAAATTAGTCCATATAGTGACTCTTCTTCTTCTTTTTTGTACATCATGTAAGAGAAAATTAGTCCACTCGTGACTCTGCCCCTACACTTCAATCATGTAAACTAGAAATAATGTATAATGAGACCGGTGGACTTTCCAACACCACCATATTTTCAGTTAGCATTTCTCATACCAGTGGGGTCACATGCACGTTTTGTGGCCGTAATAGTGTGTGTAATATTTTCAATAATATGTCAGATAGAAACCCAATACTATTTTGAACAAGCAACAAGTTCCAATGCATTTTCTGACAAATTGCAATATTAAAAAAGTTCATAAATATTAAAAATACAAATGCAATTAAGATATCATTTTGACAAGAAGTGACATGTATTATATTTCTAAAACTTTCTTAGAAATAATCAAGCATTGATATTAAAGACATTATATAAATGAATATAGTTCCAAAATAAGACAATATTACATTATATAATTAATTATACTAGCCATACTCTATTTAATAAACAAAATGAGGCATATAATTTCAAGAGACTCAATTTATGAACCATCAACGATGGAATCTGTACCACATTTCAAGTTCTCTTGGCTTGGAAACATCATGCATATGGATTACATAAATAAATATTAAATATCTAACCACCAAAATGATTTCTAATTTTGTTGTATTTCACCTTATTAAACAATAGTATCTATGTCTCTGTCCTTTCTGTACTAATATTGGCTCATATGAGAATTGAATTTGAAAGATTTGAGTTTATGCACACACAAATCATTCATGAAGATTGGAGCATGAATCTACCCATTTGCCATATTCTGTTATTCTTTTAACTACTCAATCCCAAAATATTTTAAAGTAAAAAATTTCATAATTTACCATTAAAACACAATTAAGTTCTTGTTTGGGAAAGCTAAAAAGTTGCTAACAAATTGAGATCAAAGTCAACAATTAAAACTATAGGAACAAATATAAGCAAATAGCACAACAAGCATATTTGAGATTGTATAAAAGAAAACCTACTCATAAAAAATTAACAAAACATAATGAAAATTTGAAGTAAAATACTAACATTGGATTGAAGAGTCATTGCTCGTCTAACATAACAACAACATGCATTTGTATAATCAGAAACAAAGAGCATGAGAATCGAATATCAATATTAAATGTTACTCGTTGCATAAAAATATAATTTCATGATGGTATATTAAGAAGTATGTCAAGAATTAGGACCAGACGCAAGTCTCACTACTTAAACTAAAACCATGATGGTTATTCAATTAAAATATTCGCATCTCATTATTCACATAAGTCTGCAAATGGTCACCAAAACAATGTAACAACTGTAACAAAAATTGTATAATACCAATTACAAATGATGGCCATTTAAATTTATATTAAAAGCATTAAAGAAAATGACCAAAAAAAATCCACTAAACACCAATAATAGTTATGACGCTCAAAATTTTATAAGTAATTGCAATCCGTGCACAAAATTGTCCATAGAATTATCAATTCAAACATACACATGCCTTTTAATACTAATTCAAATAAAAAAAATGAATTCAAGAATATTGGCAAGCGAAAACAAAAAATTGAAACAATGATCTTGATAGGCAAAATTGGAGTCTACACATTCATTGGATCTGACTGGGTCCATCAATGCTATATCTTTGTATTCAATCTGAGTATTTACTAACAACATAATCACATCATAATTGAAAATTAAAATATTCAAACAAAAAAATATCGGCCAGAAAAATAGAAGAAAAGAACAAAAACTTCACAACCAAAAATATAAAATAATAGTAATAAATAAAACATAATAACAAATTCATGCCAAAAAGACAAAATTCATACAATTTTTGTCCAAATATTTTGCAACAATCTAAACAAATTTACGTTTATAGGTTTTCTTAAAATGAATGTTCACATGGCAAAGTGAAAACTACAATATACCACAGAAAACGTTGATTAATGCATATTGGGAAAAGGTCGATTAAAAAATTGAAAGAATAGAAAAATAAAATAAAAAATCAGAACTAAATAACAAAAAATAAATGTACTAAATAATATACAATAACAGTTTCATACCCAAACAACCAATTTCTTATAATTTATACCAAAAAATTACCTTAGAATTGGTCGGAGTAAACCCTAGGAAACCAATCTATTCAATACACAAGGCCCCGGATGAATACGATCCAAACCAAAAGAAAAACCCTAATCCTAGTAAGGATGAACATAATCACACACTTTTTTTTGATGAACTGCAGATTCAAAGACTTTCCTCACCACACACAAGCAGAAAGAATCAATGACTTCAACGAGATGAGAGAACCCCACACAACGGCCAAACGTTGGATATATGGACCTAAATAAACAGATTTGTTCAAATGGAGTCGAAGAGAGAGAAAACCAGAGAAGCAAAGCTTGAGAAGGAGACGAATGTTGACCTATTGTTAAATTTAACCTTAATGTTTTGATCATAACAAACAAATTAATCTTGTTTACTAACAAATTGGTTTAAAGAAATATTCAAAGCGTTCAAATCAATCATCGTCAAAAGATTAATATCAAGACTATATTACAAATCGGACTCTAAAATAAGTCGAGATCAAAGTCAATCATCCAAGAGAAGAGTTTAAGAGTTCAAGATTCAAAATTCAAGATCGGAGATTAAATTTTTAGATCAAATGTAAATGTACTAATTTTTGATCTTTAGCAACATGATAAATGCTCAAAATTAATTTTATGTACCAAAAATTATGTTAATATCAATTGCATAAAATATTTTGAACAATTTTTTTTGGGCACAGAATTCGGTCAATTGAAATTCGGTTGACCGAATTACCTAAACTGGTCGATCGGTTCAAATATAGGTCGATCGATTAAATGTCATTTTCCAAAAAATATGACTATTCTGATTCTTACTATTCTAACAGTTATTTTTGGTCATCCAAACTTTTGTAGGTTGATCGATTGATCATTCGAATGAACAGAAAGTTCTGAAAATTGTTCTCTATAAATTGTCCTTCATTCATTATCAGTATACACATTCACAAGAGCATAAAAAAAAAGAATCATCTTGAGAAAAATCATTAAAACCTTCATTGCATCTACATCTTCTAAATCATTCATTGAAAAACTTTGATTGATCAATCAAACTTTTGAATCATCATCTTCATCAAAATTTCTTTCTAACATTTGAGCTTTTCATCTATTGCTAATTATTGAAGTGTTGCTTTCTCTTGGTACTTAACTTGTACCTATCATTTATTAAGAGAAAAATATCATCTTAAATCAACTTCTTCATATCTTTGGATCATATTGAGGTCCTGTAAAGCTCAATATTTTATAAGGATCGGTGCTCCTTGCTTGTAAGTCACCGGAAGCGTTGTCAGGATTTTGATTGCATCATAAGTCAATTAATATAGTGGAAAGGCGGTGCTCGTGACAGAGAGCTTGGTAACATGGGACGTATATAATTGGTTTGGATCGAACCTCCATAAAAATATCGTTTGCACTCTATCTACCATTTTATTTACTTACATTGTACTTGTATTACATTGTACTTGTATTTTATACTTAATTAATCTACATCTCTTAAGTCTCTTATTTTGAGATTGTTTTTCAAAAAAATTTGTAAAAATCAATTCACCCCCTCTTGGTTAGTTATTCTTGGGTTATCAATTAGTATCAGAGCGAGGTGCTCATTTTAAAATTAAGATTTTACAAGCTTGAGTAATGGCTAACCACAATATTCAAAATCTTGAGAGGCATTCTACAAATCGTCCTCCTTTCTTTAATGACACCCATTATAACTATTGAAAAGCTAGAATAATGATATATATATATATATATTATCACATTTGAGAAGTCATTGAATTTGGTCCTTATGTGCCAAAAAAATCATTAAAATTGATGATAAACTGGACCAAACCATTCCAAAACCTAGAGAAGAGTACAATGAAGAAGATAAAAGAAAATTATATTTAAATGCTAGAGCAAAAAATTTACTTTATTATGCTTTAGTTAAAAATGAATTCAATCGTATTAGCACATGTGATTTCACTTACGACATTTGGCATGCTTTGAAAATTACTCACTTAGGTACTAACAAAGTAAAAGAAACCAAGATAAATCTTTTGATAAAAGATTTTGAAATTTTTTTCATGAAACAAAATGAACCTATTGTTTCACTGATATTATTAATGGTCTTAAAGACTTTGATAAAAAATTTACTAACGCTGAACTTGTAAGTAACATGTTTAGGTCTCTATCGGAGAATCGGAGCTCATTACGGATGTTGATTGAAAATACAAAAGATGTCAACACATATTTATTGGAAGAGTTCTATGGAACATTGATGACCTACGAGCTAAACCATGCCGAGACAAGTGAGAAGACAATAAAAAGAAATGAAGGAGCATCCAAAACAACAAATTGCTTTAAAATCAACAAATGGTGAAGGATCGTCAAGTATGAACATTAGTGAGAAAGAACTTGATGATCTATTTCTTCTTATGAAGAAATTGAGAGGTTTCTGCAACAATCGTCAATTCCAAAAGAAATAAGAAAAAGGCGAAGATAAGAATAAGAAGATTGTTTGCTATGATTGTGACAAACCCGGTCACAAAGAACCGGGTGTCCAAACAAGAAGAAATTCATCAAGAAGAAAGCACTACAAGCAACGTGGGATGATAGTGATGAAAAAGACCATGAAGAATATGAAAATCAAGAGGAAGTTGCCAACATGTGCTTCATGGCCATTGAAAATGAGGTAAGTGTGTTCTCGACCCAGATTTGAATAAATTTTAAAAATTCATATAAATTTAGGTATCTCCAACTTAGATTTTAATAAATTCTATTTAAATATAAGTGTCCCCAACTTAGATTTTAAAAATTTATATTTAAATATACGTGTCCATTCGGACAACCGCTTACATACGAAGGAGGTCCTACCTCAATATCGGAGTCCTACCTCGAGATCTCGGGTCCTACCTAACTCAAAAGAGGTCCTACCTAACCTCTACGAAAAGGGACATCCTCGCCTCAGAGGTCTTACCTCAATATCAGGTCTTACCTCGATATCTCGTGTCCTACCTAACTCCAAAAGGAGGTCCTACCTAACCTCTACGAAGATGGACATCCTCTCGTCTGGAGGTCTTACCTCAATATCGGTCTTACCTCGATATCTCGTGATCTTACCCAACTTCAAAAGAGAGGTCCTACCTAACCTCTACGAAGAGAGACATCCTCGTCCAAGAGGTCCTACCTCAATATTAGGTCCTACTTGATTAAGTCATACTCCTTGAAGTTAAATAGATTCTTTAGATATTTAGTTGTCCTCAATAACTAATAGATTTCTAAATATATAATTAATTAGAAATTTTGAACAGATTTTAATGGATTTCGAGCCCATAAATATAAATACCAAATTCCTTGCAAATTCTAGTCAGAATCTCAAAATTTCAACCCATATCCTCTCACGTCTCTCTACTTTACCCATCGCTTCTCTCCTCTCTCCTCTCACCGCTTTTACAACTTTCTCCAAAAGAGATTGTCAAGGTTTCTTTATCATCTGAACAAATTTCTCACATTCGACGAGTTCAACGGTAACTTTTTCTATTTTTTGTTTACTTCGTTTAGTGCTCTATTTTGCTGTTCTTTGTTGATTTATTGCTCTTAATATATGTATTGAGAAGTTGTTAAAAGAGCACAATGGTTTTTTATTTCTAAATATTTTCTTCATATAGTGCTCTATTTTGTCATTCTTTGTTTATTTATTCATCGTCTATTTTGTTGTTCTACGACCAAGATCTATATGTGAAAATTTTCGTATAGTGCTATGTTTTGCTGATTTTTGTAGAATTTTTTTCCTTTTATTAATGTGTGAAAATTTTACCGATTCAAATGTATGATTTGAAAAAAAACAATAACTTACATAATCTATATAAACTAGTGAGAAAGATGAAATAAAAAATTCGTATGGAAGCAAAAGAGGAGACCCACAAGTAAGGAAGTGCCAAAGCCATAATGGGATTGAAGAGATCTAGGGATGGATTTTTATGAATGTTGAGTTTGTTCAACTCAAGTTGACTAATTATTGTAGTATACATTCTTCAAATGAGTTGGCCTTTTTATTTTATTTTTTGGACTTTTTTATAATAAAAAAATGATGATATTGCCGTGTCGGTTTTGCTTTGATTGATTTGTAAAGTGAGTTATATGGAAATTCAAATGGAAGCATGCACTAGACCTTAATTGATCATTTAAATGTAGGAGGATTATTAAAATTTTGAAGCTCTTCGGATGATTAATTAAACTACTTATGATGAGATGGTTTATGATATTAGATTCCTATTTTTTTTTCTTCATTTAATGATCTCGTTAAATTTATTGTTTCTTATATTTACTTGTCTATAGATTTTGTTAATATATGCATGAAAAAAATTGATTCATGTTGAGATTAAATAGGGTTATTGCAGTATCTCTTTTCTTTCCCTCTCATCCACCTTTCTCCTCGATGTTTATGGATTTCATGGTTGTGTTGGTTGAGCTACATTTCGATTTTCACGTTACTTGTGATTTTTTTTTTGATTTATAGCCATACAATACATAATATATGTACATATACACACAAGCTAGTGAATTCTGCTGGAAATAGTACTCCTCTCTGTTACATATTTATTGCTTTTCTCGAATGTGGCTTTTGTTCTTTTTTGGGAATTTATGAGTTTTCAATATTAATCATAAGAATTACGTTTTCTTCCATGTAAAAGTTTGAACTTTATCAGCTCAACATTTCATGATAATTTAAAGTTTATTTCTTTTCCAGTGACTGCTTTTAGTTTCTACTCGTTCATTTTTTATGCTTGAAAAACCTTTTTTTTGTGCTTTTATGCTTTATGCCACGTCAAATATCAAATTGTCTTGTGTTATATCAACTTCTGTTGAAATAGAAAAACTTTGATGGGGACCATTGTTTGATTTGCTCAGTAGGGTTTTAAAATTTAGTAATTTAGTTTTCTGTTGGTTGAAATTATTGAACTAGGTCGAGGCCAATGCTAAATAAAAACACAGTTTTTGTAGTTTAAGATATGTACTTGGTGCTTATAACTCATGATTTATATCAAGAATAATGTAGTGAGATTATAAATGGGAGATTCACAAGGAAAACAAAGAATTGGATATAATAGATTGATCATAGAAGAGAGCTTTGTATTGTTAGAGCTTATGGTTGATGCTGCTAATCGTGGATGGCGTACTAGCAATGGGGTATTAAGCATACAGACAGTTAAAAAAAATACTTCATATTTTGAATGAAAGACTTGGATGTCAAAAGAACTTTACTATGTACCAAAGTTGATTGACTTGTTTCAAACAAAAATTGAACAAATACTTTGAGCTCATGCGATATAGTTCTAGTTTTGGATGGGACCCAATCATAAAAAATTCACTGCTAATGATGAAGTGTGGAAAAATTACTTCGAGGTAAGATTTTGATTTTTTTTTTATTGTGGATTAATTTACAACTTTTTCACACAATAAACGACGACTTATTAATTATTTTATGTACTTGTTATTTGTTAGTCCTACCCAAAACAGAGGCACATTCGTACCGACACTATTGCTAAGTATGAAGATTTATAAGTATCAATTGGCAATGCAACTACTATAGGAAGAAACTCAATTGGTTTGGGTGATGAATCAGATGCACGAATATGTGGAGTTGAAGAAAACAAACATGTCACGATAGACGACTATGTGTTTGATGAGAGTCAAGATGCATACCTTCAAAGTCAAAATGACCAATCAAACAATGTTTCATCATATGAAAATTATACTTTTCTCCAGCGACCATGAAACTAACAAAGAATTTCATGCAGAAAATATAGATCCTAAGAAGTGAACAAGAATGGAATATGAAGATAATTCTAGCTCATTTGATACCATGACTCGAGCTGATGTTCAAGCAATGATTCTCTTGGCATAGATTCTATTGTTGAAATTGCAATTGATATTCGAGAAATGCTTAAGCTGATGGAGAAAAAGGAAATATATAGGGAAAAAAGAAATAGAGAACAAGAATAACATATGAAATGCTATCGAAGAAACTCCAAACTTAGATAATCATACTCGCTACAAAGCGCTTGCATTCATTCATCAGCTTGGAATGAAAGATGATTTTTTAAAAATGTCACATGAAGAGTGTTGGGAGTGGATAAAATATAATGTGGAATGAGTTTGCTTATATGAGAAAATGTTTAACATTTTTAATTCTTCAGGATAATGTGATACTCAATTGCTTTGTTGAAATTTTGATTTGGTTTGTAACTTTGACGAAACTTTGAAATGAGTTATTTTTTTAAACTTTGATTTGATTATGGACAATTTATTATATTTATCGTATAGTTAATTTTCTATGTTTGTAGCATGAACCTGTTTTTTATGTATATTATGATCCCTTTTTTTATGTGTATATATTTTAGGAGAAAGAATGGAAGAACGAACAAAACAAGAAATTGAGGTGAATTTGATGAAACTATCAAGTTAGTTTTAATGGAAGTTCAAGCAATACTTCAAATGTTAAGTGGGTTAATAGTTATCATATGTGGTAAATACATACGTCCAGTTTGACGATCAATTACTACTGTTGAATATGATTACATGTATAAGGTAGTGAAAGAAGATTCTGAGAACTTCAAAAAGATGTATAGGATGTATCCTAATATGTTTCTAAAGATTTGCGTTATCATTAGAAAAAAAAAAAACATCTCTCCGAGATACATGATATATATGTATTGAAGAAATGCTTGGAACCTTCTTACTCACCGTTGGTCAAAATTCTCATTATTGTCTTACTCGAAAGACGTTTGGTCGAGCACATTCCACATCTAGTAGAAATTTCAACAAAATTCTGAAGGCTTTGAACACAATTGCATCTAATATGATGGTCAAGCCTGGATCTACATTATCAAGTAAAATAAGAGGAAGTACAAGATTTTATCCTTATTTTAAGGTAAATTATACAACATCGTTTATAACAATTACTTATTAGTATTAATAATGTAACAAAATATATTTTTAAATGATTTCATATATTTAGGATTGTGTTGGAGTTATAGACGACACACATATATCGACTATGATATCATGACATGACATGAGCAGCTATCGTAATCGCTACAGAACATTATCACAAAATGTATTGGCAACATGCAACTTTGATTTAGAATTCATTTATATCCTTAACAAATGGGAGGGTTCAGCTCATGATTCAAAACTACTAAATGACGTGTTAGTAAGAAGAAATGGACTTAAAGTACCACAATGTTTGTAATTTTTATTTTTATTTTGAATTGGGTTATAAGTTATAAGTTTTTTTTTTTGGAATAAAACTTTATCGAGATCAATATTACATATGATTTATGTATTTGCAGGTAAATATTTTCTTATGGATTGTAGATTTGCGAATCGTCGTCAATTCTTAGCTCCATTTCGAGGTGTTCGATATCATCTCCAAGATTTTGGTGGCCAAGGTCGTAATCCTGAAAATGCTAATGAAGTATTTAATCTTCGTCATGCTTCCTTGAGAAATGTAATCGAAATAATATTTGGCATATTCAAATTGCGATTCACTATTTTTAAATTGGCACCTCCATATCCATTTAGAACACAAGCAGAGATAGTGTTAGCTTATGCAAGATTGCACAATTTTCTTCACAAAGAGTGTCGTTCTGATGAATTTCATGTTGAACCAAACAATGAAGCTTCATCTCCATCATTAGCAGGAGTTGAAGAGGATGAAGATATTTTTGAAACTCAAGGGCAACAAAGAGAGCATGCAAATGAATGAAGAGCTAATATAGCATCAGAAATGTGGAGGGATCACGTGAACGATGTGAATGAAGAGTGATAGAAATTTTTTCTATTAAATTCTTTGAAGTAAAAGTTTTTTTTATTATGGTAGTAAAACATATTACGTTTGATAACTAATAACCTTATTTCTATCATTGATAAAACACGTAATACATCTTTAAGAAAATTTGTAGATATATGTTCGCATTACATTTAAAATTGCAAAACGTGTTATTTGTGAATGAAATAATTACAACAATCCATATGTTGTTCTTGTCACATTTGATGGCTATTTTTATTTTTTTAATATTGGACATAAATTAATGGTCTATTTTATTTTTATTTTTTAAGGACTATTAGTCTATTCATAAAAAAATAGTAATGGTACTAGGAATTTTAATTTGGTTCAAAAAGAAAATATAGATCTTGCAATGGTACGTGGAATTTTAAAATTTTCTCTATTTCAAGTTGAAAATTTTGAGTAATTGTGGATGTAAAATTATGATTTTTTATAAAAAGACCACAAATTTATGAAAATCTATAGAAATCCACGAGAATCTATGGAAATCCATGAGAATTTATTAAAATCTATAATATAGAATTTTGTTGCAATCTTATAAATTATATGGAACTCTATTCAAATTCATGAAATTTATGAGAATTCATAAATATTAAGAAATCTCTTAAAATTTGAGTCGGGGATACCCCTAAATAACAATGATTCATATAAAGATTTGTCTACCTCTTATGATAAAATTTTTGAAGAATTTAAAAACTTGTTACAAAGTATTCTACTCTTAATAATAAGCATTCTTTATTGAAAAATGTAGTAAAGAAACTTTTAGTAGTACAAAAAATTTTTGAAAATGAAAAGAATAATCACAATCTCTTAATTAAAGAAAATCTTTCTTTAAATGAAAAAGTTGCAGACTTAACAAACATTGTTCATAATTTCACCCAAGGGAAGAAATTTTTGAATTAATGTTTGGTGAACAAAAATGTATTTTCGATAAATGAGGTATTGGATACAACCATTCTTGAAACAAAAATCTCTTGAAAATATCTTCATCAAAATTTCAAATTTTTCTTATCAAAATGTGACATGTAACTTTTGTAAGAAATTTGGTCATGTAACATTTAATTGTCTAATAAAAAAGAGGCTACACTTTGAAAACAAACATAAGTGGGTAAAGAGTCCACTAACACTAACTATCAAGGATCCAAAGTTATGTGGGTATCAAAGAACAAAAATTAAAATAATTTTTGTAGGCACCAAAGAAAATGAATAGCAATTGGTTCTTGGATAGTGGTTGCTCAAAGCATATAACCGGTGATCAAACATTGCTATCAAGTCTCAAAACAAATGATGGTAGTCATGTCATTTTTGGAGATAATACCAAAGGAAAAATTATAGGCATTGAAAATATTGATAATCACTTATCTCATTCTATTGAAAATGTTCTATTAATTGATAACGTCAAACATAACTTACTTAGCATTAATCAATTATGTGATAAATGTTATCTTATTAAATTTGATTCTTCTAAATGCCATATTGAGGATGCTATATCTAAAAGATAATGTTAATAGGAAGTCAAAGTAAGAATGTTTATATCATAAACATTGAATTTGAGCTTGAAAGAGAGATAAAATACTTATCAAGTATAAAAAATGACACTTGGCTATGACATAGAAGATTATGTCATGTTAGCATGGACTTACTTTTCAAAATATCTAAAAATTGCTTTGTAAAAGGTTTGCCAAAATTAAAATTTGAGAAAGACAAAATTTGTGATACTTGTCAATTTGAAAAACAAGAAAATAATTCTTTTAAACTCAAACAACACTCTTCTACTACAAGATCTTTACAACTTCTCTATGTGGATCTATTTGGACCCTCTAGAACTACAAGTTTAAATGATAAACACTACGCCTTTGTTATTGCTGATAATTTTTTAAGATTTACTTGAGTCATATTTTTAAATCTAAAAGATGAGGCCTTAAATACATTTAAACATTTTTTCAAAAAGGTTCAAAACGAAAAAGGATACACCATTACCACAGTTAGAAGTGATCACGGTGGAGAATTTGAAAATATTGCATTTGATGAGTTTTGTAAATTAAATGGATATAAACATAATTTTGTGGCTCCTAGAACTCTTCAACAAAATGGTGTAGTAGAAAAGAAGAATCGTACATTACAAGAAATGGCTCGGACTATGTTAAATAAAAATGATTTACCAAAAGATTTTTTGGGCCGAAGCTGTTAATACTTTGTGCTACATTTTGTATAGAGTTTTGGTTGGTCGAAAGAAAACTAAAACTCTATATGAACTTTGGAAAAATAGAGTTCCCAATATAAGATATTTCAAAGTTTTTGGTTGTAAATGTTTTATCCTCAACACAAACGAAAATTTGGAAAATTTTGATTCAAAATTCGATATTTGAATTTTTCTTGGATATTTATCTACTAGCAAGACTTATAGAGTTTTTAACAAAAGAACTTTGGTAGTTGAAGAATCTATGCATGTTGTATTTGATGAGACTAACTCTTTTGAACAGAGAAAAACAATAAGGATGATGTAGATTTGAAAATCCCTTTGGAACAATTGAGTATTCAAAATCAAGATAAGAAGTGTTGAAAATCAACATAAGGAAGAAACAACCATGCAAAAAAATGAGGTAGAATCTCTCGAAAAACAAAATGTTTCATTGCTATCCAAATAATGAAGGTTTGTCTCTTCTCATCCAAATGATCTCATCATTGGTGATCCATCTAAAGATGTAAGTACTAAAAATTCTACTAGAAACTTTCTTAACAATTTTGCATTTCTTTCACAAATTGAACCAAAGAATTTCAAAGAAGCGGAGTTCGATGAATTTTGAATTCTAGCTATACAATATGAACTAAATTAATTTGAAAAAAATCATGTTTGAGATTTAGTTTCTACCTACATTTAAACAATTCTGCGTCTTTTTATATAGATATGCATCAGTGAAATCAGTTTCAAGCACTGTATATCTCCATCATTTTTCCCTGGTGAGCGATAAACCTCTAAATATAACCCAAAACTCGGTTGTTAAGCTTGAAGCATGTCAAATATTTTCCACGAAACCCGTCATCCATTTCCTTGGTCGTCTCTAATTAGTCATCCAATTCGCGATGATCCGGGTTTCCATCTGAATTTAATTTGATTTTACCTAAAGTAGGAAAAAGTCAATTGATTAGTCTGTTTTCTTTTAAATTCGATTCCATCCCATCCATTGAAAAAACATGTCGAACCTCTGCCAATTTTCATATAGTCTTGCATGTTTGATAGGGTTGGAAAGATTGTCATTCAAGATTTTCTAACTTTCTATATTTTCCAAATCATCCACAAAATACAAGGAAAAGAGTGCTTCATTGGATATGATTTATGGTGATGTTCCATTACCTTTTGAAATTTCGATTTATCCAATCCGTAAAACCTCATAGAAAAGTTTCATAATTACAAATTTTTTCACCCAAATCAAACATTCTCCATATCTCCTTAGCTTTTGGACAAGTCCTCATGGTATGATCTATTGCCTCAATCACAGCCTCAATTCCCATATCTTCCAAATTTTACCATTATCTATAGTATATTTATCAGGCAAAATATTTACCTGAAGAGTGTTGAGAACACTCATTTCTCAAAGATCCCAACCCAACTTAGCTAAAAGAGCCAAGTTATTATCTTTAACTTTTCTTAACCCTAATCTATCATTTTCTATAGGATTACAAACTCTATTGCAATTAACAATGTGAACTTTTTTCTCAGATTCGGTATCCTCTAGAAGAAATTTTATGTTAATCTTGTTAAGATAATCACAAGTAGATTTGGGGACTAAAGTAGTTTTCATCACATGATTAGGAATAGCACATTTCAAAGTAGTTTTCATCACATGATTAGGAATAGCACATTTCAAAGATTGGATTAGAGTTGCTTGACCTGCTATAAAGAGCAATTTACTTTTCCAGCCACTAAGTCTATCGTGAACTTTAGCAATAATAAAATTATAGTGTTTTTATTCATTCTTCTATGCATAAAAGGGACACAAAGTTCTGTAAAAACACGTGTTCATTATAGTTTTTTTTTTTTTTTTTGTAAAACACCGCTTCTTTTTTAGGTGAGAATTATTTCACATATTGGTGTCCATTGCCGGCGTTAGGGTTGGAGTGCTAGGTTGGATGAATGATTATGGAATTTTTGTTGTTGTTTTTACCATGAATCTGTTAGAACTTTCTAAACATTGTTCTCGATTGTGAGTGGATGACTCAAACAACTCTGTTGTATTCATGGAAAGTGACAATTATGAGAAAGGATCAACTCAGCTTGACCTTTTTTTTTGATGAAGAAGATAATGAGATAGAAAATGGCAAACAAAGAGGGATTAAAAAGGGTTATTCAATTGATTTGAAGACAAAACATAACGTTAAGGTTAAGGTTAAAGTAAGAGAATGACACACTTACTTTGCATTCTATTTTGGTACTATGGTGGACATACAAAAGGTATTTTCTAGTGGTCCTTGGACTTTTAGTTAATATCTTTGGATAAAACCCTCTAGGCTCAATGGTGTACTTTCTATGGATTTTTCTATAATCTTTTTTTCGTGTGTTCAAATCCATAATGTCCTTATGGTGTTTGATAGTGAGACTTGTGCTCGTCAATAGAGGCTATAATAGGTGAGGTGGAGAGAGTAAATCTTAAGGGTCCATGCATGCGGGTAAAGGTTGGAATGCATGTGTCGAAGCTTAGAGAATTAGGGTTCTTGTTAAGGATACACATACTAAAATTAATCTAATCTTGCAATATCAGAGGCTACCAGAATTTTGTTTTCATTATGGAATTATAGGCCATTGTGTGAGTGTTTGTATGAAGAATATGGTCCATCTTACAACAAATTCTAGTATTAGCCATTATGAGGATTGGCTCCGAGACCTTGTGTCAATGGCGAGGAGACGTGTTTCACCATCGAGGCGTAGATAAGATTGACAGTAGGGAGAATTCTAGAGATTAGTTAGGATGAACATAGAGATGGAATACTTCTATTTCTAGAAGGCGAGTGAGCTTATTTCGTCAACAGTCAGCATGTGATGATTCCATAGAGGGCATGAGGCTGGGGATGAGAGAGGTTATGAGGAAGATGTGGAGAATAATGATAATATTATGAGAGAGATTCATGATGTTGTGAGGGTTAGGCTTTTCGTTTGAGTATTTAGGAGGTGTTGAGAGAAAGTTGGAGTCAGTGGTGCCTAAATTGGGTGGAGATTGCTAAGACTTTGGTTGGATTGGTGGAGAGGGGAGAGACACTGGTATAGTTGTCTGGAGTCTGTAAAGTGAGAAGAATATTAGGAAGAAGAGATGTGGACCATGGCTTTATTTGGGCGTAAGAAAGGGTGCGAGATAATAGGTGGGAGGTTGGAGAATGCTGAATCATTTGGTACTAGATTGTATCTCATGGATGAAGTGAGGACAAATGGGATATTTGTACTAAACAAAGGTCGGTAGTGGAAATTATTGAGGATGAGAATAAGGACTTGTTTGATATAGATAATAAATCAATTTTTCAACCAAAATGGTTTATTTGACTAAGAATGGTCAACAATGTCATGGTGTGAAGGTAAATTTTTTAGTCAAATAAACTATTTTTGGTCAAATAAACCAGTTTATAAACTACACCAAACGGGCACTGAGCGAAAGAAAGAAAATGTTATTACAAAAGGAAACAAGACGACAAATTCTATTGTTCATGTAGAGTTTACTATATAGGCCCACCAGGCATTATGAATTACCTAAGCTGGAACGTGCAAAAGACATAAAACTCATGCGCAACTTTTAGATGGTCCTTTCTAATTAGCTCTTCCCCGGTTCTAGTTTTTCTAAACTAAATTGTTCAGAGCTAGGGCCAATGAGCTAAAATTTTGGATTGTATTTGATAATGGGTTTGTGGTAGATTGTCAATGAGAGAGTGGTGGACTAATTTCATTATGATAGGATGGATGGGACATGACCATTCAGTCTTATTCGATTGGGCATATTGATGCAATAATTAAATCTGAGAATAGGTTTATGTAGCATTTTATAGGTTTTTACTGATGTCCTTGGCCGGAGGGAAAAAATAAACTCTTGGAATCTGTTGCAGCGTCTCAAGAATAACGATTCATTGCATTGGGTCTGTGGTAGACATTTTAATGAGATAGTGTCTATGACAGAAAAATAGTGGAGTACAATGTGATCCTATGCACCAATACGTAAGGAAGTCACTTTTGTGAGCAACTTGATTACTGCCCCAGATGCTTGGAATGTGAAGCTAATTAATGACATTCTTTCCCGATTAATAGTAGAGTATATTCCACTTAGCCTTAACAATAAGGACGATAAGCTTATTTGGCACTTTTGAAAGTACGACACGCCATTTGGTTTGTAGTGGATATAGAGTGTTATTGAATGAATAGCATAAAGATGTTGGCTCGAGTCAATTGGTGTCGAAGGATCGGTGGAATAGTCTTTGAAAATAAAAAATTCCACTATGGTGAAGGTGTTTTGTGGCGTGTCTTTTGTAATGCTTTGCATTATAAGAGCAATTTAATCCGGAGGAAAGTGGCATGTGATGGAGTCTGTGTTTGGTGTTGGATGAATAAATATGTGATGCATATTTTGTTCTACTATTTTTTTGCAAAAAAAATTGTGGTATTTGGCAGGATGGTGGGAAATTATTAAACCAAGCCTCAGTAAAAATATTTGGAACACAATTGTAGAGTTATTAAGAAAGTACATTGCTGATGAATTTGTGCAAGTGCGCGTTTGCTTTGGAAATTGTAGGGAGAGATGAATTAGGTTTTGCATGGTTGTCGGATGAAGAAAGTTGAGCTACTAATTGAATCTTCTTCAAATGTGTAGTTGGGGACTTCGGGGGCCAGTGGTGAATCAGTTGGTTGTGATCTAGTAAGGTAGAGATGGGTTCGACCAAGTGCAGGGCTACTGAAGATGAACTATGATGCTACTATTTAGGCCGACAATATAGTGGGTGAGTCTTGGAATCGTTTTTTAGGATCACTTGGAGACTGTGGTTGTTGTACGTTCCAAGCAAGTTGTAGGCTTTTTCTCATCGAAAAATGTTGAAGCTTTGATGATAGTAAAGCGATTAATTTTGCACAAGAAGTTGGGTTTAGCAATTTGGAATAGAAAACGACTCTTTGTAAGTGGTAATGGTGCTTGAACTCTTATTTTCATTTAGCACATAATGCACATGTTTTGTTTGACAATGTTTCTTTAGTTAGAGAGCTAAGATGTAGGGCTTATCACTTTATACCCTCTAAGGAGAATAAAGTGGCCAACGAGCTCGCTTGTTTTGTTATTCTAGGTCTGGTGTTAGCACCTGGGTGGACTATAGAAAATTCAGCTAAGTATAAAAATGAAAAAGGTCACTTTAAAAATTTGATTTTTGATAAATAAAAGAAAAGACATTGATACTATTATTATTAATTAAACGAAAAAAATAGGTGGAGTGGGAGATAATTGTGGCGATGGCGGGCGTTGATAGGCAGGTGGCGGTCGGAAAATGATTATAGAGGTGGTGGGAGGCAGGTGGGAACGGGACGGTCATTACCATTTCCATCCTGTAGGGGATTTTTGGAATACGGGGCAAGGCGGAGATTAAAAAATTCTTATTTATCGTCGTTTAATTAATAAATTAATTATTTTTTAACATTATTTTTATTTTTAAATATGATTTAAATTTTATAATATAAATATAATAAAATAAAAAAAGATTTGGGTTGGGTTCGAAAAATTCGGGACGGGTCAGTGTATTTTACCATTACTAGGTAGAAGGCGAGCGACAAGAACTATCCAGGTTATTGAGATTTTTTCTATATTATAAATGACACGCTCATCTTTTAAAAAAATGAGCGAATCATTATTTGGATAAAAATGTGTAAATAGCACTAGAGGTCCCGAACCTTTGAATCTTGTGATGATGGGGTCTCGAACCTTAAATGTCTAGCACCCCGGGTCCTTAACCTTTAAAAAACACGCGAGCAAAATCATTATATTAAAAAAATCATTAGTTTGAGCGATAAATGGTAAATATTTTCTTAAAATGACCAATCTACCTAGTTGGTACTAATATTCACTATAAGTTCATGTTAAGAGGAAAGTCAGGGGTTCGAATCTGGGACGCTTAAAGAAATCCAGTTTGGAGCTCAACCTATAGTGGACAATACGTAAGCTAACGATGTATGGAATAGTCTCTGGGTGAAAGGCATGTAGGGGAAAGTCCGTGGTCGTTACAACTTTATTTTTTGTCGACTTGATAGGGCGTACGTTTAAGTCAAATAGTGTAATAAATGCTGCAATCACTACACATTATGTCACAAACAATAGAGAGATCAAGTACAAGAAGGATGACAACGACAGATTAAAGGCATTATGCCCAAACTCTTGCACATGGGTACTGTATGCAACGAATGAGAAGGGAAAGTCAAGTTTAATTGTCAAGACCTTCAGAGAGAGTACACATGTCCAATGGTGTATAAAAACAAGAGAGTAAGCTCTATATTATTAGCAGAGAGGTATTTATCTGTTTGGAGGGTTGAACCTAACATGTCAGTTGGTAGATTTATTGAGAAGGTAAAGAAAGATGGTTTAGGGGACATCTCAGTATGGAGTGTGTAATAAAACAAAGAAAAAGGCTATGGAAATAAAACAAAGGAAAAGGCTATGGAGAAGATAAGGGAAAGTGTGATAGACTACTACTAAGTTCTATGGGATTACTATGGGAAGTTGAAACATACAAATTTAAGAACCACTGCCCAGGTAGAAGGGTAGGCTAGTGAGTTCAAAAGGCTGTACATTTGTTTAGGGGCATGCAATGAGGGTTTTGTAAATGGATGTAGGAGACTAATATGATTGGATGTGTGCTTCTTGAATACAGAATATGGAGGCCACTTGTTATCTGCTGTTGGAGTTAGGGGTGGCAAAAAAGCTCGTGGGCTCGTGGAGCTCATTGGCTCGGCTCAGAAAGCTCGGTCCGGCTGATTCGGGCTCGTCGAGAGAGGCGAGCACGAACTAGGACTGAGCGAAAAAAAAAGAGGGCCGATCAGGGCTCGGCTCAAAAACCAGCAGCCGGCTCGTGGGTTCGCCACCGAGGCGGACTCGTTAGGCTCGAATGAGGAACGAGCCCACCGAGCTCGGTTTCCCGAGCCCAAAATCACGAGCCACAATGGCTCGGCTCGTGGCTCGTGCATTACACCATTTTTTTGTTTTTTTTTAATTTTTGTTTTTAATTTCATTATTTTTCTATAAATACTCTTATTCTAAGGAGAAGGATTTTCAATCTTTAATTTTCAACATAAAAGATACCCGATATTGTATTTTCTCTCATTTTCAAAATTTAAAAAAAAAAAAAAAAAAAATTTGAGGGCCGAGCCGAGCTAAGCTAGGTAGTGGCTCGGCTCTACTGTTCGCCCACAAGCTCGTCGGGCCGAACCGAGCTTACATTTTGGGGACGAGCTGCTGAGCTCGTATTTTATGGGCCGAGCCGAGCCATTGCCATGCCTAGTTGGAATAGATGAGAATAATGGATTGTACCCAATTGCATATACAATGGTGGAGACTGAAAATGGTGATAGTTGGAGATGGTTTCTGAAGTTGCTGAAAGAGGATATGAGGTTACACAATAGTCATGGGCTGATATTCATGTCAGACAAACAGAAGGGGCTAGTGAATGCCATTGGATAATTGTTTGAACACTTGGAGCAAAGGACTTGTGTGAGACACTTGTATAACAACTTTAGTGCACTTTATCGGGATTAGCATTGAAGAATTGTTTATGGGCTGCCATAAGAGCCACAACTATACCACATTGGCTAGAACAAATGCAGATGATATGTTACATATGTTCAGCAGCTTATGGTTGGTTGGAGTTGAAGCCAGCTTTACAGTGGAGCAAATCACATTTCCAAGAAGGTAATAAGTGTGATATGCTTGTGAACAACTTGTGTGAATCATTCAACAGTACAATCTTGGGTGCAAGAGAAAAGCTCATTCTAACAATGCTTAAGGAGAGTAGAATGGACTTAATGAAGAAGATTGTGACTCAGAGAGAAGCATGTGAGAGGTAGAATGCAGATGTAGGCTCGAGAATACAAATTTTTTGGAAAAGAATGAAAAAATGGCAAGATCTAAGTATGTTGGTTATTGTGGTCACTTAAAGTTCCAAGTAAGGAACACTATAGGTAACATCCTCCATGTTGTTGACATCAGGACAAAGACATGCACATGTAGGGCTTGGTAGTTGACTGGACTCCCTTGCTACCATGTGATAGCTTCGCTGCATTCTCGTGGCATTAATGTAATGGATCACGTTGAAGATATCTACAAACGAGATGCCTATCTTCAGATATACACACCAACCGTTTGTCCTATCACAGGTCCACATGCATGGCCAAATCCAGGTCTCAACCCACTTACTCCACCATATTACACCAAAAAAGCTGGAAGACAGAAGAAGAGCAGAAGAAAAGAGACAGATGAGCAGCAAAACTTAACCAATGCTACACCATCATCAACTGCAAATGCAATACCTTCAACTAGTGGAAACTTAAGTAGAAAATGATTGACAATGAGGTGCAAGAAGTGTGGTCAATCAGGCCACAACAAGAGGTCTTACAAAGGGGCTCTACCACCTGCTACTAATCTACGATGACAAGCATTTCTTCTATTTTGAAAAAATTGTTCATATATTTTTGACCAGTAATGTAATGTAACTATTGAACAATGTATTGTTATTTTACGTATGAATAATGTGTTTCTTTGTTGCTTAGTTGGTGTTTAAATGATGTGGTAATTTGTTGGTAAGTTGCTGATGAAATGTTTGACTGAAATATAGATTGGTTGTGTTGATTGTGAATCTTCGGGGTCCATCACAAAATTATAATAGGTAAGAGATGTTTTTCACAATTCATCATAAAAGGATATGGTTAATCTACGCAATAAACACCAAACTAAATGGATGATTTACGCAAAAGGTGTATAACATAGAGACGTTTTGCACAAACAAACTATTACATCACATATGTTGGGTCTTCTTCTTCAATCCGCTAATTACTTTCTCATAGGCATATAACACCAATTTCATTTCCACATTAAACATACATATTACAATCACTTCACACAACTAACCCACAAACAAAACCCTAAACACCATGTTCTACACTCAAGATGTGGTTTTCATAATCCACATTACAACCAACCCACAAACAAACCCTAAACACCATATTCTAAAATTGAACATCCTTCTTCTTTTTATGCAGAATCAACACTTGTTATTCATACGCATTCTTGGATCTAAGCAAACCAGGTATTATCTCCACATTTCTGGGATACATATGCGAGTCACACTAGAAACATAAGCCACAACATCTATCTTGCTGCACAAAAAATACAATTTCAAAGGCCATACAAAAAAGCCACAAATTGGAAAATTATAATTGTGCGAGAGCAATTACCAAACAGTGTTGGCACGTAAGGAAGCGTTTACCAGGATTGGTTTGTGTCCAAGATGTCTTCATCTTTATTCACATTTCACACCTACACAAAGAACGATGCATTGTTGTTCTGCTGTGGAATAACATGTTTTGTATGGAATCTGTATTTAATTGTACATATATATAATATTACCATTGTAGGAGAAGGAATTGGGTTTAACGGGAATAATATATTTTGTGACTTGATAAAATTGTCCTTCATAAAATGAGAGAGTGCATTGGATGTGATCATTTAACGACAAAAGTTCACAGAAATTGACGGTAGGGACCATTTGCGCAAATAAAAGTTGATTTAAGGACCCAAATGTCAAAATCCAAACGATATGGACGATCTGCGCAATAGACTAAAAGGATAGGGATGAAATGTGCTAATTTTCCACAAATATAGGGAAATTAGCGCAAATGGTTCCTAACCTTTGTTTTCAGTTTTCAAATGGTCCCAAACCTTTATTGTTTGGCACACAAGTTCTTAATCTATGTATTTTGGTACGCAGTTGATCCTTATTTGATGAAAAAGACAAATATGCCCTTATTTTTAATTAGAGAAATTATCAATTGAATTCATAACATTTGCAAAAACTACAAATGAGTCCGATACTTTTATTTTTATGAAAAATTAAAAGAAACTAGCAAATTGATAATATATTAAATTATTTTGTATATTTTACAAATTGTTATAAAATAAATAAAATTTAAGCTCATAATTATTAAAAAAATGTGTTAATTAAAATTATTATTAAGTAATTATATTATTTAAAATTTAAACTTTAATTTTATCGTTACAACATAAAAAGAAAAATAACTTTGTCACAAACTTGACACTCAAATATTTTTATTTAATTGAGTTATTTATTTATTAACTACAAATATTAGAGTTCAAATTGTATTATTCATTTTTTAATTTATCATTTTATTATCGTTTAAAAATAAAGAACACATAGTGTGTAAATTAATTTTTATTAGTAGTTTTATGTTAAAAAAATATAATAAGATTGGTTCAATATCATAAAATTATCTACGTCATTTTGTTATTTATTTAACTTAATTTATATTCAATTTTTTTCACAACAAATAACAATTACATATACCCAAAACGCAATAATTTTATATTTTTTGTTTTAATAAAAATTTAATTGATACGACTATAGTGATATATTTAATATGCTAAATTAAATATTATTTAATAAATGTATCGGAACTATTTGCACATTTTACAACGGTTAGAAATTCAATTGCGATTTTTTAAAATTAAAATTATGGGTAATTTTATCTTTTTCATCAAATAAGAAACAATCGCGCACCAAATCACATAAATTGGGGACTTTGTGCCAAAAACAAAAGTTATGAACCATTTCCGCACTAGGGGCAAAGGTTTTGAACCATTTGCGCCAATTTTCCAAAAATATATTAAAAGTTGAAGTTGAAGTCAAAGTCATCAATTAATTTTAACCATACATTTTATAAGACTCACAATTTAGTTTTAATTTTTCGACCATATATTTTATCAACTTTTATCAAAATCTGCTAAAAAATTTAATTAAATTAGTGCATGTTTGTTTTTGTTAAAAATCAATTTTTTTTTGTAAATTTTAGGGAAAATGGCATATTTTGTCCCCAATATTTCAAAAAAGTAAGAGATATATCCATAACCTTTAAAAATAGTATCGAACATCCCTAACGTTTGAAGAAATAGGTATGATAGGTCAAATTTCACTCCATTTTAATTAACCAAAAAACAAGCAAAAAAAAAAGAAGCTAAATGTACTTTCAAAAAATAAAAAATAACAAAGAGGTCATATTCTTTATCAAAATCCAAAATCTTCCACCACCCCAAAAATCCCAATAAAAAATGGCCTATTTCTTATTTTTATTTTATTTTTTGGAGTGCATTTAGTTATTTTTTTACTCAATATTTTTTTCTTTTTTCCTATTTTTTGTTTAATTAAAGGATAATGCAATTTTGTTATAAAAGATGAATCATATCTATCTCTTCAAACGTTGAAGATGTCCGATGTTATTTTTAAAAGTTAAAAGTATATCTTTTATGTTTTTGAAAAGTTGGGGGATCAAATTTGCTATTTTTAATAAATTTTAATTAAAGTTGATAAAATGCGTAGTTAAAAAATTAATAAAAGTTTTAAATCCCATAAAATATATGGTTAATCACCGACCGTTAGGAGATTTTCTCTGTTATGAGAAGAAAAAAAGAATATGTCCGTGTGTTACTACGATTTCAATTTCTCCCTTCAAACGAAACTCTCACTCATTCCCCTCTCTCAAAGTTGATCTCCAAGTTCTACTAACCACCTCAATCCATCATCCTTAAATAAATGAAAGTAGATTTTTTCGTTCTTTTTTTTCCGGTTTTTTTTTATGATATTATTTTTTGTCAAATTTTTATTTGATAATCATAGGCCGTAGGGAGATTTAGTCTGCTACAAGTGTTACCACACGACACGACATGGTGCGCCGTGTCGGCATAGGCCCTCATCCAGCCCGGTAAGGGCCGGTTCATATGTCATCAAGAACCCTATTTTTGTAGAGGGTCTCTTGCGGCGCAGATGCGAACCATGGGGCCTTACATCAATTATAAACGACCAAGCGACATGATGACACAGGAAAGTGACAAGGAATAATTTATACAACGTCTTGGTTGTTCAAGTGCACGCATTTTCGCTGCTTGTCCCTCCCACACCCTTTTTTTCAGGAGTGCCAACGATTGCTTGGGACCCTTTTTCTCCGGAGATCTTGGTGCCTAAGCGGTGCGTCTCTAGTTTCAGCAGTTGGCGCCGTCTGTGGGGAATCAAAAACCTCACACGACCAAGTGCTTGTGGTTCAAGACCTCTGAGCGTCACGCGTCGCTGCAGAAAGAAAGACATTAGAAGAAACGGACGATGGAACAGGAGAACCAGGATCTCAAGATGGACAACACCCCGGATGAAGGCCACACTTGAATTATTGGAGAATCGATCCTCCAACACGGACCCAGCTGCCCGTGCGGAAGAGTCCTCACCCACCTGGTTATTGGATGTACCACTTGGTTCCCTAAAGGAACCCTTTGTTTCGACCTCTGGGACCCCGAAACCAAACTCGAAGCCTCCGCAGGTGTGTGCATAAAGGAGACCCTTCCCTGTCTGACGAAAAGCCACCTTGCCCTGCGGTTAAGCGTGTTTGACCGGTTGGGAGTAGGGTCTTCGATTGCAACCCCAACCCTTGTGGCGGCAGTGCAGTGTGAACATAGTGAGGTCTGCCGTTTAAAAGAAGAAGGACCCAAAGAATCAAGAAAAGGTCAAGAGGCGAAAAGGAGAGGTGGAATGTTATGAGGACGGCGATGACGAGAACCTACAGTTCACTGAACTACATGAAGGCAATGGAGGTGCCGACCAACTTCGAATGCCTATCATGGACAAGTATAATGGGAGAGGTGATCCCGGACCACATAAACACCTACAAGACAAAACTCCGGGACCAATCTCGCAGCGGTGAAGTGTCGAATTTCCATACCACACTCGCGGGGGCGCAAAGAGGTGGTCAACAAGTCGAGGCCGTGAGGCATCCGTTGGCCACAACTTAAGAGAGTTCGTCAGCGCCTTCATTGGCAACAGGACGATGATTGCGACATCGCCCAACTCAATGATATCGGTAAAAGGAGGGAGAGACGAACAAAAGCTACTTTAAGCGATTGACAACATCATCAACAAGATCGATGATGAAAAAACCACGGATGCGGCGATAGCGAGGGCTCCACATGCGAATCTCCTTTTGGAGGGACGTTCAAAATAGTCCACCAAAGTCTATGACCACCGGTGGTGGACATGATCCGGTAGCGAAATCGATCGGAAGAAACGATCGAGAATGAGAAAAAGAACCGAAAGGAGAGAGGAGATCGATCTGGGAGGAGGGCGTCGCTCTCCGGAGCCCCGGTTCTCGTTTCGAGGAGGGCGTTCTCGGAACCAACTAACAACCATTACGGAGGTTCAATCAAGCGGAGGTAGCCCCACCTTACGGGCACCAAGGCGACCCCCTGCGCGTGACCCACCAAATCATCGTCATCTACGGGACTAGGGTGCATTAGGCCCCAAGGAGCCCCACCTGTCCCGAGAGATAAATACCATCTTTGGAGGCCCGTATGTGGGAGCACGATGAACTTTGCCCTAGTGGTGCGTGCCATTATCGCGAGAAATGGCCTAGGTAGGATCTTTGGTCGATTTACGGAAGTGCCGTGAACATCCTATTCGGATGCGTTCGACGAATGGGCGTGGATGCGATTACATCCATACACCACTTAGCGATGAAATTTCCGACTCCGGGAGGAATAGCTAAAATCCGTGGTAATTAGGCGGAGGAGGCGGGCATGCTACATGAGCAGCGTTACTTAAAAAGCTACCAAATGCAAGGATGTCTCTCCAACCGCAACAACCCGAGACCTTACTGCGAGTCGGCATTTCTATTTTTTTCTTTCTGCATTGTTTTGATCTCTTTAGAGATTTTTCCAATCTGACGGCGAGGGTGTGATTCATGACCAACTCTATTAAACTCATTGGGTAAATATTTTACGCAGAAGAAAGCAAGTACAAAGAACACGGCAGCGAGGAAGTGTGGTTCATGACCAACTCTATTAAACTCATTTGGGTAAAACCTCATACTATTACCAATGACTTCGTAAGCAACACTAAACATCGACGAGGCCGAAACAAGTATGTGAAACGCGGGCACCGAAACACAATATGGGCACACGCGCGAATATGGAAGTAACTCGGCACCTTTTTATTAAATACTGAAATACAATATGAGCATATATAAGCGCAATATACTCTAAACCCCCGTGCCTCGTTGGGCGGCACATAAATGGGGTAACTAGACCTATCACACCTATCCCCTCGGTCTCACGTTGGCTCACTTGAGTTGGGAAACCCGACTTCACCATGATCGAGAGTCTCCCAAGCCAACCCGAGTTAATTGGGTGGCTTATTGGACCATCGCTCAAAAATGCCGTTGACGCCTTTTTTTGCGATGGAGACCCGTCTTGCCGCCAAGTTCGGGGAGGGTCGGGCTAAGTCAGGCGAGCCTAAATCCCCACCCGTGCACGTTTGGTCTCTGAACGTTGATTGGTCGAGATCTTTGGTCCTCTCGAATGTTGATTTTCGGTTTGGCAGAGACATCTTGGAGGCCACCCTCCACCGCACCACCATCACACGTTTTCTATCTCTATCTCGATCGCCGCGATAATGGCATGCTACAAGCAACGATCTCGCGATGGGAGAATCTTGTCGCTTGCATCCTATTTATAAAGGACTACGTTGGAAAGAGGTGTAATGCAATAAATACGGTCATAACAGTGAAGTGCTGAGCGTGGCGGCGGACGCTCGCCTCCCAGGCGTTGAAGACGCCAACCTTACGGATTCCACGATCTGCGTCATCAATGCTAGGAGAATGATTCTCATATTAAAGCGTCTTCCCCCACGCATTACGAATCAAAGCGTCGGATAAACAAAAGTCAATCCAATTTCGCTTTCAATTAATCCGAGCAAAAAATATAAGGATTACAAAGTATAAATGCCATGCCGCCTCTTGAGGGTCGGCACACTACGAGCCTCCTTGAGTTGGAGGGGTATCCGATCACTGCGGTACTAGGTTCGTCGGAAGCTTGAGCACCGGCGAGCCTATAGAAGGAAAGAAAGGTCCCATTCGGGTGGACCTCCATGATGCTCCACCAGATTGCTCGCCTCACCGTCTATCAAACGTTGGGCAAGTCCACGATACTCGGGCTATAAATTAGATTTTCTTCCTTCTTATGGTTTTTGTTTTGTTATGAAAGTAGATTTTATTTCGAGGCCTTCAATTCAATCTCATATTTCCCTTAATATCCGCCTCCTTTTTCAGGGGCGGTTTTTTTAATGATATAGCGGACTTAGCCCCCCTTTTTTTGTCAAATGACTTTTATTTGATAATCATTTGCACGCTTGCCGCCATCATCGCGGGATGAGCTCGGAGCATCTAGGGAGTTATCCGGATTCTTGGTCGAGCGAGGGGCGGGTTTCTTTACACCCTGTTCGCCCGACTTCACGGGCATCCCCTACTTTTACGCAAAAAAATTCTCTTGTCTCGACGGCCAAGGCGGGGATGGGGAAGGGGGAGGAGGGAGAGAGGAGGGCGTTAGGGGCGGGCTCGATTCGGTGGGATACCTTGCGATCTTTATCGTAAGACCCTCTCGCTCAAACTGCGAAGTCAAAACTCTAGATAATACGTAGCACCATTTTGAGACTTACACATTAGCCCATTGACCAAAAGTTTATCTCTTTTAAAAGAATTTCGAACCTTATCGAATTTCTTAATTGCAAAGGAACAAACACATCAAGTCGGGAATCGTAACCAAGATTTTACTCGAAATGTCGAGGGATAGACATATTGCGTAAATTCAAAATCGAAGAAACTCTCCTTCCAGTTGTGCACCTGTCGGTCGTCCCCATTTCGACAAAACTCTCGATATATGGACTCAAACTCTCTCCTCCACCAGCAACACTCCCACAAAATGTAGGAGGCTACCATACGCCCCAAGCCATTCGGGCGTTATTTGACAAGGGCAGTTCCAGTTCCTCAACACTTGGCGAAAAAAGGATGCTAGGCGAAGGCCCTTCTTTGCATTAACATTGCTACATACCTGCCCGGAGGATGGTCGGCACGCTTTTTTCGAGCGTCACGGTGAAGAAATATCGTGGGACAAAACATGAAGGTAGGAGAAGGTGCAACGTTTGGGTGGATGCCGGTTTTATAAGGCGCACTCACTCATTAACCGTCCGGATCCCAAGCATTCCATCTGGGCATATGGATGGTCGCGTATCTTGAATGGTATAGTAGGCGGGAAGCGAAACCTACTCACTTAGTAATCGAGAAGCACACACGCCGCGCGCTCCCATTCTCCTTCTTCTGCGACCGCATTTAATGCGTACACCCCTCTCTCATGATTGCACGACCCGAGAGAGGGCGGTCTTGATAGCGAGAATCACGCCATCATGGGACACGTCAACATTGGCTGGCCCTTGAAGCCCTCACCGTCATAAATGTTCGGCACGGACTTGGGGACTATATATTGGGGGGAGGTCAAATTACTACTCCTGTAGAACCACTTCCCACGCCGAATGGTATAGTGAGAATATATTTCTTGCGGCGCATCAAATGGTGAATATCCTCAAAGTCCGCCCATTATAAATAATAGGCTTGGACTTGGGGGATAATTAGCTTGGACTTGGGGGACTATTGGGGATTATTCATACGCGTTACGACACGACACGGCACGGCGTCGGCGATAGGCCCCATCAAGCCCGTGGGGCCCGGTTCATAATCATCAAGAACCTATCTCGGGCCCTGCTAGGCCTTGGAAGGGCCCATCACACGCTTGGGCCTTCGACGACCCGTAAATCCATGAAGCCATGTGGAGGGCCTCGCTACCGCATGCGAACCATAGGGCCTCGCCGGACCATACATCAATTATAACCAAAGAAGCGCATGACACGCCGGAATGACTAGAGAAGTAATTAAGGAAAGATCGCGTTGGTTTAGCGCATACGGATCTTCACAAAGAAACCGAATCACAATCTCCCAAAATCATGCAACGTGATAACCTCGGATAAGGAAGGTAATCTTAGAGATTGCCTTGACAAGGAATGATCCCTATCTCGTAAGGAAGGAGAATCTGATTGGTATGTCGATTGATTTGTTACCTAAATCAATCGGGACTCTCTTGCTTATAAATACAACGTCTCCGGTTGTTCCAAGTGCACGCACTTTTTATGCTTAAGAGTCCCACCTAAACTCGCTTTCAAATCTACGCTGCTTGTCCTTCTCACAATCCTCTCAAACTAAAACTCATATCTTTTTCTCAATTTCTCAATTTCTTCATATTCTTCTCTATATTCATCAAAATCAAACTCCCTTCAAACAAAACTCTCCATCTCTCTCTCATTCTTATCAACTCCTCAATCCATTAAAATCCTTACAGTTGGATTCCACCGCAAAGAAAAACGGTATACTAGTAGATTATACATTTGGATCCCACTATTAAGCGGTATACTAGTATTTCAATTTTTTAATCACGACTGTAGGAAGTTTTCTCCACTACTAGAAGAAAAAAGATGTCCACGTGTCACTACGTCTTCACCTCACAAAATCATATCCTCCAAATTTTACTTATTGCTTTAATCAATATCACTAATTCGATCATCTCCAAAATCTGTTACCTCTTTGATCCATCTCTCTCATTCGATCATCTTCCCGACGATTATCTCCAAAACCTGTTCACCACCTCAATTCATTATGATCACCGACCGTATGAAGGTTTACTCCGCTACAAGCACAAAAAAAGTACTTATTTGTCCGTCACTACGTCTTCATCCTCTTAAACTAAAACCCACATCTCTTTCTCAATTCCACAATTTCTCCATATTCATCAAAATCAAACTCCCCTAAAAAAAAAATCTCTCTCTCTCATTCTTCTCAAATCTTTAATCTATTAAAATTCTCTACGGTCGGATTCCACCGCAAAGAAAAGCGGTATACTAGTCACCGACCGTAGGGAGGTTTACTACGCTACAAACACAAAAAAAGTACTTCTTTGTCCGTCACTACGTCTCCATCATCTCAAACCAAAATCTATATATCTCTCTCAATTATTCAATTTTTTCATATTCTTCTCCATATTCATCAAAATCAAATTCTTCTCAAACAAAATATTCTTCCTCTCATTCTTCTCAATTCATTAAAATTTTATATGGTCGGATTATACCGTAAAAAAAAGCGGTATAGTAGTAAAATTTTAATGAGATCATAATGACACCATTTTTCAATTTTAAAATTTTCTCATTCACATTTGTTTAAATTTTATCGTCCCTCCCCAGCGGCCAGCCCTCACAAACCCAGCTCCCGCATAAACCCTATCTCCGTCTTCCCCCTTCCCCCATCCCCCTTCTCACCCCAACCCAAATACCCATTGAGCCATATACACAATGAACTGTTCAAGTAAATTTCTCTCTCTCTCTCTCTCTATATATATATATATATATTTTTTATTTTTTATTTTCTGTAGGTGTGTATACTTTTTGGTGGTGTATCTGATCCAAAGTTTTACTTGTGATCTTACAGTTTCCGGTGAGGTGCCGGAAGAACCCGTCGTCTCCAATAAGAGTGGTTTACTCTTCGAGAAGCGCTTAATTGAGCGACACATCTCGGTACATTCTCTCTATTTCTCTCCGTATATTCATATATATGACATTTTTGGTTACTAAGGAATTATAACCAAAGATTGGTTGAGTTTTCTTAGAGAATTTTTTGAAATTTTATATCTCATTCTGCATAATGATCTTATTAAAAAGATCAATTTTATAAAACATTAAATAAAATAAAACCGATCTTTTGAATGCAGCTCAAATAAGCGCTAAAAAAGGTTGTAATTTGAGCCATAAATAATGGAACTTCTGAAAAACTTTTTCTCATTACGTTATTTTCCCTTCAACTGAGAAGACTGGTAGGAAATACCATTATTTGAATTATCTGCTTATTAATGACTGAGGGACACATCTCGGTGCTTTCTCTGTCCCACTCTCTATCTCTCTCTTCATATATTCATATATATGATACTTTTGGTTACTAAGAAATTACTACGAAAGATTGGTAAAGTTTTGTCAGAGAAGTTGAAATTTCATTTCTTGTCGGTCAGAATGATTAGTCACTAAAAATATCAAGTTTTTTTAGCAATTTGATAGCTATAGTCTTTTAATAGAACATAACAAGATATAGTTAATCTTTTGAATGTACGTCGAAAGGTGCTAAACGGGTTTGTGACATAATAATGAAACTACTGAAAACATCTTTCTCATTACGGTTTTCTTTTTTTCTTTTTTGCTGCAACTGAATAGGCAGGCGGGAAATTCCATTAGTTGAATTATCTGCTTATTAATGATTGTTGCTTCTAGATTTATTTATTAATATTATTATTTTTTATATGTGGCGATCTCTCTTTAATTAAAGCTGCACTTGCATGCGTGTACATGCTTTTTATTTCCTTTTCTTTGATTAGGATTATGGAAAATGCCCCATTACTGGAGAGCCGCACACGATGGGTGATATTATTCCAATCAAAACTGGAAAGGTATGCTCTTTGCACAAATATTTATACCTAAACTTACATTTGGCTCTGTTGCTTTTGGTTTTCAGGGTATTTTTATTTATTTCTAATGGAATTATGAGTGACAAGCATTTTAGAGCTTAATTTTATTGGATTTCTGGGCAGATTGTGAAGCCCCGTCCAGTGCAGGCTGCCAGTATTCCTGGGATGCTGGGAATGTTTCAAATTGTACGTATTTCTGTTCCTTGGCATTTAGCCTTGGGCATGGATCTTTCTCCAACTTTTAACCATTTTGCTGTCATCCCGCATCATTTTCTAATAGGATATATTGTCATTATAAATAACGGGTATATAATTTGTTGTCATTATGAAAGACACGAGTTATGGTAAATTGGCTTAAGAAGTTCTTTTGGTCCTTCCTCCTCAAAAAGTAGGTTCCAGTTTCTATTTTCATCTCACTCTCCACTTATAGCTTTTGTCTTCTGTTAATTTTGGAGGTATATACAACATTTTCTGGACCTTTTGGGATATTTAAGTTATACAGATAGATTGTGTAAAGATGTGAACTTTATGAAGATTGTAACGTTCCTCGTGATTGTAACTTCATTGTGCTAACAAGGTGATATACAACAATCCAATTCAATAATTCTAATTTTGGGCATACATGGATAATTTGACTGCTGAATCTAGACAAGTAACTCGACAGGCTAACACAATGTTTCTTAATTACCATGTAACTATTTTGCCGGAAAATTGGATCCATTTTACTTAATCTATATTCTTTGGCCAGTTTCCAGCAGATTCTTGTTGGTGTCCACTCTAGGAAATAACTGTACATTAGATTCCAATCTCTCTTGTTCTTGCATTACGTTTTCTACATTTTACCGGTTTGAGCACCATCTTTCTTAACATAATGTATACAAATACCCTGTTTCTAAATCTAAGTAGGAATAGAGTTAAAAATCTTTATTATTGTTTGATTGATACTTCTTGACGCTATTGGCTTATTCAACTAGGAATGGGATGGTTTGATGCTATCTAATTTTGCATTGGAGCAACAGTTACATACGGCAAGGCAAGAGCTAAGTCATGCCTTGTATCAGGTAATAATGAGTGGCTTAGATGCTAATTGAATTTTGTAGCTTTTACTACATGGCTTCTTTTGTGGAGAATGTCTATTTCCTTTTCCAGTAGCAACCCGCTTCAGTTCGATTGTTTTGTGCTTTTTATTGTACTTTTTCCTAGACTTGAACATATATCTGGAATGGATGCGCGTGCAGTGTACATAAAATTATATTAATTCTGTGCATTATTTTCCTCAAGTTGCCTGACATTTATACATTTCCTCCAAGTTGGTTGATGGTAATAAATAATATTACATATCATATTATAACTCTGGTTGTGATTGTTTTTGCGAGACTTTCACGTATATATGCATGTAGTTGCATGCTGCCTCACTGTGGCCACTGATTTCTATGTTGCCTATGCAGCATGATGCTGCATGTCGTGTTATTGCAAGGCTAAAGAAGGAAAGGGATGAGTCCCGAGCATTACTGGCACAGGCTGAAAGACAGATACCCATGTCAGTAGTAGCACCACACACAGTTAATGCTACCTCATTAAGCAATGGGAAAAGAGGTTCTTGACTCTTGTGTATTCAGGTTCATTCTATTTAATCTGTGTACTTTGATTGCTTATTTCTGTTTTCCATTTTCTCTGTAGCTGCTGAGGATGATGAGATGGGTCCAGATGGGAAAAAAATCCGTCCAGGAATCTCAAGTGCTATCATTTCCGAGCTTACAGATTGTAATGCTGCTCTTTCACAACAAAGGAAGAAGCGGCAGGTAATACCTGTAGTGTAGAACTGTGGCTTCACGAAATAGGAATGGTCATATATTTTAATTTGACATTAAAATTCTTTCTCATAATTCTTAAGCGCTTCTGTGTTTTACTCTTCCAGATACCTCCAACATTGGCTCCCATTGAATCTGTGGAGAGATACACTCAACTCAATAGTTATCCTCTTCATCGAACAAACAAACCTGGTATATTATCGTTGGACATCCAGTACTCCAAGGTATTTTTTTTTTGTATCCCTTCTTCCATACATCATTTTTCATTGCCTTTGTAGGCTCCATCTAAACAGAGTATTGGACATATCATATTCACTAATGTATTTTGTCTGGTTTGTTGTTTTAGGACATCATTGCCACTGCTGGGGTTGATTCAAATGCTGTAGTCTTTGATAGACCTTCAGGGCAGATAATATCTACACTCAGTGGTCATTCAAAGAAGGTATGCTGCACTGTTGTTCTGTTTTCTTATGCATATTGATAACCATCATTGTTTTCTTTTCTTAGATTATTTTGGTTCTGCTTTCTGATTGAATGCATGCTGGATGTTTTTCTCATATGGAGGTTACGAGCGTCAAATTTGTGGCTGAGGGTGAATTAGTTGTTACCGGCTCTGCTGATAAGGTAAATTTTAATACTCTCGGCAATAATACTTTTGGGAGTTTTGCTATTCATATTATTAATGTATTTACAATTTGTTGTTCACGCTTTTCACTTTGTATTCATTTGCTCGAGCTTTCTCATTTTCTTGAAAAACCTGGTTGCTCCACTATATTTTATTAGTTGTAATTAAGTAATCAATGCAAGGGCTTGGGAAGCACTTGAGATGGGATTAAAGGATTAGTTTGAATATTTAGATTGCTTCTAGTTGAAACTCTCCTGTACATCTTTTTGACTTAGATATACATAAATGTAATGAGCAGGAAATATCTATGTTATCATCAAAATAAACAATTGTCTACAGATTTGAAAATTTTAGTTCTGTCAGTAATTGGGAATTGGATGCACTTGTAAACATCCAAACTTCACCTGTGGGATTTTTCTTTCAGTTTGAAAAATACTAGTCAATTGTGCAAATCATGAGTGAAATTATGTGATTAAATCTGATTCAAAGGAATCAGAAAGGTAAATCAGCTTGATATATGAATCAGAATGAATCTTATTATTCACTAATATTCAATTTAATGTTTACTATTCACTAGATATACAAGGAGTGCGGATTATGTTCTACCAAATTTGTGTTATAGCCTTGTTATATTTATTTGTCAAAATGGACTTAGATTGAAGGTCCATCACTTCAAATGCTTTATTCTTTTGTTCTCACAGGCTTTTGTGATGGAACTATACGTAGGCTCAGCCACATAACTAGGTCTCCTTACTGTTAAATCAAGTTAGTTTTGGATGCTACAATGTTTCATGTAGCTGATTCAAGTTTATTGGAATAAAGCTTAGTTTGTTTTTGCAGCTCTGGATGCCTTGAATACTGTTTCAAAAGACCGACCATTTTTTGCCTCACTGGTTCTTCTGTGTATTTTTCTAAAATCTTTCTTTGACATGGTTAACATTGAAATAAGGTGACTTTACATGAATATTTAAAATAGAGTGGAGTTTCGCATTCGTCCACCTTAATATTGTGATTCTTTGAACTTCTTCTCAAAGTGCTCCATTAGCACTGTCATTTGTGGTTTTATTATTATTTCATTTGTTCTCGTGCTTATTGTTAATGAACTATTCCTAAATTTTGGTTGTCTCGGGTGACTTTCTTTTCTATGTACACTTTATTTGGCATCTTACATTTTTTTACCCTTAAATCGCTTCCCAGTAAATCGAGTTGAGCTATCAATCAATTTTGCCCTTTTAGCCCGAACTATCTTACATGTGAGTTGAAAAAAGGTAGCGCTACAAAGGGAGCTACACTATATCTATATCTATATCTATACTAATCTAAAAGGAACTTAAAGGGAGAAATATTTTTGGACAAATATATCCTCATTAATATTTTATATTTCCTAAATTGTCATTGAGTTAATGTTATAATTGAACTCCTAATTTACTATTTATAACCACATATAGTCCTTAGAAGTTGAAAAGGCTAAATCTCTATTTATTATATTTAATTACTGGATTTTGAAAATATTTTTTTTGAATTGTGAGAACAAATTTGGCCAGTTACAAGATTAATAGAAATTGACATTCCACCAACAATTTATTTAGCTTATTTAAGGTCTAATATGAAGTTTAAGGTTGTTTTATTTGAAAGTAATTATGTAGTTTGTGATGTCCATAAAGATTTTATTTGAAGATTTGTATTTGTGATTTTGATTTTTGTTAGTTAATGTGAACAATTATCTCTCAATGTTCTTCTTTTTTCAAAAAAATAATAATTTGCGTTGGATTATAAAAGTTACGGTGTCTTTTTTAATTATTGTGCATGCTCATGTGTATTTGTATATTGTTTATATATTTAATTGATTTGCGGTTTTAGATTTTCTAGAAAAAAACTTTGTGGGCTAACTTCAATAATGGTTTCAATCCACTATTGATACATATCTTATTTCTAGTATTTTTTTATGCTTTTGAATTGAATTGTTATCTATTTTGTTTAAACTAATTTTTCTTAACTATTTATATTCCAACGTGAATAAGACACTTAAATCGCTAGAATATTTAGTTTTGGCAATATTACTTTATTTCTCCATTACAATTTAGATAAGTTCACGTGAAGATATCTGGGCACTGAATTGTGCAAATGAGAATGTTTAATTTTGTCAATTTCTAATATAAATGTTATTTTGTTTTCTTTTATATACTGATTGATAAATCTACCTAACTTAAGGTGCTATGAGTCCAAATTGCATGTGATCTTTTGGGTTAAAACCTCTTCATAGTTGGAGAGCTATATTAAATTACAAAGATTTGTTATAAATCATTTGCCATCTCATAAAGCAAGAAAATTCAATAAGTTTGAGTGCTTAATATATTTAAGAACTTATGTGCACTATTTTTTATTCTTTTTGTTTGTGTTCTTTAATTGACATTATTTGACTATATTACAGACTTTAAAAAATAGATATTCAATACTGGCCACACAATTGTAGAAAGTATTTTGTTTGAATACAACAACAAACATTATATTTTACCGTATTTTCTAATGTCAGATTTTTGTGTTTTAATACATTATTAAATTAAGTTATAATTATTTAAATATTTGAATAAACATATATCTCACAACACTATTATTAAATCACGTGCAACGCACTTTGTACATTCTAGTAACATCTAAATGTAGGTGGATTAGATCTCAGTTTGCTTATAAGAAGGAAATTCCCCAGTTCAATGTTCCGAGTGGCCTATACAGAGGAGAACTTTTCAATGGATGGTTAGGTTGCAATGTCTTGGCAATTCGAACTGTACTCTCTTCTCTTTTATGTTTTGGATTTGATTGGAGCAATGTGACATGTACTTGGCACTTTGATGCGACACCTGTCAACAAGTTTGATGTATATGGGACTAAGTTAGAAAAGAGAAACCAAGAATGAAAAAGCATGATTAAAAGCAAAAACGACTCAAGCAAACCAACAGAAAAGGATGTCATCATGATATTGGTTGCTATTTCGTTGCACTTTATGATTTCTATTGTCTGCAATATAACTTATGATTAAAAGATTTTGTTTTCAATTTATTTTATTTATGGCCATATACTTTGATGTATCTTTTCATTAATTGTTTGCTTTAAATCCAGTACTTTTGTTCTGCTCTTTGCAGACCGTTCGTGTCTGGAAAGGATCTGAAGATGGAAATTATGAATGCAGTCATATTTTGAAGGATCATACTGCTGAGGTAATCAAATTTTGCCATTTCTGGCCATGAATATATGTTGCATGGACATCTCTAAATATCTTCAGTTTTGAACCATCCCTTCCAAGAGCTTAAGATGGGACAATTTTATTTATTTTAATCTTGTTGTCATCATGTCCCTCATGTGTACGCCAATTCATTTATTCATCAAATGCTTGACACATGCACAATTTTCATAACTGGGTGGCGTTGAGAGTTGAGCTCATGACAATTACCTTCTCTGTTACAATGTTGAACTAGGGCAATTTATTTATTTGAATTTGTCCTTAATATGTCTCTATGCATTTTATTGGTGCATAAGTATGCCTGACGTTTTGCATTCAACATACTCTTGGGCAGCACATCCGAACATGTTGCATGTTGATGTTGCAGGTTGTTGAGTAATTACTTTAGTCAAAATGAGAGTCCATTTGGATGCTCTAGTACATTAACTTCCTTTTGCTATTGTAAAATGTGATAAACAAAAACATGTTGAGAAGTATGAATAATACAACCTATATATAATCAAATTTGGATACTAAACACTGAATGCTTGTACATGTTTGGATGCAAGATGCTTGAGTGGATTCTGATAAACATCAGTATCTAGTAATTGTTTTAATGGCTTGTTATAGCATGCTACATAAATCTACATTGTTTAAAAAATCCCAATTGAGGCTAGCCTTAAAGTGACCCGAACTAGAAATGCCTCGAAGGTGCTGATTGTGAGGCAGTAGTTGGGAGCGCATAGAGTGAGGCACGCACCTCAAGGTTTGTGAGGCATGTGCTCCTTAATTCTCCACTAGCTATTACTAAAACATATAAAAATGTGTTTTCTGATTAACCCACCTTAGGAATCAAGTATTGGTAATAAATTATAACAACGCGTTTCTCATAGATCCATTTGGGAATAGTTTACTGCCCCACCAGTTGAAGTAATAGGTTTTTTTGGTACTTCATAGGTTTTTCTTTTGTTTCTTTGCACGTTCTATTATAAACTTGAAGATTGTTTATATTATTATGCACTTATTTTGTATTTCAATAATTTTTTGACATTTTTTTGGTTTACGATGAGGCTTATGCCTCAAAACACCTCGAGGCTTACACCTTGCTCGTGAAGGAAAAACGCTTCAATATCGATTATACCTTTTTAAACATTGTGTCCAGTGTTGTCTATTTTAATACCTTTTTAAACCTTGTGTCCGGTGTTGTCTATGTTACATTAGTACTTGGTACTTGGTGTAGTAGTTAACTTATGCTGTTGGCTAATAGACCAAGGGTCCTTGACTCATGCTAAGCAAGACTGCGGTGAGAGACCAGTGTATGTGTATGTATCAGCATCACTGTATGTAAGAGGCCAAAGATGAAAGTTCACAACACATACCGTAATGTTATAAGTACTGACCATTAATGACCAGTTTACCTGGTCTCAAATTTGAACTTTTACAGTTGCGTTGTTGATAGGCTTGGAAGATTATTTCTGCAATACAGAAAGACCTTTTTATCCATGTGTTGCAGGTGGTCAAACATTATAAATAATTATCACTTGTTTTTACCATCGCAGATGCTTTTTTACAGGCCTTTCAGATAGTGATGAGGCATCTAATGGAGATTTGTTAGTTTCAACCCAAATCAAAATTAACATCGAATAAATTTATTTTTCTAGGTGCCTGCGTGTGACTTACGTTAATAGCTTCTTTTAAGGGATGTTCTTCGTCAGTCATACAGATATATTGCTTTATATGGGAAACTTAGTCTGCAGTGAAATGTGAATCTTGACAGTCTGGTTTATGGATATCTTCCTCTAAATAAATAATTAAAATTTTGCCAGTACTGGGCAGCCTTGCAGTTAGACTGACTCATGTTAGTTTACATTCGTTTCTACATATATGCAGCCATTTGTGTGCTTGACATATTGTGAAGTCTGGTATTATTCACATGAGCACAATATACAAAAATGCTCACCTTGGGTAAAGTAATTGAGAGGGGAGGAAAGAAATAGCACGTGTTAGGAAGACCTGGGGAGGGGAAATCTTTTCACTGAAAGGAATTGGTTTCAATATGTGTCTTGCTTGGTCCTTGTTGCCTTTGTTCTATTGGGTCGTCTTTTTTATACAGTTTGTGCTCAGTTCTTACTTGAGGACTACGACGACTCAGGCTTCTTTGCCTTTGTTCTCTTGCTGAATTGATGGAAAACTGAGATTGTGTTTTGTCTTTAGCAAATTTGGCAGTTGTTATAATTCTTACTTTGATAAATTTTTCAGTGCTAATTCACCAATTCTACGTGATTTCAAATTTATTCGTGCGTTGCACCTAATTCAGGTCTAACATAGTTGTGAACTAACATAGTTGTGAACCATGACAGGTGCAAGCTATTACAATCCACGCCACGAATAACTACTGTGTAACAGCTTCTCTTGATAACACATGGTGCTTCTATGAACTTGCTTCCGGTTTATGTCTCGCTCAGGTCTCGGCCCTCCCTATTCTTACATGCATATGCCTACTGACTCAAATGATTATCTGGATATGGCTCTGTTACTTCTGGTTTATGGCATTTGTAAGTTATTTTGCAGGTTGAAGACACTTCGGGATCTTCTGAAGGCTACACATCTGCATCTTTTCACCCTGATGGTCTTATCCTTGGAACTGGTACCTCTGGGTCTCTCGTTAAGATCTGGGATGTGAAAACTCAGGTGTGGCCTTACTTCTCATGACCATATTGAACGTATCTTCTGTTTCTTTCTATTCCCTAAGTAGTCCGAATTTCTTTGTTTCTTGTGTAGGCAAATGTCGCTAGATTTGATGGGCATGTTGGGGCAGTAACTGCGATATCTTTTTCGGAGAATGGTTACTTCCTGGCTGTAGGTTTTTCTTCTACAATTAACATGAACAATGTGGCTGAACATGATAAATTCCAATGTCTGACTGTTCCAATTTTCCAGACTGCAGCTCAAGATGGTGTTAAGCTTTGGGATCTGCGCAAATTGAAGAACTTTAGGACTTTTACTCCTTATGATGAAAATACACCAACACAATCAGGTGCTTTTACCTTTTTCATGTCTAGCATATACTTATGTTTGGTTTTGTCTAGATTGTGAGATCAAAACTTCTAGAAAGTTGTGGTCTATTTCTCTTGATTGTCAGCAGTTTATAAGGCATTGCTAGGAACATACCCGACAACCATCTAATACATTGCGGGACAGGTCAAGAGCACGTCTTTGATGTTATTCTAGTTTCAGGAAATAAAAGAAATAGACAATACAATCTCTCTCTGTTTGGCTGGTGTTTCAAATTCTTACAGTTGACCATGCTCTATATTTTTATATATTAAATAAAAGGAAGAGAAGATATCCTAACAAGTTTTTCCACGTGCAATACACTACTTATACCAGCTGTTGACTTTTATACATTTTTTTTCTTCTGAAAATGTGCTTTCACCTTTATGCCGAATTTGCAGTGGAGTTTGACCATAGTGGAAGTTACCTTGCACTTGGAGGCTCAGATATACGGTAATATTTCAAATAAAACTATAGTGTCGGTTTGGTTCTTAGGTAGAGTATATCAATATCATTATTCATTATTTCCATTTCTAATCCCGACTCTGAATATCCCAAGAATTTGAAATGATATTTGTGCTCGCTGTACTCGTATGATGACCACTAGTCATTTTATTCAGTGTATACATATCGGCCTTTGTTGTGATCTTACAAGCTAACATCTGTGTTGTGGTATGACAGAGTGTATCAAGTTGCCAATGTCAAGTCTGAATGGAACTGCATCAAAACCTTCCCTGACTTGTCAGGCACAGGTTAGATACTCTCACTGTCTTCTACCAATGATGGCATATTTCATAAGGTGGATTAGACAACATTGAACGGTATTAAGGAAGTCCTTTTTACTGTATTGTCCAATATGGTCTCATACTAAGTCCCAAACATGCACTAAATGTGCAAAATTAATGTTGTGTTTGTCGATATAGTCGTTTTCTCTACTATGGTGCAAACACTTGCTCAAACAGTAGAGGTTAAAGTCACTTACATTGAATGCAGGTAAAGCAACATGTGTGAAGTTTGGTCCAGATGCAAACTACATAGCTGTTGGATCTATGGATAGAAACCTCAGAATTTTTGGGCTGCCCCTGCCCGGGGAAGATGGTTCATCAGAGTCGTAAAGCAATGTTCATTGCACTTCTAGCCGCACTGAGTCTAGTAGCTATCCCTGTAGTCGATGCAATTTATGTTGCCAGAGGGCTGAAGTAGTAAAAAGTTAAATGAAGAAACTACTTCAAACTCGGTTTGGGCTCAATTCATGAAGAGTGAGGAAAAGTTATGAAGTACTGCCAACTTGGTCTGGCATTCTAAGATGGATTTTCATTCTTGTTTGTAACAAATTTGAATTCCAGGTTTTTGATTTGTATGATTTTAGCATGAAAAACATGTTTTCCTTCTCTATAAGACGCGCTGGAATAGTTATTCCTTCTCTGTAAACAATTGTAATGTGCCATTAACATGGAACAACGAAAATCATGGATAATCAGAAAGAATCTGCTGTTTGGGGGTGTCTTGGGATAGGCTAATTAGCACTTTACACGTCCAGCAATCAAAATCGATGGCAAAACGTCTCGTGTTCTAGTGTATTTATTTATTTATTTTTATCGCATGTTTATCTTCAATTTCTCATTGATCACCAACCATTTTTTTTTATGACATGCTTATTTTTAATATGAAATGTGTGGTTAAAATTAATTGTTGATTTTGATTTTAAATTTTAAAGTAAAATTTTAATTGAAATCAAACAAATTTTTATTTGTTAAAAATAATAAATATAAAAGTGTGACAATTTTTTTTTTTAAATTTCAAAGCACGTAAATAAAAGATTTTGACAAAAATCATTATTAAGAATGAGATGTGTTAATTAATGAAAGTTGAATATACAAATTCGACGAAAAATTGTTAAGAATATAAATATTACGATTAACAAAAAATTGAGGACTTCAAGTACAAATGCACGATTAAAATGTACTTACAAGAAATTATAATGTGAATATGACAACCTTTCAAAAAATTCACTTTGATTTCGAAGTCTAATGTCACCACGTTGATCTTCCAACGTGTTCTTTTTTCAATGGTGTGATCTACATAGTCAGAAAGAAGAGCTACCAACAGAAACGTTAGTAAACCAAGCTTCGGTAGAAGGAGAACCCACGAGAGTAAATACATATTTCTTAAAAGGAAAAATAGTCTCATAAAAATTTGTAATGACATGATATACTCGTATACTATTTTTTTGCGGTGAGATTCGACTGTAGAATTTATGAGAATGAATCACTGAGATCTGAACCCATTTGTTCTTGATAGAGTCTTAATGGACGAGGATGACGATCTGAGGTGCAATGGTTATTTTAAGATTGAGGCAGAAATGGTGGTTTACCCATAATTTTATCAGACATAGTTCTATCGCCAAAGGATGGAGATGGGTGTCGGTTGATGAGATGACAAGCTGTGGAGAAAACTTCAACCCAAAACTAAATAGGGACACTAGCATGAAACAAAAGAGTAAAACCAGTTTGAGTGATATGACAATATTTACTTTCGACCACCTCATTTTGATTGAGAGTGTATAGACGAGAGATATGTTGAAGGATACCACATTTGGCAAAATGAGCCTTAAAAAGATTGTTAGTAAATCCGGTCCCCCATCACACCGAAAAGACTTCATCTTCGAGTTAAATTAGGTCTCAACCAAGGATTGAAAAAGAAGAAAAATGTTATGAAAATCCAATTTTAATCTCAAAGGATAAAACCAACCAAATATAACGAGTGTAGTCTGAGCGAGATGTAACTATAGAAGGTCTCTACAAATCATAATGAATACGTTCTAAAGGAAAAGAACAACTATTATCAGAATTCGAAAAATGTAAACAATGTGATTTTTCCAAATTACAAAAATGAATCAACTTCCGTTAACTGATAAAAAAATAAACACAAACACTTTTATTCATGGGATAATTGCATCAAAGGTCTCCAACATTTCAAAATCGTTGGGAGTATGCCCCTAACTTAAAAAAATAGCACCACATATTCTCAACGTATGAAAAATTTGGCGTGGTAGGTCTTTTATTACCAAATTGCCCTTCCCTTTAAATAAACAAAAAAACAAAAACAAGAAAAAAGAAAAATATAATTGAAAACTAATCATATGTACCCTAAAAAATAAAAAGTAAAAAATGTACCAAAAATAAAAATAAAAAGTAACAAATAAGTCATCTTCTCCAAAAAGTCATAAAATTTTATTTGTACTAAATTCGCCGAAAAACACCACAAACTCCATACAAAAGTTCTTGATAGCACATAGCAAAGTGAATCCCAGTGCATATATATTAGGAGCCGCACTAGTCGTCCACTTATTTTTAACATGGATGGTGTTGTATAAGTTTGGATGGGGATTGCTGGGTGCAGCATTGGTTTTGAGTTTTTCATGGTGGATTAAAGTGATTGCATAGTTTGTGTATATTTTGACAAAATGTAAGAAAACTTGGAATGGATTTAGTATTAGGGCATTTCATGGGCTATGGGACTTTCCGAAGTTGTATATTGCATCTACTGTGATGTTGTGTCTTGAGACTTGGTACTTCCAGATATTGGTTTTGATTGCTGAAAATCTTCCAAATCCTGAAATTGCATTGGATTCCTTGGCTATTTGGTAAGAGAATTTTATGTGTTTCAATTTCATTTCAAATAAAATTTTAGGATTTTTGAAGAAGATGGCCTATTTGTTACTTTTTATTTTTTGGGTATATTTTTTATTTTTTATTTTTTGGGGTATATATGGTTAGTTTTCAATTATGTTTTTCTTTTTTCTTGTTTTTTTTTTTTTGTTTATTTAAAGGGAATGACAATTTGGTCATATAGGACCTACTACGCCAAATTTTTCATACGTTGAGGATGTGTGGTACTATTTTTTTAGTTTAGAGGCATATTCCTAACGATTTTGAAATGTTGGGGACCTTTGATACAATTATCCCTTTATTCATTGTCTGCAAGAGACGAAAATTCAGGTGGCCTAACTGAGCATGCCACACATGCGTGGGTGCCCTTTATTAGAGGTGGTAAATGGGCCAGCCCAGTCCAAAATTTGATGGGCCAACAAAAAATTAGGTTGGACTAGCCCTGACCCAATTTTACACGGGCTCGTTTTTGTTGGGCCAACCCAGCCCGAGTTTGTGTCACAGGACTGCTCGGCCAGCCCAACATAAATTATTTAATTTAAAAAAAAATTGTAAACACTTAATCATCTTTCACCCCACCCCACCCCCCCCCACCCCACTCCCTCCCCCCTCCACCAAATCCGGCGACGGGGAACCCCCCTCTCGGGTCATGAAACCGTGGCTGGTTTCGTGAGGATTTTTTTCCTTGTCAGGAGGAGGAGGAGGAGGAGGAGGAGGAGGAGGGAGGGGAGAAATCCCCCTCTGTCATGAAACAGTGGTTGGTTCGCGATCAACCGTGGTTTTGCTTGATCGCGAACCCTAGTTTCACGAAGATTTCACCTATATTAGCTGCATTATACTTCAAACCTTCTTTACCACAAAATTGACACATCACCATGTACGTCAATAAGCTCGCCCAAGTCATTGGATTGTTTAGATGAGCCATCATTGCACGACTTGGAATATCTGTCCTTCAAGACAGAAGAGACCTATTGAAAAGCTCCGCACTAGAAGACATGTCACCAACAAAGCGATCAAATAACTCTTGACTCTATTAACATCAGAGCGATCAATTTGGCAAGGTGTGGAAGCGTAGTCTGAGCGTATGTTTGAGAGTGTTGAAATTATTTTTTAAGTATTTATAAGTTGTAGGTCTTATGAAATATGTGGATAATAAGTGAATAATAAGTTGTAAGTTTTATGAAATATGTGAATATAAAACATATTTGACTAACTTAAATTATAATTTAATGTTGACCAAAAATATTTGTAAGATAACACACGATGGTGGCAAAATGAACAAAATCAAGGCCAAGAGCACGAAGAATCACAATGGTTTATATTGCTCATGGCTAGAATATTGCATTTGTAGATATAGATACGGAAAAATTTAGAATCATATTTTTTAATTAAACTTTCTGAATTTTACAACATCATTTGTTGATCTACATAATATAATCACCACATGAGTGCTTCGACCAACTGATAAGTGTGAGTTTACGCTTATTTGGATCATCAAAAGTAGACAATTGTAAGTACTCTTAAGTAATTTTCTACTTAATTATGTGTCTATTTAATTATTTTAGGTCAAAACTTCGAGATCAGATGGAATTGGAGAAAAATAAAGCAAAATAGGCGAAAATGGACTGAAGGTGTATGAAAACATGGATATGGGGATCAATTTGAAAATATTTAAAAGTTCAAGGACTTGGTTTGCAAATAAAAAGGACTAAATTGAAATGAAAGAATAAATTTGAGGACTAAAGATGATGAAATCCAAAGTTGAAAGACCTGGGATGCAAATAAGATAACTAAAGAGGAGAAAGGACAAATTATGAAACGATGACCAAATAAAATATATATGTAACTTTGGAGGACCAAGTGTGCAATTTTGGATTGAAATCAATTTCGCCCTTAATTCACTGTTTGCCGCGGTGGAATCGCGGTTTGCAAACCGCGATTTTTCATCACAGAATGTCTACTGCTCGGCGATGTCTCGAGTGTTTTTGCTTATTTTAATTTCGATCAAGACTTTTTTCATCTTTTCATGTACATGAGTTATTAAATTAGTAAAACACTATATAAAAACTTAACCTAGGTCAAAAGAAGAGATTGAATCTTGGGAGAATACAAGAGAAGACGGAGAAAAGAATGACGAAGAAGACGAATAACGACCAAGATCAAGAAGATTGGAGCGAGAAAACAAAGATTTCTTGGTGCAAGATACTCAACTTTTTCTCCTCTTTTATTCAAGATCCGGTTATGTATTCGAAACTCTTCATCTTGTCTTTCTTCCAAATCATGAGTAGTTAGATTTAAAGTTTGGGATGAACGATGTATCCTAAGTTTAATTCTTTAATTTTGAATCTCAAGTTTTGATTTATAAATTGCTTCAAATATTTGATTTTACTTTTCCTCTTAATACTTGGAATAATTGGCCATTATTTCTTTGATCTCGTGGATTGTAATGAACTGAGAAACAAATTATTAATCTAGATCACATAGTAAAATCCTGTAATTGGATAAAAGGTAGAGATACACTTTTATTATTGCTGCGGTCTTAATCGAATTCCTAGGAGAATTAATGTATCTAATTAAGGACCATTCTGACTGCCTAAGTTGACTTATTTAGATAGGCTTAATTTGAACTCGAGAGAAGTAAATTAGGATAAATTCGTGAATTCGACCGAACACAACTTTAGGAACAAATCTTGAGAAGAGGAATTAGAGATGACAACTAGGTGAATTCGTTCGTCCAAACGCTTTAACCATCATTCTTTTCTAAATTCTAGTTATTTGTTTTTACATAAGTTATTATATTATTTCCTTAAATTTATAGTTTTAGTTTAAATCTTTCAAATCAATTCAATTCAAATTCTTTTCAATAAATTAGCGTTACGATTAATTTAACTAGTATCTAAATAAAATAGTCTTCGTGGGAACGATAATCCGGACTCAATAGGTCCACTTTATTACTTGTTTACGATATTGTATACTTGCAATCACATTATTTTCACAACAAGTTTTTGGCACCGTTGCCGGGGACTATTCTTATTTAATATTAGTTTAGATTAACCGTTAGTATTAGTTTTATTTTTTTTTTTTTTAATTTTTATTATTATTATTACTGATTTCTTTTATTATTGTTATTATTACTATTTTCTTTCTTTTTTTGTTTATTTCTATCAAATGGCAGATGCACAAATAAGAAGAGGACTTGAACAAGAGGTCGAAGAGCAGTTAAACATTGAGAAGCAAAACCGAATGGCATTTCAACAAATTCAACAACATGAAGAATAGGAAGGAGATGACAATGGAAACATGCCAATGGCTCAGTTCCTAACTTTCAAGCAGCTCCCGATCGTTCAAGCATTATTTATCCGACTTTTGGTCGGAACGACTTTCAATTAAGGCCGATTTGATTAATCTCTTCAAGAATCACCTGTAGTTCTATGGAAAGGCAAATCGAAAATCCTAATACTCATCTCTAGATTCTTACATATGTGCCATAATTTTCGGTTTCAAAGAGTAAATGAAGATGCCATCAGACTCCGATTATTTCCATATACATTGAGGGAGGGGGCTCTAGAATGGTTAGATTCAGAACCACATGCTAGTATCACCACTTGGAATGATTTAGCTAGAAAATTCTGTAATAAATACTTTTCACTAGCTAGAGTAGCAAAGATGAAGTTGGAAATTTCTACTTTCCAACAACTGGAGGGCGAAAGGTATCATGAAGCTTGGGACAGATTCAAGGAATTGCTCAGAAAATATCCAAATCATGGCATTAAAAAAGCAACAGGCTCAATATTTTTATTCTGGGCTATCTCCTCGGTCTAAATCGACAGTGGACTCCTCTGCAAACGGGTCCATTGCGAATAAAAATGTCAACGAAGCATGAGATCTCTATGAGCTTATTGCAAATACACAGACCATGTTTTCATCTGATCGTACCACCCCAAGAAAAGTAGCAGGCATACATGAGATTGATGGTCTGTCAGCTACCGATGCACAACTTGCTACATTGAAAGCAGGTGGAGTTCTTGGTCAAAACACAAATGCAAGGAATGAATGCAATCTAAGAAACCATCATGTGCGAGAACTGTGGAGCTAACCATTCGACATCAGATTGTATGTTGTTGGCCTCTCTAGAAAAATTCAATTTTATGCAGAATAATACACATCAGAAGACAATCCATATTACAAACATACAATCCAAAGTTGGAAACAACGCCCCCAATTTTAGATGGTTCGAGAATCAACAAGTAGTAATGCATATAATACTCAGCAGAAAGAGGACCGAGTTTAGGAGAGATGTTCCAACAATATATGCAGAAAATTGATAAAGCATTGGAGCGATTGGACATCAACAGTCAAAATCAACACGCATCTATCAGAAAAATAGAGACTCAGATTGTTCAGTTAGCCCTACAATTATCAGATAGAAAACCAGGCACTTTACCTAGCACTACAGAAACAAATCCAAGAGAACAGGTAAATGCCATCACTACTAAGAGCGGGGTCCAACTGCCAGAAATTCTTGTGAAAAGAACAGAGAAAAATGATGAATAGTTGATGATTAAGGAAGAAGAAACTGGACAACAACATGAGAAATCAAAAGAAGAAGTTTCAAAAAAATCTGCTGAATCATCAAAAGTGAGGGCTCCAATTCCTGTCAAAGCTTATGTGCCACCAATTCTATTTTCTTAGAGACTGCATAAGAACAAGCTCGACAAGTAGTTTGAAAAATTTCTTGAAGTTTTCAAGTTTTCAAAGCGCATATCAACATTCCTTTTGCCGAACGCATTAGCTCAAATGCCATTGTATTTGAAATTTATGAAAGAAATGTTGTCCAATAAGAGAAAACCGGATGGCTGTAGTTTTAAGCGAGGAATGTAGTGCTATTCTTCTAAATAAGTTGCCTCCGAAGTTAAAAGATCCGAGGAGTTTTAAATTACCTTGCACAATTGGAGAATTTTATAATTTTAATGCTTTATGTGATTAAAGGTGCAAGTGTAAATTTAATGCCTCTTTTTGTCTCTGAGGAGATTAGGGTTGGAAAAGTAAAAGCAACAAGTGTATCTCTACAACTTGGCGATAGATCGATCAAGTACCCACGGGGTGTGGTTGAGGACGTGCTCATCAAGGTGGAAAAGTTTTTTTTTTTATTTCAGTTGATTTTATTGTCCTTGACATCGAAGAGGATCGCAATATGCGGTCATTTTGGGACGACCATTCTTAGCAACGAGTCGGGACCTTAATGATGTTGAAAAGGTGAGCTAATCTTGAGGGTGCAGGATGAAGCAGGCAAGATTCAAGATGTACACCATACCCGAACAACCAATCGACCTCGAGGAGTGCTTTAGAGTTGATGAAGGGGTAACAATTGGCCAAGAAAAGCGCAAACCGGATACAAAGTGGACTAGTTGCACCAATTAAAGATGAAAATGGTTGATTTAAAATATGGAGAGCAAAGGAAAAAAAGCGTGCAAAGTTGACAATTGCAAGCAATGCAAGACTTCTAAAGATCAATTCAAGCCTCTCATAACTGACACTTGTAAAAATTCGAGCTCTAGACTAAAACTAGAAGCACTTAATGGGAGGCAATCCATTTTCTATCTTTTCTATATTTATTACATTGCATGTAGACCTTTAGGACTGCATTAGAAAGTAGAGCACGTTTCCCAATTTTTAGTGATTAAGTATATTTAATCACTCTAGTTTTTATATTTCAGGTTGTACATCGTCATTCCAATCCAATGCGTACTAATGAGCTAAAAGTTCGATTGTTGTCTCCACGCCTTTTGCTTTGGGTTAACTCTTTCCTTTTTATTTATTCTGTTTTCTTTTGTCACATTGAGGACAATGTGAACTTTAAGTTTGGGGGTGACTTTGATTATTTTTGTTATTTTTGTGTGTTTTTTTAAAAAAAAAATTTATTTTAGTTGTGTGCTTGTATGTTGGATAGCTTGGCCGGCTAATGATGAAATATATTTGAATTTGTTATAGAATCATGAATTATGACTAGGTTATGCTACTTATGCTTGTTTTATAGACTTTACTTATTCATGTGAGATATGATTAAGTGTGAACATAATAGTCATAAATTTCACTACGCTTTGGTTGGTATATTGAATAGAATACAGTGAAAGAGTAGTTAAACTTAGTTGAGAAAACCAAAACTACCAAGTGACAACTCAATTACCTAACGGATGAAAGAATAGTTTGGGGTGGTTAAACCAATGCAGAAACTGTTTAGATAGGTGTTGATTCCGTGCTTGAATTATACATGTGTGGAGTGTATTTTGGCTACTAAGTAGAATCTAGGTATTGACCGAATGCTAGGAATCTAATCCTCGCTTATTTATCTTGCAAAAAAAAAAAAAATGAAAGGCATTGCACTTGCATTATCTTATACCTCTTTTCGTAGCCTAGTTGACTCGAGTGATAAAACCCGTTGGAGTTCTCAAAACTCGGTGCCCTAAAGTCTCTATCGACTTGGGAGCCATCGCCTAAAGCTCGCTTACAAGGGTCATCTAGAAAACTTAAGAGAGTGAGGTCTTACACATAAGATATATATCTATATATGATTATATATATAAAAAAAAGAAAAAAAAAAGAAGCAAAAGCAAGATTGGGCATTTATGCGCATAGTTTGGAGATTTAGATTACTGGTGGATTTGACTTACCTAGTGGAAGCTTGATGGCCAAAGCATTCAATAAAAAGGAGAATCTTCACATATCTAGATAGCAATTGTATTGGCTAGACCTAACCAAATTTTGAGCGGTAAAAGAATAAGTGTTTTGAAGGCAACTTTAGAGTTAACACCCCGGGTGAGAGAATGAATATCAATATGAGAGTGTGTATTCTTACAAGAGAGAAATGAAATATTTGACCATTTGGGGACGGAATATTACCAACCTAAAAGCTTAAGTTGATTGGATTGACTATGCGCACACACATATATCAATCGAGCATTAGATAAGTAAAAATTAATTTTGGTAGCATAATTTAGAAGTTTTTTATGAATTGATTGAGTTGTTTCAAAAACATGAGGCAAATACAACAAGCTATCTACTATAGTATATTTTAATATTATTTGTTTGATTGTTTAAGTAAATAGTCATGTTTGAGGACGAACAAATGTTCAAGTTTGGGGTATTTGATAAGTGTGGGTTTACGCTTATCTAAACCATCAAAAGTGGACAATTGTAAGTACTTTTAAGTAATTTTATACTTAATTATGTGTCTATTTAATTGTTTTAGGTCAAAACTTCGAGATCGAATGGAATTGGAGAAAAATAAAGCAAAATAGGCAAAAATGGACTGAAGGCGTATGAAAACTTGGATATGGGGATCAACTTGAAAATATCCAAAAGTTTAAAGACTTGGGTTGCAAATAAAAGAGGACTAAATTAAAATGAAAGAATAAATTAGAGGACTAAAGATGATGAAATTCAAAGTTGAAGGACCTGGGATGCAAATAAGATAACTAAAGAGGAGAAAAGACAAATTATGAAACGATGACCAAATAAAATATACATGAAACCTTGGAGGACCAAGTGTGCAATTTTGGATTGGAATAAATTTCTGCCTTAATTCACTGTTTGCCGCGGTAGAATCGCGGTTTGCAAACTGCGATTTTACCGCGGCAATGCGCTGTTCGCGCGTTTGAGTATTTTTTAGCTTATTTTTAATTCCAGTCAAGACCTTTTTCGTCTTTTCATGTACACGAGTTATTAAATTAGCAAAACATTATATAAAGACTTAACCTAGGTCAAAAGAAGAGGTTGAATCTTGAGAGAACACAAGAGAAGACGGAGAAAAGAACGACGAAGAAGACGAATAACGACCAAGTTCAAGAAGATTAGAGCGGGAAAATAAAGATTTCTTGGTGCAAGATACTCAACATTTTCTCCTCTTTTATTCAAGATCCGGTTATGTATTCGAAACTTTTCATCTTGTCTTTCTCCCAAATCATGAGTAGCTAGATTTAAAATTTTGGATGAACGATGTATCCTAAGTTTAATTATTTAATTTCGAATCTCAAGTTTTGATTTATAAATTGCTCAAGTATTTGATTTTACTTTTCCTCTTAATACTTGGAATAACTGGCCATTATTTCTTTGATCTCGTGGATTGTAATGAACTGAGAAGCAAATTATTAATCTAGACCACGTAGTAAAATCTGGTAATTGGATAAAAGGTAGAGATACACTTTTATTATTGCTGCGGTCTTAATCGAATTCCTAGGAGAATTAATGCATCTAATTAAGGATCATTCTGACTGCCTAAGTTGACTTATTTAGATAGGCCTAATTTGAAATCGAGAGAGGTAAATTAGGATAAATTCGTGAATTCGACCGAACACAACTTTAGGAACAAATCTTGAGAGGAAGAATTAGAGAAGACAACTAGGTGAATTCGTTCGTCCAAACGCTTTAACCATCATTCTTTTCTAAATTCTTATTATTTGTTTTTACATAAGTTATTATATTATTTCCTTAAATTTATAGTTTTAGTTTAAATCTTTCAAATCAACTCAATTCAAATTCTTTTTAATAAATTAGCATTACGATTAATTTAACTAGTATCTAAATAAAATAGTCTTCGTAGAGAACGATAATCCGAACTCAATAAGTCCACTTTATTACTTGTTTACGATATTGTATACTTGCAATTACATTATTTTCACAACACCAACCACCTCCTCCATCGATCACATATCTGAAATTTTTGTAAACTAAGTCAGTAAAAAACCTTCCGTAAGACACAAGCTCAATTTCATGCGTTAATATTAAGTAGAATAATATAAACTTACTTAAATTTGTAAGGAGAAAGTAATGGCCATTTCGATCTTAAAATTAGACCATCACAACAATCCATCATAAGAACACAACCATTTTAATCTCAAAACTTAGGTTAATTTTCCAACCTTGTAGTGCTACGTACCGTTCGATTTCAATCTCAAAACTTATGCTTGTAAGTTGATATTACTTTATTAGTTATTACCTTAACTTTTGTTAATTTCTTAGATTAGGATCTTTTAGAGAAATAATTTTCTAACTTGTAAAAGATAAAAAAAAAATCATTTGTCCATTTGGACATTAAGATAGTGTAAAATGATAAATTTATCCTTTATTTAAATAAAAAAAGGGAAAAGAAAAAGGAATCAACCAAACAAAAGAAGAAAGGAAAAATTGTAGTTGAGTTCCAAACCTTTTCAAAAAGTGCAAATGAGTCCCACTCAAAACAATTTAAAACAAATTAAAAAATAAAAACAAGAGAAAAAAAGGGATAGTTTTGCCAACCAATAATCAAAAGGAAAATTTGCACTTTTGGTCTCCAACCTTTACAGTTTGTTATTAATCTATCTCAACTAATTTTTATAGCATCAGACATCTACAACTTTTACAGTTTGTTGCAAATCACTTTCCTATCAATAGATTTGATGAATTTTCACTTTTTAAATAAATAAAAATAGAAAAAAAAACTACAAACAACAAAAAAATAAAAAAAAATTGTAAATAAAATCCCATAACTTTTAAAAAGTATAAAGTAATTTTATCTTCCCTAAAAACCTACCCCACTCCATGGCCAAATCACCACCACCCAACTCCGATAGACAAGTCCGCCCCAATTTTGGTCGTCGGTCACTGCAGCCTGGTGGGATCCACCATGGTTCGCAAGCTCCAGCATAGTGATGCTTTTGGAATGGATCACAGGTTTAAAACACCAGAGGATTGGAATGAAATTCTGATACAAGTTGTGAATGGTGATAGTTTGGATTTTAGTATGGATAACCCGAAATGCATCTCCGAACGATACGTTTGGATCTAAAGTCAAGAACCCCAACAACCTGTTCTCCAAATTAGGACTTGATTATCTTTTTGGGGGTACTGCTAGTAGCTCTTGTTCATAAGCCAGATCCAGACTTGAAGATCAACTTTCATCCACTGCTAAAAGAAGAAAACTTGATGATTTTTGGAGCCCTGACTATGTGAAATTTCAAGGTCTTCCTAGCTTTGGTGGAAAAATGAAATCACTGAATCCATTATATGATTCCAATAAAACAAGTTTTCTTGAGCCCAAGCATGAAGCGTCCACAAAAGAAGGTTCACGAATAAGCGATGACGGCAACACAAATAATTCATCAAAAGGTAATGAAAGACCGGTAAGCATTTCTCTGCGCCCCCAACATTGATGTGGATTTCTTACTCAAAATTAGGGCTAAACACTGTTACAAGTCGTTGAGCAGTATGATGAAATTTAGGTTTGAAATGGAGAATATGAAGTTACTTTGTAATTTTTAAAAAATATAGGACTTCATTTGTAATATTTTTTTATTTTTTGTTATTTTTAGTTTTTTTATTATTTTTGTTTATTTAAAGAGGATGGCAAATCCGTTAAAATCTGCCAATGGGGACATAATTTGCTATAAAATACAAAGGTTGGGTATGTCTGACGCTATAAAAATTAGTTTAGGGTAGATTAGTAATAAATTGAAAATGTTGGGGACCAAAAGTGCAAAATTCCCTAATAAAAAATATAGTTGGGACAAAATGTGCAAACAACCCTATGTATAAAGGCTCCATCCACAAACATGTACCAGCACGAGTCAAAGTGCTCTTCCTTTGTTCGACGAATTCTCACTCAGTCTTCACTCAGAAGCCCTCCAATGGCGACCGCGGCTTCATCCTCCGTGTCTTCCGTCACTCCCCCTCCTTTACCCAAACAAGAACAACAGGTGCCCTTGCGCTTCTTCATCTTCTTATACACACACATATGGTTGCATTTAACTTTTTGTTTTTTCTTAATCATTTCTTGGGTATGTCATAACCTGCGTTCTTCCTTTTTTGAATTTTGGAGGGTGTTTCGAGTGAAATTGAGGGTTTTGAGGAGCAAAACAAAGGATCCACGAAAGACCCATTTCAGTGAGTTTACCTGAAACATACGTGTAATTATATATATTTTTTGGTGCACAATGAATTGGTCGAATTCTGTAGTTTCTTGTGATTTGTCGATGTGCACGCACGCGCCTTTACTTTAAAAAAAATCAATTTTTTTCCTTCTAAAATTTTGGTTTCAATTGTACTCCATAATAATAATATTCACAAAAATCAATTTTAAAATGTTTACCTTTTTAGATGTTCAAGGGGGACTTCGAGCTTAAAATTACATGACCTTTTTTCTCGATTAGTTTCCAGCAGGGCAGATAAGATTATTAATGCTGAGAGCCATCAATTATAGGGCCATCAGTTCTTCCTTTAGTTGCTTCACATGTGGTGCAATCAAAATCTTTCTTCACTATTTACGGTGAAAATAATAGAACTACAAAAATGTGCCAATTCAACTGTCATTATTGAAAATGAAGCATAACAGATATTAGTGAATGGGAATCCATATCTACACAGATGAATTTGCTTTTGTTGGCCACACGCAGGACTCAAAGTTATAATGGGTAGGCATCAGGCTATAATGTGATAGACTTTCTGTCTTCATAAGCATTTTCAGGATGAAAGTTGTATTGCATTGGTTAATATCTTTATATATTTGTTTTATCAGCTTCTGGGCTAGTCAGAAGTTTAGTTTTGAGGCGTTCCAGCCACCCTTGGGTAAAAACTGTAATACCTTTGTAGTTTCAAGAAGATGGCCATTTGAAAATTTTCTTTCTCGCGAATTGCTATAGTTCATGTAGATTATCGTATCGACACATGTTGATATGTAAAAGAAGAGGATGATTCAAAATCTTATTATTCTATATTAGTCTAAGGCAAGTACAAGTGGCTGTACTCACAAGACTTGATAGGGCACGCAATCTTAAAATAAAGGATCCAGGATTAGTCAGCTACCTTACCTCTTTTCATGAAGAACTAGGGAACATCAGACATGCTTCTGGCTATTGTGTGAGGCCTGTTTGATTTCTGGCTATTTTGTACTACATACTTATCTAGGCTAAAAGCCTACAGACGCTATTAGTTATAACAGAAAATAAACAAAATTCTTTTTTTTTTTTTCCTATGGTGAGGAAATCCAAACTTTTATTTCTTTCCAACCAAATAGTAATTTTCATTTTCCCTCATGATGCTCATTTGTTGCTGCAAAATTTCATGGTTAGCCATTTCTTTGCAAATTTCTTTGTCTCCTGTATGCTTCTTTCTATAAGTTGGCTGGTGTACATTTTTAGTTTACGTCTGTTCACTAAATTCCACTTTTTTCTAAAAAGCTCACCTAGGTGGCATCTACGCTATGCTTAGGCGTGAGGCGCGACATCCACGTCTAGCCACGTCTTGCGCCTCACCATACCCTTGCCTCGCTCTAGCCTAGGCCTCGCTTAGGTTTGAAAAGCTTAAAACTCAACCTTCACGCCTAGTCACGCTTTACGCTTTTTAGAACCCTGCTAAATTCTTACGCGGAATTATTTAATTATCCTCGTGTTGTTTGTACAGGGACATTGATAACAAGGAACAAATTGATAAATTCCAGAAGTACGAGGCTGATTATAAACGTTACTTGATGTCAAAATACTTCTCAGACAAAACTATTTTTGGAGGTAAAGCATCTTTCCCTGGATATAACAAGCATTTTGTGTTCACAAGTTTGAAAATGTGGATTGAACTGTTGCCGTGAACCAATTCTGTATAAAACATGTTGGCTTTGGAGAAGTAGTGTTGTTTTAATCCATGAGTAATGCAGGTGCGTCTTAGAGAATTAGAGCTATAATCTTCACATGAGCCCCACTTCCCCCAGACACACACACAGGAGAAAGAAGCCAGTCATATCCGTATTTTTCCTTTTCCTTTTCTCTTATCTCATCTCATTGCTTTTGTACTACGAGAAATTTACAGAACTCACTCTGTATACCCTTTTTCCTGGAAATTACAACTTGCACTCCCTGTATGTGTTCCCCAAGTAGCATATGACAGCCAAACATCTATTCTCAAATCCCATATTAAGACTGAGAAGTGCTTTACACATTCTTTGATACCACAAAAAGTTATTTTTTCCATCCTATTATTCGTTGTTTTTCCTAACCATGTTATGCCAAATCAATTATGATTGCTGGAAATCTCAGGCCAACATTAGATGTGGTTATTTTGTATTATGGTAAAATTTATTTGCCATTCTTGCAGGCAATATATTTGATGTGAAGATGAATATAGATGGCCAGACCATAACAGCAAGCAGGTAGAATAAGTCAAACATTTTCTGAAAACTATGTATCATTTTATACGTAGTGCAACAGCTGAGTTTGTCATTTGCTTTAAAGGTTGCCTCCGTACCAGTCTTATTTAGATCCTGCAAATTTTGATGAGCTGAACAGCAAAGGTTCGTCTACTGCAGCAACAGAAACCCCAACAGGTAGTACTTCAAACGGGAAGCCCTCAACAAACGCAAGTGGGAACTCCTAGACGTCTAGCTTGAATCCATTTTAAGTACTCGTATGTGAAAATGAACAGTGAACAGTGAAGACTAACATGTTTACTGAGCTCCTGCGTCTTTTTGTGAATTATGACCCCACTGCATGTTTCAGTGATTTTTCTTTTCTTTTCTGTTGTGCTGCTAGACGTAGTATTTCCAATACCAGTAGCATTTGTAGATTCCATTTTAAAACTTATACAGTATTAGGCTTCCGTACAGATCTTAATACATGTATGGTACTGGATTGAAGAGATAGCAGCTGTCAAGTGCCCATAATGTGTAATCGTTTTAACATCTTTCTTGATTCTTTCATTTTTTGGTGCACGACACAAATAAAGATCTTAATAACATTGTTTGCCTCCAAAAAAATGTTTAAACTTCCGTCGTTTATTTTTTTCTTTATTGAAAATAGTTTCCGATGTTTCATTTTTGTTTCCACTTAACACTCTTCGGTGGAGTTTCATTCATCAATATTTCTTGACTCCTTTACCTTCAGCTTCACCACTAACGTTTGGAGCCGTAAAACAGTTTATGGGGTGAATAAGACAATAGCTTACGACAAAAAAAGGTCTCATAAAAGAATAACGGTTACCTGCCTTAGCAATCCAAATCTAACAATCAATATAGACATGTACATAACAAATCATCCTTAAAATTGGGGCACTACTACTACATTTTTCGCTAAAGAATAAAATTATATAAAAGGTTTGAAACCTCGATAATTTAGGAACGTAAGAACAAATCAGAATCTGAATTCTTGCTTCAATTGAGGTATTGAGAAACGTGTGTAAAACCCCACAGCTGCAAAGAAATGAGCAAAACTAAGGTTAAAACCACCGCAAGCTATAACCTGTCCAGCATTGACGAGAAGCAAGGAATAAAAAGAAACTAAAACCGTCTATTAAACCGTTCCTATCCACTAGTGTACCAAATATGCTCTAAAAGTTCGTTTTTATTTTATTGCACTTTTCAAAAATTGCAATACAAGTCTAGAAACACATATGCATCCTGCCCTAAAAAGCTCTTTAACACGAGGGAATCAATAGTTGGAGACACATGCCATCAGGAGAATTGCAACAAAGCAACAACTCAAAAAACTCAAGCATGTTTGGCTAAGCTTAAAAAAAGTAAAAGTGATTTTTTGGAAGGTACGTAAAGGCCTAATTTTCAAAAATTTAAGTTTTTGAACTTAAACACGCAGACAGAGTAACTTTTAAAAAAGTTCAAACATATGTGGCAAAAGAAGTTACATCAAAGTAACTTTTACTCTTAGCCAAACATGACCAACCTTTGAAAGTGAATTTTTTGTGAAAAACTAGAGATCAAGAACCATATCTTATTGATGTTTTGCCTATTATTATGCTAGGTAGATAATCAGATTTATTTTCTTAATGATAAAGATTACAGGGCGTTTAGGAAAACAATCACTACCTCAACATTCTTTAATTCAAACTCTTGATCATGAGCCAAACACAAGTTTCCAAATGTTTCGCACGGACCACTGGTTCCAGATAACCTTCATAGAATAACAAGTTATAAGGTCAGGAGATCTACATTCTTCAGATAACATTAACAATATAGACAATTTCTAAGTATGCTTGTTAAGGGGCTTACAGATCTTCATTCAAGAATAAAGCAAAGTTTGCACCCCCTCCAAGTGCAAGCAAGTCGTTCAAGCACAAGTAAAAATATCTGTTGGCACCTATTCAGGTAAAGAATGAATATATTAGCGTATTTCTAGATTTCGACCTCGACCAGTTCAACAAAGTATTGTTTATTTACTATATATAATGTCAACACCCTCAATATGGGCATATGTATACACACACAACCCCTGTGGTGCTGACAGAGAAATGTGTTTGTTTAGCATGTGAATGTGCGAGAAAAAACATGCATGCTTACTTAAGACCGATTTAATGACGCTTGATAGGATCATGGAATAAAGAGAGGCACTACATGGATTTAAGCAATTGAATCAAACCATAATCAAACAGAAGATTCATACGTTGGGAATGCAAATTTAATTTCAGTAACTGAAAATACTGGTTCTTCAAAATTAATAACCAAATACTGTAACAAATATAAGAAATAACAGATCAGTTTTACAACAATAATCTCGTTGAGTCTGTTTTGAGTACTTAATTTAAGCCATTGGCAGCCAATTGAATTAGTGCTTGTTTGGTAAAGTTTTTTTTTTTTAGATTATAAGTAGTGGGTCCTACTAAATATGTGGATAAAAAATAGATAAAAGTTGTGGGTCCTACGAAATATGTGGATAAAATAATATTTGACCAGCTTATAATTGCTCGTAAGCGCTAACAAACATGCGCTTAGTTTGAAAAGGAAAACAAAGAAGCATAGTGAAACAGCTCGGTTTTTTTGAAAAAAAGCAATGACCAAATGCTGGAATAGGTGTAAATAACATTCTTACCAGTAGGTCTAAATAGCCTCGGTTCACCATATATGGTCGTGAAGACAAAAGTTTGATTCGTTCCCTGTTAAAATTAGTTGGTGGAAAAGTTTGTCAACAAGCCATGAATTGAAAAAAGTAAGAATGTGAACGGGCAGAAGATGCCATGATATTATATCGAGTTAATCCAACATCTCTTCAAGTAGATGGAAGCATATAACTTACTTGATATTTTCTCTTTGCAGTAGGCTTCAGGGGGCATTCAAGTAACCCACCAAATACAGCACCTTGCTTATCACCAGTAATCTGCATGCATATGAGGGCTCAGTTTTATTGAAGAGAGAGTTAAATATATCATTTATTAGAGTTGGGCGATCGTAATATAAAGGGAAAATTGTACCATTGGTCCCTAATCTATTTCCCGAGTAGCAAGTTGGTCCCTAATCTTTAAGAAAGAGCAGTTTGGTTCTCACATTGTCCTCATATGTCCAACTTTGTGAAGCTAAATTTTGCTTCCTAACTTGAGCTGGTACCCAAAAATCATGACGGTTCACATGACGAGTTAATGAAGATTTGGACAGTTTCCATTACTGGGACTGATTTTGTTACTATAATGAGAGGATGGGACCAAATTGCTACTTGGACAATAGATTAGGACTGGTGGTGAAATTTACCTAATATAAATGCAAACATACCAAAAGACAGGGACCAGAGAGACCGGCGCTCTTACGAATGAGCGTTCGAAGTGAAATACCATGTCTTACGGAACTGCCCTTCATTCAATAGATACAAAGCATATATCAAAATCCAATTGCAGTAACACAAAAGTAACTGCAGCTTAAGTTAACATTTTAGTTGATGTACCTGTACAACAAGATCCATTGACAACCTTTTACTATATTAGGAAGGGATGACTCGAAAAACTCGTATAAATTCGGAGAAATGAAATGGGATTCAACAGTGAGGTTGGGCATGGTCTTCTCAAAACTATATGAATCAGCGGCATCTTCGAATACATCAGTGCTGCTACAAGTGCTCCTCCCGGAGCCGGGATCTCCATTTTCCACGTGAGGACTTGATTCTTTATTCTGACTTGGGCTCCAGACAGAGCCATGTTCTCTATTTTCTGCGCAAGGATACTCCTGATCACATTCCGAGTATCTTTCCACTGGTTTATCTTTATATGAAAAACTTTTACTTCTCCATTTAAACGAATGTGATTCAGTCGATTTGACCTCATTATTGTGGTTGTTTGATCTAAACCAATCAAAACCAGCTGAGGGGAGAACAAAGGAGAATATGGTAGACACGGACTTTCCCTCCTTAGTATACAGCCTGGCCTATGCATACGGAAGCTTAGTGTTACAAAAGACAGTCTAACACAATGAAAACAGTAATGGAAGTATCAAGTATCAGCAACACAGCACAATCAGTATTGCGTTGAGAACTAAAGTAGCCGGCTTCATAATGCATTAGAACACTCCCATAACATGACATAACATCTATGTTGCTTGGTCTCGGGTTTGGGTGGCCGATACAGTACATATCTAGTAGTCGGATCTTTTTTTTCCTAAAATCTAAAATATGGGGGATATGGCTACAAAGGATCCAAAATACACAGGTACGTCGATACATCTTATGAACTTGAAATTAGTTTAGAAATTTATATTGTGATAATTTTAGATGCAATTTTTAGGAATATATATATTATATATTTAACTGTAAGTTCATAAAAAAAATAAATTGCAAATTGTGATACTTTATTTGAATTTCATTTCAAGTCTAAATGTGAATTACAAATTAGAATTCATTTCAAATATAATACCAAAATAACACAAACGATATAAAGGATTGTCTTTTGACATAAAAGATCCAAAAACCATACCCTTATCCTTGTCGTGTGTCTCTGACACGGATACTTCCTCTAAAATAGAGAGTCCGAGTAACATAGCATAACATAGTGAGTTATTTATCCAAAAATAAAATGTGCCATCTCTCCCTCTCTCTGTCTCCATGGGATGTCGGTGAACTTTTTGTAGGTAAATGTGATATCATAAATGTAATTAAAATTCGATTAGATAAACTTCTTCAACTATTCTCTCATTTTTCTCCTTGCAAATAGAATATACAAACTCTTCATCATTGAATAATTCAAATTTTCAGAAATGCCTCTCTTTTATTTAACAAAAAGGACAAAAGCTGAAGGAAAACAAAGCATTTTTTGAAAAAGAGCTGAGATAAAGGTGGGAGCAACCATGGTAACTTTTTATCAGGCTTTATAAAAATCCCTCGTTTTCTGAAAATTAAAGGATCGCTCTTTTCACTACCTCTTGCAATGATGAGGACAAAATCACTTTATTGGTGAACAATTCAACTACAGAACCACATCAACCAACCAAAATTTTTCCTTCATTATCTCTTAGAGGAGTTAACATTCAAAATCATTCAATTATCAACCAAATGTTTCATTTTACAAAATCCATTAACTAAAATCAAATGAAATTTATATTAATTGTACTTAACATCACAAGCTTAAACGATTATTCAACAATATAGAAGCCTAATGTTATAAAAGACAATCCGTAAATTAGCACAATGAAACTATGACTAAGAATCAGAAACACATATCAAAATCAGTGATACTAAAGTAAGGTTTTGTGACTTTAGCTTGCTACTTTGAGCTAAGGGTGTGTTTGATTGGTAGCTTGAAAAAGGGTGAAAAGCTAATAGAAAATGTATTTTCTTTTCCATGTCAATCAAACACCAAAGTGGGAAAATAAAAGTGTTGGATTTGACAACATTTTCCATGGAAGTGACATTTTCCATGGAAAATGTTTGAATCAAACACACCCTAATTGCATATTGCGAAAACCTAGTTGCCGTATCAGTAAACCAATGAGCTACTCATGTTGGTCTACCAAACATAAATGTGGCACATCATATTCTGCATTTTTCCCCCAATGGGAGTAATATTTCTTTTCATTGGTTTTCAGTAAACATTGTAGCAAACACTAGTATATGGTGCATGGAATCTATTCATATTTTCAACAAAAAAAAAAAAAGAAAAAGAAAAAATGGAATAAATAAATCAACTTAATCACCAAATGACTCAATTTCAGAAATACTTTTGCTGGTTTGAAGAAAAAGGATAGAAGATAGCTCCATCTATGCAGCCAAAAAAAATATTATTGAGAAGAGACGAATAATTTATTTCTCTTTGGAAAAAATATAAGCAAAAGCAACAAGAAATTCCACTTCAGAACCACAAACCCCCACGAAAAAAAGTAAACCGTAAACGAGAGTGAACATTATGACCGCAAACTTAGCCTTGTTCACAACAGAATGAACATTAACTGGAATGGAAAGCAAATTGACTTTTTTCCTATAGGCCCCAGCAACAAAGTGACAGACTTTAAAATCGAGAAAGTGTAAAATACCATTTAGTATCCACAAATTAAATCTCTTAATGTAATCAAACTAAACTCAGAGTGAAAAAGTTAACACGGCGACTTAAATATTCATGAAATAGCACCATAAAAATGCCTAGCATTACAAAAGACAGTTACTATAATGCACAATGACACTAATCATAAACATGTATCACAATCAATATTCTATTCAAAGATATAGTAAAGGTCCATAGTTTCTGTTCACTACTTGAGTGATGTTTCAAAACACTGCGTTACTAGATTAACATTGTCGTAATATCAAACTAGGGAGATCCTCATGTAGATCTGCCAAAAGTAAAAGTGTCACCCTTTCTTATAGGTGTTGGGGGCAGAATAATTCGTTTTTCTCGGCGTCATTGGTAAATTTTGTACCAACCCAATTAGATAACTCCATAAAATAACGCCTCTTTCTTGCAACTTTTACACTGAATAATTCAAATTTGGAGATATATTTTCTTTTCTTTTAACAAGATCAAGAGGAGCTCTGCCGGTTGAGGAAAAATATTTTCATCTACTTTTTAAAGACAGCTCTTAATTCTTCTCCTCAGGGATATAAACCCAATTCATCAACAATAGTCAACTTCAGAACCCGTTTCAACCCAACTGAAAAGCAGATGAAAATTACCCAGAACGAGAATTTTTTTTTTTTTTTTCACTTCCGAATTTTTTCACATTCATTTCAAGAAGTTAAAATTCAGAAATGTACAATGCCATATGATCTCCTTTCATCAAATCTATTAGCATGCCAGATGAAATCAAATTATAAATTCAATTAATATCACGAGCTAAAATATTAGTCATATTATATCCGCATTAACTTCTTTACCAACACATTGTATCCAAAACTCAAAGCTACAAACTTTTTTCTCAGATCAGACACAAGAAACCATTTTAATTAATTTCTGAATCATAACCAATCTCACAATCAATTCCAACATTGGATTCAATCAAATATTCACATAATTCTAAAAACCCATAAAAGGAAAAAAAAAAAAAAAAAAAAAAGGGTACCTCAGATTCTTGATCTGGCGTTTGAGATGATGGGGAGTCAGAAAAGAATCTTGATAGTGTTCCCGAAACTCTATCTTTTATTGCATGCATTTTTTTGGTTTCTAATTTCTGTAAGAACAAAATCTGAATGAAAAATGATAAAATTTAGAATGAATGAAAAATGATGAAATTTAGAAAGTACCCAGATTTAGATTTTCACAGACGTATTCATACGCGTCGTGTGTGTATATAATAATTGTGCGCTGGAAATGGAAGAAAGCTTGACGTGAAAAGTCAGGTGGAGGAAAGGGAGAGACAGATGGAAAAGAGCACCGACTGTTTTCATTATGGCAAACGCGCAAATTTAGGGGGGGTAAAACATTGCTTAGTTTGGCGTGTCCAATTCATTCGCCCAATTCTATTGCATCTTATTAGGAATGTCGAAAGATAAATTTATTTTTATATTCACACAAATTAATAAAATTTAATTAATATAATATAATTAGAATTATAAATTTAATTTATATATTTTTTAATATACTTTTACATTGAATAATGATAATTTATATTTATTGATAACAAAATACATTAAATAAAATTATATTAGGAAACTAAGAAATCAAATATATTCTAAACAATAAAAGTGGACTATAATTTAAAATAAATGAATAAAGAAAATAAATATATCTTTTGGGATGGAAAGAGTATAATATATTGTAATAAACACATTTTCTAATTGTTTGATTTATCTTATTTTCAATTCAATTTTTGTTTCTTTAGATATATTACTTTTATTTTACTAATAAATCAATTATTAGTAAAATAAAGATTACTTTAAAAAAAATAAAGATTATGTTGTAAAACTATAGATAATGATAAATGACTATTTATTCTTATCAAAATACATATCAAATAATTTTAGTTATTCTATAAGTTTATATCTTGATTAGATTGTAGCTCTCATTGGAACTATATATATAAAATTAAATACACACTTGAATTTTGATTCTATCTATTCTTTTTTATTATTCTATTTAGTTTTATAACACATTATTAGGACAAATGGGCTCATCTAAAATAAAGAAAAATCGAGAGCAAAAGCGCATAAAGTTCACATATCTAGACAGCCTATGCAATTGTAATCAAACGTTAATACTTCAGCGCTTCATGATCCGATCAAGAAAAAAAATTTAGATAGAAAGTTCACAACTTATTATTATTCAAATTCAACGGTTAATATCAACATTCAACGGTTCATTCGTGAGAAATCACTACGTGAACAATAACAAATTTTGAATTGATAATTAACTGTAAAAAATTCAATAATATCTAAAAACTCATTTCATCCAATTGTTATGTTTTTTCCAAGTGCATATTGAGATGAAGCCAATTGAGTTAACAATGTGATCTTTTTTTTTTTTTTAATGGACAAATGTTAATATTCTCTTTGCTATTGTCTTTTATAATATTTTTTTCCCTATATTGATAAATACTAGACAAATAATGTTTGAATATTGTTAGTTATTACATACCAACATTCAAAATAACATTTTGTTATTATTCTTGAAGAAAATCAATTTATACAAATCAATATTCCAAAATAACATTTTGTTGGTCTTCTTGAAGAAGTACAATCCAAGTATATAAATATTCTTGAAGAACATTGTGTTGTTGCTCATGAAAAAGTACAACTTAATTAAATGAATTTATATGATTGCTCTTAGCAGAAAAATAATTTGTACATATCATTTAGAAAAATATTGTATTGTTGCTTTTGAAAAAGCACAACTTTACATTATTCATAATATTAAGGGAAATTGGTGCAAATGGTCCATAACTTTTGCTCTTATTGCAGAAATGGTCCATAACCTTTTTTTTTATACAAAAATCTCTAATCTATGTATTTTGGTGCACAATTGGTTCTTATTAAATGAAAAAGACAAATATGTCTTTAATTTTAATTAAATAAAATTACAATTAGATTCCTTACCTTTGTAAAGTGTGCAAATAGGTCTGGTACATTTATTAAATAATATTTAATTTAGCATATTAAATATATCACTATAATCGTGTCAATTAAAATTTTCATAAAAGAAATATGTAAAATAGTGCTTAGGTATATGTAATTGGTAAGTGATGTGAAAAAATTGAATAAAAATTAAGTTAAATAAATAACAAAATGGTGTATATAATTTTTGATATTGAACCAATCTTGTTATGTTTTTTTTAACATAAAAATAATAATTATAATAATTAATTTACACATTATGTGTTCTTAATTTTTGAATGATAAGAAAACGATAAATTAAAATATGAAGAATACAATTTGAGCTATAATATTTGTAGTTAATAAATGAATAGATCAATTAAATAAAAATATTTGAACATCAAGTTTGTTACAAAATTATTTTTCTTTTTATGCTATAACAATAAAATTAAAGTTTAAATTTTAAATAATACGATTACTTAATAATAAAAAATTAATTTTAATTAACATGTTTTTTAATAATTATGAATTTAAATTTAAGTTATTTTATAACAGTTCGTAAAATATACCAAATAATTTAGTATATTATCAATTTGTTAATCTCCTTTAATTTTTTTTTATAAAAAATAAAAGTATCGGACATATTTGTACTTTTTACAAAGGTTGGAACTCCAGTTTAATTTTTTTCTAATTAAAAGTAGGGCATATTTGTCTTTTTGATTAAATAAGGACCAATTGTGCGCAAAAACACATAGGTTAGGGACTTCTGTGTCAAAAAACAAAGATTATGGACCATTTTTGCACTTAGGAAAAATATTAGGGACCAGTTGCTTTCGAATATTAATGTTGTATAATATTAGAGTATTGATAATCTTGTTGTATAATCTTATAAAATGATACTCTCTCCGTCCCACAAAGATATTCATTTCTTTAATCTTAAAAATTGAAATTATAAATTTTTCACACACTTTTCCTATTATACCCCTATTTAATATTAATCATTCATGAATCTAATAAATTTAAATGCATGTTTTGGATTGATAACAATATAAATTAAATAAGGGTATATTAGAAAAAGAAAAATTATCATATTGTTTAATTGGAGATAAGATATAAAATGATAATATTTATACGGTAATTGTATGAAATTTAGTTCAATCCACCACTCTTATCACACGAGGAACATAAACATGTTGCAAGAATATGGACTTTCAAGGCATCGCCCCTTGAAATTTGTGTTATGCATGCCTACAGAAGAATGATGTGTATTTATTATTTTGTCTGAATAAAATTAGATATATATTTTTGTTACCCAAGTAAATGAAAAATATATTTGCTATATTGTATTGAACAAGAAGTTCAATAACTCAAAATTTTATTGATTGCATTACCGGTTAGACCATTCCATATCAATATAATGCGAATAATTAATGAAAATATCTATTAAAAAATCAGAATATTTTTCAATATAATAAATTCTCACGTGATTGTTGTTCTCATGATATATAAATTAGTAGACCTTCGCTAACTAAAATAGGGACTAAATTTCCTATATTTTTGAAAATTATTTAGGGATCAATATAGGTCCCGTCACCCTCCATGCTGACCATCTAGTTATTATTTATATCTAATAGATACATTTACTAGATGATTGTATGATGTTATTATATACTCGCAACTTGATGTTTGCGAGATTACTTGTTCAAAAATTATATTATGAGCATATTGTTCAGATTATACAATCAGGACATCATATCTTGTTAATGCTAGTGAGCCTAGATCTCAAACTTTTAATAAATGTTAGTTGAAATATTGCCGATAAATGATTTAATAGTATTGTTTGTTAAACGCCTCCAATTTATTTCTAAACCATTATTATTGAGAACAAAGTGCCTATCTTTTTTGTTTAGGGAAAGCTATTTTATATTCAACAACACTTATATGCATCATGTCAACATTAAAGTTATTCTTACTATAGTTAGCTTATGGTTAGAGTACAATATTATCCATCTAATGATTTTTTATCGTGCTATATATGTACAATCGGTCCACCATAGTACACAGAGATGGACATTAAAGAATACTGAGAATAATATTTAGTTTGAACGCTTATAAAATATTTTAAATCCTACCATGTGATATTTTATAACACGGTTTGTCGACTATCATTTTGATAAGATATTTTTTTCAATATTAAGTAGCTGGAAAGAATATATGAAAATGTAACATATTATGTTTTCTAGATCCTCGCACTATGACAATAAGAACTAAAACTTCGACCGATAATTTATTTGTAAGTTATACAACTGACAAATACATTTATTGACCAAAATAGATTAACAAAATCTCATATATGAGTTGTAAAATTCTCCAACTCAGATTGACATCCTAGAAGGGTGATCCATTAGCGATCCATTAACATTATATCTGGTAAATTAATAGTATGCCTGAAGCGTGATGACATTTTGATTCTAAAACAAAATCCTAAAAGGAAAAATAGAGCAAATACTAAAGATAGTCCCATTGAGGAGGCATCTACTTTTGCAAAGTACATAGACATAACTAATTGTAAAACCCCAAGAAGATGTTTAGCTACATGAAGTGTTGAAAATAAAAAGATTTATATAAGTTATCTCATTTTGAGGAAAGAAATAAATCAAAAATAGATACTTGTCGACAACATATTTATAATACAATATAGTGTACAATATTATAAACGAAAGCGGAGATGTTGAATAAAAAATAGTCGAAAAATATTGACGTAGAAATGAAAATGATTGCCAATATAAAAGGAATCAATTCAATTAATATTGAACTTACTATTGAAATATGAAGTTGGTGGACTTGTAGTCCTAAATGTGTACGAAAAGAAAATGAGAAAAATGAAGTCATAACATTTAATACATGACTCTTAACATTATATGTAAAATAATTACAAGTCGATATCTTGTTAACCTGTCAATGATGGCACTTGAATGGATATGAAGATTATAGTTATAACCAACCCATCTAACACGATTAATATATATATAATTCAACTTTTTGAGAACTTAATCAATCAAAGTACAGATCTCAAGTGATATTATCATGAGGGAGAGTAAATGCGCATTGTACTCTTTTTCTTGACTGATGTTTTGTCTAATTAGATTTTCCTGGCAAGGTTTTTAACGAGGCAATTTTCATGGCATATTATGTACTCTTTTTCCTTCACTATTGTTTTTTCATAGTAAGACTTTAACAAAGCATATTATTTGCTTAAAGGACATCCAATGAGAAGTGTTGCAAATATTATAGTTATGGATGTTCATAAGTTACAATACATTTATCCTCAACATAACTTTATAGTTATGCTCTCGTGTGTCAATAATTGTATACGAGGCCTACGAAGGGAACAATAACAAGATCTGTTTTTATTGTAATTGTATTAGACCATCATAATGACTACAATAAGCCAGAGATAAATGAATATCTTGTATGAAGATAGTATTATTTGGAAGCTATAATAAGACAACAATGCAGAACATATTTTACCAAAATTATTTTATACAAGTTTTAGAAAGATGGTGAAATTGAAAATATTGATGCATGAGATGTAGATGATTCGATGCAAGGATTTTCATTGAATAAAATTAAGAAGAGTATTTGTACTCTTTTTTCTTCGCTCAGGGTTTGTCCTATTGGTTTTAGAACCTTGTGAAATACACATTTTAGCTTAAATAACAAATAATATAGATTTCAATAGGGGATATGGATATATCTTTATAGTCCATCTGTCTATGCGATGGTTATACGATGTTTGATTGTGTTCAATGGTATATTTTGTATTCGCAATTCTCATAGAGATAGATAATTAACATTTAATAATAGATTCAATTTTACTCGTAGAGAGATTGTCGGATGATTTAGAGATTGATCGTCAATACGAATGACAATTACATGATTAAATAAATTAAAATAGACAAATAAGTAAAGTCGAAATCTTAGTACTTTTTTCATATTTAAATTTTCTCCAAGTTGGCTCTGATATAATTTTTGCGTGCTTTCATTAATTTTTAACTAAAACAAACAACTCAAAGAATTCATGCAATTTTAATTTTTCTTTCAACTATAATTAGAAATATGTGATTTCAAATATAACTATACAATCATTTTGGACGGACACTCATACTCATATTTATTATTAGAGGAAATTATAGTAAATGCTTGTTTGCACGTGGTACTTTTAAAAAATGGGAGTTTTTGAAAATAAGTTAAAAAATGATTATTTTGGACAAATATATCCTCAAACAATTGCTTAAACTTCTACTATATCCTAATCAAATCTAATTTAAATCAAACCTATTATTTTACTAAAATCAAATCTTACTCCACCACCTCGTACCATCGCCTTTGCTCCACCATTCGCCATCAACTAATCCACCACAATGAAGTTATTTTTTTATAGATTAATTTAGATTATAAAAGAACAAAATTCAATAAATTTTGTGTTAGATTAGTTTGGTTATTTTTAGATGTGAAAATATGTTGGATATAACTGCTCAAAAAGTATTAGAAGAGATATAAGTTCATAGATTAAAAAGAACTTGGAAACGAGAAAAGCAAACAAAGTGGATTGGACAACTGTAGTTCAATAGCTTAAGGATGTCGAACGACAGTTGAATTGACAAAAAAAAAAAACAATAGTTGAACTATATTCCAACAGTGCAATTGTCTTTTGCCAAAAAAGTATACATGACTTTTTACACCAAAAAATAGTCATTTTTACGAATGTTATTAAAAATTGTTATTTTTAAAAATAACCTTTTACATTTGTGTAAATTTCTAAATTCCGCTTATTATTACTTATCTTTTACACCGTCTGACAATTTTAAGCAAAAAGGACTACAGCTGTTGCCTTCGTCCTTCGTGCACCTCCAAAAAAGGACTGAAAACAGTAAGACAATAAGGTTGAGTGAAACTCAGACACCACAAAACTCAAAACCAAGAAATCTGTGAAACCATGCATTGTTTATCATTCTTAACTACTCAAAATCCCTCAAAATCGTATCGTTATCCTCTAGAAGAAACATTAATGGAAAAAATAATTATTTGATTCATTGATCCACTTATGGGTCTTTCTAATCACTTTAACCATTAACCCTAACCCAAACCCTAACCCTACTTTTCATCAGTAATAAATAGTAAAAATATCACGACAAAGCTAAAACAGTAGGCCAACTAGAAAGAATCCATCGCTCTACTCATCGTTAGTCCATGTGAAAATTTAAGAGCAACTATACCGGTATAATGTTAATAAGGCTAATAGAACGACCAATTATGTAACTTTACTTAATTTTTGCGACTCAATAGGTCACAAAAATATTTTAATGATCAATTTCAAATTTTTCTTGAATTTTCGGTGGCCATTAGTGAAATTAGCTAATTATGAATTCGACCTATACACACTACTTTTTACAGTTCTTTAGGCTCGTTTACACTAATTATGAAGTTTCGCATAGGCGGGCTTAAGCTCATAAAGATTGACACTTAATCTAGTTGTCTTGCCACTCATTGTGTCTTTTAAAACCTTGTTAATAGTGAAGGAAATGGGATGATTCGGACTGGATCGGCCTGATTAGTATTCGCCCAGCAACAATTCAAGGAGATCCAAATCTGCGGATTGATTCGCCATTTCTCGGGGCGGAGCAAAGCAGTGATCCACAACTTATTCGTGGTTTTTTTTTTAGTCAATTGTCATTCAAAAAATTAAACAAACTTTACTACTTTACTATAGAGTTTACACAACATTCTAAAATGCATCAATTACTTAATTAAAGTCAAAGAGAAACAAACTGCATCAATTACTTAATTAAACATCCATGGGGAATTTTATATAATAAAAAAAAAAAAATCCAAATGGGGGTGGATTGGATCGGGGCACACATGATCCGATCCGATTCGATTCGATTCGATCCGTGATCCACGGAGGATGACCAAAAACTGCCCTGATCCGCTCTGTTGACCAGCAGATCGAGAATTTTTCGCTCCACTTGGAGCTGGTATCCATCGAGTTTGGAGTAGATCGAATATTTTTGCCATCTCTACTTGTGAAATACACATTTGAGCTCAAATAACAAATAACATATACTCCGATAGAAAATAGGGATATATGGTTACACTCTATGCGATAGTTATTCAATGTTTGGTTGTGTTAAATATTTATTTTGTATTCACAATTCTCGTAGAGATATAGAGAATTCATATTTATAATATATAAATTAAACTCTACTCGTATAGAGATTGTAAGATAATTTAGGAACCGATCATCAATACATATAACAATTACGCGAGTGGTGAATTAAAGTTGACAAATAAATAGAGTCGGAGTTCTAGTACTTTTTCATATTCGAATTTCTCCAAATTTGCTTTGTTATAATTTTTACGCGCTTTCAGTAATTTTTAACTAAAACAAACAACTCAAAGAATTCATGCAATTTTAATTTTTCTTTCAAAGAAATAAGTGATTTCAAATATAACTATACAATCATAGCTGAATCGACACTCGATTCATATTTATTATTACTACTTATCTTGACACCGTCCACTTACGATTTTTAGCAACACAGACAACAGCTGTTCCGTTCGTCCTTCCTGCACATCCAAAAAAGGACTGAAATAAGTAAGACAATAAGGCTTGAGTGAAACCCAGACACCACAAAACTCAAAACCAAGAAGAAATAATGGAAAAAACAATTATTTGATTCATTGATCCAGTGATCCACCAATGGGTTTACCCAAAAATCCCTTTTCTTTTCTGTCTCTCTTTCTAATCACTTTAACTGTTAATATCGAGTTCATCGCACTGTCCAAATCTGCACCTGACTACACTACCCTAGTGTATAAAGGCTGTGCAAAGCAGTCTTTAACAGATCCAACTGGGGTCTATTCACAAGCAATTTCATCCCTTTTCGGCACCCTTGTGGCACAATCATCCAAGGCCAAATTTTTCAAAACCGCCGCCGGAAACGGCCAGTCCGCCGCCGTGAGTGGCCTTTTCCAATGTAGAGATGATCTGTCAAATGTCGAGTGCTATAACTGCGTAAGCAGGCTACCAATACTCATTGACAAGCTCTGCAGCAAGCCCAGTGCAGCAAGAATCCAGCTTTTTGGCTGCTATATGCTGTATGAAACTGCAGGGTTTGCTCAAATATCAGGAATGGAAATGCTGTACAAAGCTTGTAATGGAAAAAATGCTGAAGGTGCTGGGTATGAAGAGAGGAGAGACACTGCATTTTCTGCACTGGAAAATGGAATTGGAAATTCTAATGGGTTTTATGCTACCAGCTACCAGTCTGTATATGTACTGGGACAATGTGAAGGTGATTTGAGTTCTGCTGATTGTGTGGATTGTGTGAAAAATGCTGTTCAAAGAGCTCAAGTTGAATGTGGGAGCTCCATTTCTGGTCAATTTTATCTTCATAAATGCTTTATTAGTTACAGCTATTATCCAAATGGGGTCCCAAAGAAATCTTCTTCTTCTTCATATTCTTCTCCTTCTTCATCAGGTATGCATTTGATTAATGCTTGTTGACAGTATAATTTACATAATTAATTAGGTTTGTACTTTTCGTAACAGTTTAAGCTTTAAGACGAGTAGTTCAACTTGATATCACGTAGAGGTTTTGAGTACAAAATTGCACATACTTATTACATAAATTTTTAGATGAGGCGAGTCGGTAGTTTTAACCTATGAGCTGTATCGTTGATATTATGAGATATATGAGTGGGACATGTTTGCGATCTTGTTCTTTTCCCCACAGTGGGAAAGAGTTATGTTGCCAATTGACTTTGGGGAGGTGGGGGAGGAGAACAGGATGGGGTAGGGTTTATGCTTTAATTTATGAAGTGGCACTTTAAACAAGATTTGTGGGCCTTCACTAGATTTTATGGTAATGTGTACTATATACTAAGGGGTTTGTTTGATTTTGTTTAAAATTTTAATAAATAATTGAAGTTAAAATGCAATAATTAATTTTAATCACATATTTCACAAATTTTTAATTACATATTTTATCAACTTTTATCAAAATCTGTTTAAAAACTGATTTTTTGTAAAACCAAACGAGTACTAATGTATAGTTGTGTTTTATTATTACAGGATCAGGGCAAAATATAGGGAAGAATGTGGCTGTAATATTGGGAGGGGCAGCAGGGGTGGGTTTTTTAGTCATTTGCTTACTGTTTGCAAGAAGTTTAATGAAGAAACATGATGGTAAGTAAGATTACACTCGGAATACTAATAAATTGGTCAAACATGATTTTTGTTAACACATTATGTAGGATTCACGATTTTTATCTACTTTTTATTCATTTTTTCTGTATGTTTTCTTGATCTCTTGTTAATTATTTTTGTTATAATGTGTGAGTTTCTGCAGATTTTTGAGAGAAAAAATATGGATTTGGCAAATGAAAGTTTTCTTGAGGTGGGCTATTGAAGACTCAAAACATGCTACACAAACTTGAAAAACTTTTTGTACTATGAAAATTAGTCGGGTTTTTTGGCTTGTGTAACATTGTTCTTTCAAGAACCTTTGAGGACGAAAACATTCCAATTGTCAAGAAATGTTGAGCTTGTGCCGTATACATTTGAACTACATCATTTAAAAACTTAATTTGGTATCATAATAAATACACAATTTTTAAAAATATTCAATGCTTTTACATGTTATGATACTATGTTGAATTACATTACTTAAAGTATAAACTTTTTGATGACAAGGACAAATTTTTTTCAATTGTGATAGGATTGAGAAGCTCTAATAAAATTTTGGACTTTTGCCCCCACAATTGCCATGTGCTTGTTTGTCTCTTCTTCCTTGTGTGGAATAATGCACCTTCATTTTCTTCAAAGCTTTTATGTTTTTTAGTGGTTAGTTAGGTCAAATATTGACAAAATTCCAAATATCAAAAGGGTCGAATCTGTTTCCAGGGTGTATAGCTCAACTGGCTCAATGCAAGAATGCAATTTCTTGCCATAAACCCCATTCAATTGGGACCTTTCTTTGTCCCCAATACACTAAAAAAATAAACGAAATTTTGTTTTATTTTATTATCATCGCTGTGTCTGCAAAAAGTTAAGAATAGTTTAATTTCTTCTTCTTCTTCTTCTTTTTTTTTTTTTTTTTTTTGTGGAGATCCGAACGAACTCGGCTTTCATTTCCCTTGTATGGAGCACTGAGTTACTTACGATCTTCAGCAGCTAGGCTGCTAGGAAGGCTAGCTAAACCAATAGCTAGACCAAGAATGATGGTGATTCCACACATGGTTTAATAAATAATTGAATGTAGCATTTCAAAATTTCATTAATTCCAATCGCCCCAAAGTGCAGACTCTACAGATTTAGGAATACAATCAATTCAAAATCTAGTACTCAGACTGTAACACCCCGAATTCCCACTAACATTTTATGTCAAGCATTTTAAAAAAATTATAATCTTTTTAGTACAACGTTTCTAGTCAAGAGATGAGTCTTTCATACTCAATCCACGTATAAGAGTGTTAGTCCAAACGTACGACCTAAGTTTTAGCTCCGTTAAAAGGGAAAATTTCCTTCTTGAACTATAACGAATTATTTTCCCATCTTCAAAAATTTTAAATTATGCATTTATTTTCCGAAATTGAAAAGTTTTTCAACCAAGAAGTGCATAATTATCATAAAGCATTATTTGGGGATTAAATTGCAAATTTATGACAAGTTGACAATTCAAAATTTTCAATTTAAAATCTAATTTTATTACATAAATATATGCGCCATGGTTTTGAATTAATGAAATATATATACTACTTCCTTTCGTCCCATAAAGATAGACTCATTTTTTTTTTCACACAGATTAAAAAAATATATTTAATGTAATTGAAATTATAAATTTTTCACACACTTTTTCTATTATATCCCCATTTAATATTAGTCATTTATGAATCTAATAAATTTAAATACTTATTTTGAGTTGATAATAATGTAAATTAAATAAGAGTATATTAGAAAAATGGAAAATTTAATACACCCTCTATAAAGTAAGTGGCCTATAATTTGGGACAAATAAATAAGAAAAACAAATCTATCTTTGTGGGACGGAGGGAGTAATATACTGCTTATCGGTGGTAGAAAGAAAATAAATAAAGATTGATAGGAAGAACAATGTTGAAAAGGAAAGATTTGGAAAATAATGGTGAAGAGAAAGAGAATTGACAAAGAGAGAATTGGAGATATTGAAAAAAAAAAAAAAAAAAATTAGAGAAGGTGAAAACAGACGTATAGTGGATTTTTGGACCAGTGGAAGAGAAACTCGATCGTGATAATTATGAAAACATGTATTGGTAGAATCTTATCTGTTTTAGAAATTAGATATGCATATGAACAATGCACTCTTTAATTGTTTTTACATAATAAAAACAAAATTATTGGTGCAACAGTTTGGTATAATGCTGCTGTGATTGAAAAATATAGCATAATTTGACTAGTTTGCACTGTTTTAAAAAATTCGCCTAGGATCCGTCTATGCTTCGCTCCTAGCCACACTTCATATCTCGTCCTCGCCCTCGCCCTCGTCTAGACTTCGCTTAAATAAAAAAATTTGAAATTTGACGTCTAAATCTAACCACGCTTTACACCTTTAAGATATTGCTAGTTTGAAAAACATTAAACATAGTTACTTTCCATAAATCCAGTATTCTAATTATGATGATTAATCTTTCCCTTGTCATCGTGTTTCATGAAAGCATCAACAGTAAACTTTTTCCCAGTCTCAACTAATTTCTTGCCCACCATTGTTGATTGTTGAAACATTTTCCTTTTGTAAAACTTAATTAGAGAAAATCAATAAAGAAGACATTTGGTAAAGTAGGAGTTTAAGTAATTGTTTGGGGTATATTTATCTAAAATGATTATTTTTAAAAGTACCATCTGCAAATAGGGGTTGGAGTGGGTCCGGTCGGGTAGTATTCGGTTTTGGTTTGAAGAACTTTTGGGTAAAAGTCGAAATGGTCCTTTGTTTGGGCACTTCAATTAAAGTCATATTTTAGAGCTAAAAGACTAACATACCCTTAATTGAAAAAAACGCTAATTGTGATCTTGTTTTGTGGTGATATTGTTTTGTGGTGATCTTCGCTTTTTTGTGATATTGTTTTTTTTGTGATCTTTTTTTTTTGATAATTGTTTTTTGTGGTGAATTGTTTTGTTGTGATACTATTTTTTGTGATCTTTTTTTTTTTGTATATACTATTTTTTGATCTTTGTTAAACCTATGATTTTGTACTACTAATGAAATATTTTAAGAACAATAGTATTCTCTTGTTTATTATCTCTTGATTAATTAGTCTACCTACCATTAAACACCTTATATATTTATACTTATTTATCCAATGAGAATCTAAGTCCTAATTGAATCTCAAACATATTCTAATTCAAGGGAAGAATTAGAAACATTGTTCATAGTTTTAGATGAGAATTCTTTGCATGACTTCCTATTAACTTGATAATGATTGGCGGTTCTTCTTTCTTCATCTTGGCATTGCTCTGGTGAAATATGTTTTTGCTTTTAAGGGACTCGAATACCTTGGAAGAGCTTTAATTTGCAACAAAAAAATGTACATTAATCCGTGATACTGTTTTAGAAGATTTGTGATATTGTTTTGAAAAAAAAAAATTAAAGATTGTCATTTTAAGCTAAAGAGACTTCAACTTCAAATGGATAAAATCCATCATATGCAAGAGAGCAAAGCGATCGGTCTTGACCGTCTCGTCGAGAGACCATTCCGAAAACATATTATAATAAAAATTCGAACACATATGCAAATTTATGATCATTTCTATTATGATCATTGTTTTTTGACATCTTGTTTTGCATAATACAAGATGTGATATCATGCTTTTATCTTTGATCTTGTTTAATTAGTCATAAGTTTTGTTTGATATCTTGTATTATGCAAAACAATATCATAGATTAAAATATGGATTAAAATATTATCAATTTATATTAATGCACATTACCTAAACAAAACATTATCATGGATTAAAACAGTATCATAGACAAAACAAAGACATTCAAACAGTATCACGGGTTCAAACATTGCCATAATTAAACAATATCAAAAATAAAAGTACGGTATCATAAATAAAATTCATTCCATATAGATAAAAACAAGATCATGGATTAAAACAATATCAAAATATACTAATGCACATTACCTAAACAAAAGCAAGATCATAGATTAAAAGTAAGACATTCAAACAAGATTATAGGATTAAAACAAGATCATGGATTAAAACAATATCAAAATATATTAATGCACATTACCTAAACAAAACAAGATTATAGATTAAAAGTAAGACATTCAAACAAGATCATATGATTAAAACAAGATTATCATGGATTAAAACAATATCAAAATATACTAATGCACATTACCTAAACAAAACAAGATTCATAGATTAAAAGTAAGACATTCAAACAAGATCATAGGATTAAAACAATATCATGGATTAAAACAATATCAAAATATACTAATGCACATTACCCAAACAAAAAAAGATCATGGATTAAAATTAAGACATTCAAACAATATTATATGATTAAAGCAAGATCATGGATTAAAACAATATCAAAATATACTAATGCACATTATCCAAACAAAACAAGATCATGGATTAAAACTAAGACATTCAAACAATATCATATGATTAAAACAAGATCATGGATTAAAACAATATCAAAATATACTAATGCACATTACCTAAACAAAACAAAGATTATCATGGATTAAAACTAAGAAAATGCATGCTAGCTGCAGACAAAGATATAAACCAACAAAGCATTCCTACGTGGGGCGAGGAACCACAAAGGAAAAATAAGAGATTTACTCAACCTCCAGCACCTTCCCATCCAGCACCTTCCCACAAGAAAAAACAAAGAAAAACAAGGAAAACCAACAGATGCACGAATAGAAAACTAGGATCAGACCAATAATGAATTTTTCCATCAAGGACAGTTCAGAATTCAAGTGAGCAACAGTCTCCAACAGAAATTTTGAAGGGCAAAATCATCCTTAAGGTTATTGAAAAGAACAAATCAATGGATCAGATCTCAACGAACACGATATAATAGTTGCTGAAATCTTGAAGATTATCTATAGAATCTGCCGCGTATTCTAACAGGAATACAACTCTTCCTTCAGTATACTTTTGCAGAAAACAAGAGCTATAAAGGATTTGTGCTTATGAATTTTCAGATTTTTCGAAAAGACGCTTAATGGAAAAAAAATACATCGTTGCTTCAAGAGATTGTGAAGAAAAAGATAACAATGAAAAAGATCACAACATAAAAGCAGAAAAAATCTGGCAGGTGGCTATGGGTTTCATGAAATCCAGCAGGTGGCTATAGGTTCAATGAAAAAGATCTCCAATGATTTCTGCAGTTTTCAAATTCACTCTATCGCCAAATGAGATTTTGGAATGTTCTCTTGATTCGGTGGCGGCGGCGAAGGTGGTGGTGGTGGCGGCGGCAGGAATAGTGGTGGCTGTGGCAGTGTGTGGGAAATATAGATCATAGGGATAATTTTGGAATTAATATGAAAATTTGATGAAAGTATGACTTATTAACAATTTTGAAATTTGTCTAATTTGAAACAAGTCACTTGTAGATGACTTTTAGACAATTTCCCCCCTTTTTTTAAAAAATAAACCGAGTCGATTTCGGGTTGGATAAACCGACCCAACTGGGCCCAAAAACCAACCCGAGTTGGTGGTTCGGTCGGATCGATTTGTTTGTTTTTCAGTTTTTTGCCTGATTTCTACACCGCAAATAAACATTTGTTATAATTTCTTCTTACACTTAAAACTCCAAATATATCCTAATCAAATCTAATTCAAAATCAAATTTATTATTTCACTAAAATCAAATATTGCTTCGCCACCTACCGCCTCGTGCCACCACCTTCGCACCACCATTCGTGACCAACTAACTACTCCAAGTAAGTTATTTTTTGAAAGATTAATTTAAATTATAAAAAAAAAATTCAAAAGATTTTATGCTAGATTAGTTTGGTTGTTTTTGTATATGAAAATATGTTGAATATAATTGCTTAAAAATTGTTGGAGATTGTATTCGTGAATTAATGTTTGATTGAAAAAGAAGAATGTGGAAACGAAAAAAGGCAAACGAAGTAGGTTGAACAATTTTCTGAAAAAGAAGAAGTTGCAAACAGTTGACTTGTCGGTCAATAGTAAATTTTTTTTTTTATATCGCTAGTTGATTGACAAACAAAAAATAAACAACAATTAAACTGTATTCCGACAGTTTAACTGTCTTTCGACAAAACAATAAACATGACTTTTTGCACCAAAAAATTACTACTTTTGCAAATATTATTAAAAATTTTTAAAATAATCCTTTACATTTATCTAAATTTCAAAATCCCCTTATTATTAGATAGATATATGGCACGGTTTTGACCCAATTCTACTCCCAATTCCATTAATGAAATATACAAGTGTACTGGAAGGAGTTTCCTCAAATCAACCCATTAACCCCCAAGGAATTTCCACACGTTTTTTACCCCATGATTTCATCCCAAAATCCCAATATTCTTGCATGAGTTACAATTCTCATGTTTAATCGTTTTAAGTAGAAGTTATAACACGCGATTATAAATGTTTGACCATCGTTATAGAGTTATGATATAATTATGATATGTTGACATGCGCTCTAATGCATCGATAAAATCAAGAGCTATAGATGGAGGCGGTAAAATTGGATAGAAATTGCATCTCTTACTGTGCATTTGAAATATATTTTTCAGTTCTAAAAAACCCGCATAGGTGCAAAACGTGATCTCCATGCCTCGTTTAGGTTCTAGGCACGCATTTTTTTGGTCAAATATATTTTTAACTAAAAAGCGCACGCCTAGGCTCGCTTAGACGCGTGCTTTTTAGTTAAAAATATTTTTATATATATTTTTTTTAATACTTAAAATAATATTAAAAATAAGAAAACACTTTTTCACGCTTCGCTCACGCTTTACCACCGCCTAAGCCCAAAAAGCTTGAAGCTTAGCCTCCACGCCTAGCTACACTTTACGCTTTTTAGAACCTTGATCTTTCCACATCTATTTTTCATTTGTTTTTATTTTCAAAATACCGTGTGATGTTTAAATAATTAAAAATATTAAAATAACAAATGCCAACAAAATCCTTTCATCCCAAATTATCGCACACCAAAACCACAATCCCAAAATTTTCCGGCTTCAAACTAGCGACAAAACCAATTAGAGAGTGTGAATTTTCTAGGGTTCTTGAACAATCAACCATTATTCATGTTTCTTCAACAAAATACCATTCAATTCTTCATTATTCAAGATCGGTAATCCTCATTAGCGAAACCCTAACCACGAATTTTTAATTTATAAATATTGGCAGCCATTGATTCACTGTTATTGAAGCCAAAATCCGTGCAATGGATACTCCAACTTGAAGATTAACTCGGTCGTTCATAAAAAGGATTCGCTAGAACACGGGGAAGAAGGTGACGTTGCAATCCAAGCAGACCTTCAAAATCACAGATTTTGTAAGCCGACGTTACAAAATCTATTACATGTTTGCTATTACCTTGTCTGTTACATTCATTGAGTGTAAAAAATATTGCGATTGATGTTACAAAATTCTGTAGTAATGTTACATTGGTCGTGGAAAGAAGTTTTGCATGCATTGTTACAAAATTGCGTTGAGTGTTAAAAATATTTTGCATGCGTTGTTACAAAAATCTGTAGTAATGTAACATGGGTCGTGGAAAACAAATTATTACGCATCATTTTCAATTGCATTGAGTGTTAAAAAGATGTTGCATTCGTTATTACAAAATATATTACATTGCATCGATTTTTTAGTATTATTGCACAAGTTGTTACAAAATATGTACTAATGTCATTAGAATCCATTCAAATAAATATGCAATTCAAATTTTGATAGTAACAATATTTTGATAGTTTGTAACCCGAATTTTGCAATGAGGATTCCGAATTTTTCTTGTAGGAGAGAGATTATATTGATAAGAGAGATAAGATCAATTAGTTAAATATGTAATCCTAATCAATATGGTAAATGATTATAATTAATGATTTTGTTACAATAATAACTCAATTAATTAAATAAATAAAAATTTGAAAAAAATCTAGTATTTTGGGAATAAATAACATGTAACAGTTTTTTTTTTAATAAATATTAACATAATATGGCTTACTTGTGAAATTTTTTCTAAAATGGGTCGGTTCTGTGGGCTAGCCCAGATGACTTGGATTCCGGGTTAGATTGGGCCAATAAAAATATGGCCTAATAAAAATCAGACTATTTGACACGGTACAATTAGTCCACTAGATCAATCAAACTCAAATCACGCTAACCCAATTATTTTGGAATGACATGATAAAAATATTGGCACAAATCTCCCACTTCTTTCATTTCTCCATCTATCCCAACTCCCGATGTTGAAGTCTGCAACAACTGATGAGTAATTATTGTTGAGAATTGAGACAAATTCCTTTATTGCCCACAAGATCCTTGTTCAGAGAAATATAATAAAACAGAAAAATATAAAGATAGAGAAAGATTTACGGACTGTCAAAGTTTTCATTATATGAAAAATTGTTACAATCATATAGATTTCATCCATCCAAATCTCCAAGTATCTCAAGAAAAATAATATCCTAAGCTTTACAGCACCCACCAATTTCTATTCTTTGTACAACCCACAAAGAAAATAAGAAAAACAACTAGGATGCTATGCTTACAAATTTTCTCTCAGAAAATCCTCAAGTCACACATCTAAAAGAAAATAAACTACGTCAATTTATACTTAATGAATGACTTAATTTTTTTACAAGTTTAAACTGCCAAGGAGTCCAAGATTTAGAAACTTGTTCAATTTTAGTTGACCTAAATGTCTTCCAAGTTTCGATTACCAAAGTGTCCAAGATTAGGAAACTTGTAATTTTAGTCGACCTAGAATCTTCCTTTCAACAATTGGTGCAATTTTTGATTTTGGTAAGTTTTGAGAAAATATCACAACAATCTCCACCTTAACAAAAAACAAGTCAAAAATCAATCATCTCTTCTGCAACTCTTCATCTCGATACTTAAAAAAAAGGGTACACTTTAATAATCCTAATTCTCAAAAAAGAGAATTAACATACTCCACCATATAAGTATAATCACTTATAATTAACGAATTCTAAAAATTTCATCGGCTCATGTTGAATAAATTTACTAAAATATTATAGTGCAATTCCCTTACTTGAAAGTTCATCAGCCATCGACATCAATTCCACCACACACCTTGCATTAATATCAAGCCAATGCCCATGTGCCGTAGTAGTAACAATCCTCCATCATGTGGAGCCATGCCACGAGGATGTAAATATTTACTCAAGCGATATCATCATCTCTCATAAATAAAGACATATTATCTGTATCTGATGTCGAGCACTCCACCTTTTGGACAATTTTTTCTCACGTGACCAGGTTGTCCACAATTCCAACAAAATACTTTCCTTTTTATGGAGTTATTCTTCTTCCATTTTTCAGCAACAAGTAATGAGTTTTCAGATGAAATATTACTTCCATCACTCAACCTTCTTTCTTCAGAAATTAATTTACTTGTAACTTCTTCAAAACTTACAGTTTTTTTTTCATACATCAAAATTGGTCTGATGTGTTCATATGAAGATGGAAGAGACAAGATGAGTCTTTACGCTTTATCCTCATCATCAAGTTTAACTCCAATAGCCTCCAGTTTAGAAACGATCACATTGAGAACACTTAGATGGTCTGAAATTTTTGTACTTGCAATCATCCGCAGAGAATGAAACTCTTCTTTCAATTACAACCGATTTGAAAAGACTCTTTGTTTGATACAATTGTTCAAGTTTTTCCCAAAGTTCCTTTGCAGCTGATATTTCATGAATATTTGCAAGAACATTTTTAGCTAAATAGAGACGTATCGTACTTGCAGTTTTCAAATCCAAATCTTCCCAAACATCATCGCTCATACTGGATTTTTCAGCATCTTTGTCAGAAACAGGGGTTGGTTTCCTTTCAAAGCTTTGTGCAGTCCAGATTAAATCAAAACATCATTGACTTGTACTTGCCACAAGTTAAAATTGATTCTTCCGTCAAATTTCTCCACGTCATATTTGATAGACGTATTTTTTTGCGCCAACACTCTGAACGATTTGATGCTCTGATACCACTGTTGGAAATTGAGACCAATTCTTTTATTGCTCACAAGATCCTTGTTCAGAGAAATATAATAGAACAGAAAAATATAAAGATAGAGAAAGATTTACGGACTGTCAAAATTTTCACTATATAAAAAATTGTTACAATCATATAGATTTCATCCATCCAAATCTCCAAGTATCTCAAGAAAAATAATATCTTAAGTTTTACTGCACCCACCAATTTCTACTCTTTGTACAACCCACAAAGAAAACTAGAAAAATAACTAGGATGATAGGCTTACAAATTTTTTCTCAGAAAACTCTCAAGTCACACATCTAAAAGAGAATAAACCACGTCAATTTATAGTTAATAAATGACCTAATTTTCTTACAAGTTTAAACTGGCAAGGAGTCCAATATTTGGAAACTTGTTCAATTTTAGTTAACCTAGATGCCTTCCAAGTTTCGACTACCAAAATGTCCAAGATTAGAAAACTTGTAATTTTAGTCGACCTAGAATCTTTCCTTTCAACAATTGGTGCATCTTTTGATTTTGACAAGTTTTGAGAAAATATCACAACAATTCTTTCCTTGGTTTGTTGAGACAAACCAGGAAGAAAACTCCATTTTTTAGTGAAGGGTGGTGGGTGGTGGAGTATTTTTTGGTGGGGTAGGGGGTTTTCTGGAGAAGAAGATGAAGCTTCTCTTTTTATTAATTGTTTTAAAAATAAAAAAAATAAAAAAATTAAGTTGGGCAGGCCTGTGTAAAATTGGGACACGTCAGTCACAGCCCAAGTTTTTGTTTGACTCGTTAAGTTTCATGCTAGGCCAGACCGGCTGGTCCATTTGCCACATCTAGCTATAGATATATTTGAGTGATAATTAGGAATCATACCTACCTTTTTCCATAATTTTTAAATATACTTGATTGTGTAATTTTTTTTAATATTACTAATTATCATAAATATTTACTATATATTATAATTAATCAATAATATATATTTGAAATTCAAACGTCATTAATAACAAAATTACTATTTTTAAGGCACCAAATCTTATCGTACTCAATTAATGGGATTAATATTTGAAATACACTTTAATATCCTTGAACTTATTCAATTTACCTGTGAACTTAATCAATTTAGTCATATGAGTCAGGCGTAAACTAGAAACACAACCCCAAGGTGAAGTCTCCGAACAAGGTGAAGTCTTCGCCTCTCTCTCTCACAACCAAGGTGAAGTCTCTAGAACAAACTAGAAACACAACCCCAATCTCCACCCAGATCGAGAGGCATTTTTACTCTCAAACAATGTTCTAAAAAGTGTAAAGCGTGACTAGGTGTGAAGGTCGAACTTTAAACATTTCGAGCATAGACGAGTCATAGGCGAAAGCGAGAGCGAGATAAGGGTAAGACGAGGACGAGACGGAAGCATGACTAGGCTTGGAGGCTACGCCTCACGCTTAGTCCAAGCTTAGGCGGAGTTTTTATAACAATGTTCTCAAGTCTCAAGGTAATTAAATTACACACCGATTTCATCATTGTGAGTGTATTATCATCTCTAACAATTAGAATCATAGCATTTTCATGTTAATGGTTGTTTATATAGCAAAATAAAATCGGGGTGTTATTCACGTAATCATATTAATGGTTGTTTATACAGTATTTCAAGAATGGCACTATCTCGTAGCGTGAACAAATCAAGACGAAAAAGTCCATTCAGATGTAATAGTTCAGCCTAAAAAAGAAAACACCGTTGCAACAAAAATTGAAACAAGGCGCAAAAGAAGAATGTCACAGTGTCGGTGATCCAAGGAGAGAAGGTGCTATTTATTTAACCTACATGAGTGAAATTTATTTAACCAACATTGAATTTTTGTTGTTTTGGTTTAAAACAAATGTCATACATTTTCTCGTTTTTCTGAATTTGTTTTCAATATTTTTCAAAAATTGTTGTTGTTTATTCGTGATCATCAATGTTTTTGGTGTAATGGGTCTTCATATAATTTCTAAAGTAGTTCAAATTTGTCACGTCTAGTATTTTGTATTATATGCCATTTTAGGTACAACTATTGAAGAATACCATATATGTTTTCATCTGCATGTGGTCAATTCACTTCCCAAAATCGATAAGTGAATGGTTATTCTTCAAAACAACACTCATTATCACTATAATTGTGTAGTATATTCAAAATTATTCAATTATATTGATGTTTGGATGTGGATGCAGTTTTTGTGACTTTTTTTTTTACATTTATTAGGTTTACTTTACTTAATCAAAACATACACGATATTACGCCATCCTGTTAAATATATGCTCATTTGTTAGATATTGGATGATGAAATTGTTATGGAACCTCACTTGTTACGACATGGTGTTATCATCATTTTCAGTTCACACTAATAAAAACAGTGGGATGTGTTACATCGTCATGTTAATTGAAGAATGTACTTAGTGATAACTATATGATGGTACATAGTTCTCAATATGTTATTTTGCAACTTAGTTCAATCATACACAATGTTATGTCACTCCGTTAAATATATGTTCATTTAGCAAATGTTGGATGATGAAATTGTTACAGAACTTCACTTGTTACGACATGGTGTTATCATCATTTCCAGTTCACACTAATAAAAATAGTGGGATGTGTTACATCGTCACATTAATTGAAGAATGTACTTAGTGATAACTATATATTGTTATATAGTTCTCAATATGTTATTGTGCAACTTAGTTTAATCATTCACGATGTTATGCCACTCCATTAAATATATGATCTTTTAGCAAATGTTGGATGATGAAATTGTTACGGATCCTCACTTGTTACGGCATGTTATCATCATGTTCAATTCACAATAATAAAAACATGTGGATGTATTACATCTTTACGTTAATTGAAGAATGTAAATAGTGATAACTATATGATTGTATATATTTCTCAATATCTACGAACATTAACATCGAATGATGCGACATCAAATATATGTTCATTTGTTACTAATTTGTTATCATCAAATAGTTAAGTTTGTCGCTTTTGGAATGATAAACACTAAATATTATATTTTCCTTACTTTCTTTATGATCTTATATTACAGGAGTGGGAATACCTCATACATCCTGACCAATGGTGCCTCGGTAAAGTAAATGCATTATCGAATGTTAACGTTTTAAGCACATTGGTTGGAAGCATGTCAGAATCTCATAATGCTATGTTTGCAGAGACGTGCTTTGCTCACTTTCTTCACGCCAACGAAATTTCTTTGAATCACCATCTAATTCACTAAGTCCTTTAGAAGGAAGTTAAGCATTCTTATGCCAAAGAGATGTGGTTCAATAATGGGGGGAGTCTCGTTAGCTTTACAATCCAAGATTTCTACCTCATAACAGATTACGATGCCTGGGTGATGACAAACGATCCAATTTCAATACGCAATTTTGTAGGATTAAAAATGATCTATTTGGCCACATACCGAACATCTCTCCATGATACATGTCTGATTGATTCTGCAGATGCGCTCAACTAAGTGACAAGGACGTAGTCAGCTTGGCATCACTTTTCATCCTACGTCCCTCATGTTTACAACTTCGTACAAGAGAAGCGTGGAAGAATCATTGATGGTGATAGTCGAATTGTAAGAGATGAATACATACGCATGGGGTAAGAAGCTGTTTGGATTTACCATTTCATTTCTCAGATTCTGTCTGAAGAACAAGTCATAATGTTATGTTTTAGTTACATTAAAGAATAAATTTAATAATCATAATGTTATGTTTTAGTTGAAAGCAAATTTCAGTTTTAGATACGCACTTATGGGCAGATTTAAGGAGGGGATCCGGTCCCATCCTGGAAAAAATTATTTTTTATAGTGTAAATCTTTTTTCAGCAACAATCCAGTCTTGAACTGCAAATTTGTTTTTAGATAGTAGTTTGATTTCCAAAAATTCCTAGTTCCATCCTAGACGCATTGATCGAAAATATATTCAATTTGTTTAGTATGTAATACTATTACTTATATTGCACTGAATTTGAACGATTGTAGTATGAATTCATTTATGTTTTAGGCTGTGTTTGATTCCTTTCATTTTCCATGGGAAATGAAAATTTTCCACCAATTTTCCAGCTTTGGTCTGTTTGATTGACAAAATTTTTCATGGAAAAGTATTTTCTCACATATTTTCCATCTTTTGTTTGATTGCAACTTTTGTTTTTCCATGGAAATTTTTTTCAAAATTTTCCACTTTTAGCCACATTTTCCTTGTTTTCAAAGAAAATATTTTCTTTGTAGGATAGGAGAATTTATTTTCCATGGAAAATTTGTTAACCTTTTTCAACTCATTTATTTTCCATGGAACATTTTCCAATCCAAATTTTCTTGGTAATTCATTTTCATCGAAAATATTTTCTTTCCATTCAAATTTTCCACTTGCAATCAAACATAGCCTAAAGAATCTTTTACAATTTGAAACTCACTCTGAAAAAATAACATTTTAAATCAGATCACGATCTATAACTGTTTTTGGATGCTGAAACTTCTTATGAAATTGTGAATTGCTGATTTGAATTTTGAAAATGAAGAATTTGTTGAGAATGGATTAGGCTATTACTTAGTAATAGAAAGAAAATAGAATCCTAAATTCCATGTATTTCTCAATTGTTTTGAAATTGGCTTCTATTTAAAAAAAAAAATATTTAACTTTGTATTTAAAATAATTAGGTGTGCTAATAACTTAAATTTAGTTCAACATAGTATCAGATCAAACAATAATTATATGTTTACTAAATTTAAAATAAATAAACGTGTCACAACTCCAACACATTAATCTAATAGATGATTGGATTACACATAGCATGGCCTGTTCTTCTGGGTCTCAGCTTTCAAGCCTGTGGGTTATCAGGCTTCACACTTACTAAACATGTATGGCTTGAACTACATGCAAGTCATGTTGCGCCCACTAGAGTGACAAGACTGGAGGTGGCAAAATCAATCTGAGTCACGGGCCAGTCCATATAATTCGGGTTTTGAGTTGGGCTGACCCTGGCCCAAACAAAATCGGGCCTATATGGCCCGACCTATCTAACCGCCGAGCGAGTCGGGTTGGTCCGTATTTTTTTTTTTTTTGTTGAACGCTAATTACTCATTTTATATATAGTCTTAATACATAATTCAAATAATATCAATCTAAAATGGCACAAGTCTATCTCCAACTTAAATTGTCTTTTTGAAACATTAGTTAAATATTCCAAAACTCAAACATAAAATTGTTTAGGTTTAATTAAAATTTAGTTTAATTCAAGTTTCAATCTAAATTATATTTGGTGTGACAAATAAATTATTTATTTTAAATTTACTTATAAGTAAACTTTTTAATTTAATCCAAACATGTTTATATCTCAAAGTAATCAGATTAGCATACCTTTATATATATATATATATATATATATATAAATGTGTCAAGAAATAATTCACAATTAACCAAAAAAATATTATTATTTTGAAAGAAAATTGATGTTTATCTATTGACTAATACATGAAAGTCCTAATTTTATAAATTAATCTTTTTAAAAACCTCAAAATATATATTGTCTAAGTTTATCTAAAATTGTATTTGATACAATATATTAGATTATATAAAATTTATTTAAAAAAAAAAAAAAAAAAATAAAACTAAGACCGAGTTGGCCCAGTCGACCCGATCCAGTTTCAAGTGTTGCCTGGTCCAACTCAACCTAACCCAACCCATTTGCCAGTTCTATAATGTGAAATTTCAATGTTTAAATAAGTTTATATATGTTATTTACTATCACTTTGTTATATAAATTGCATGTAAAATTCTGTGTACCTGATGGTATTTTTAGTTTCAAGTTAAAAAATAGGAAAATTGGCGCAAATGGTCCATAACCTTTGCTTTTAGTGTAAAAATAATCCATAACCTTTATTTTTTGGCAAAGCAATCCATAACCTATGTGTTTTAGTGCGCTATTGGTCCTTATTTGATGAAAAAGACATGAATACCTTTAGTTTTAATTAAAGAAAATTACAAATTGAATTCCTAACCTTTACAAAACGTGTAAATAGATCCGATACATTTATTAAATAATATTTAGTTTAACATATTAAATATAGAGAATTGATCTCCGAAGCACCGGTGCCATAATATGTCTATCAAATGTATATTTTATTTATACATTGGATATGTGAGATTCATCATTATCTTACAATTACCTTACAATTACCTATGACATGTCACTAGTGCTTAGGAGATCAATCCTCATTAATATATCATTATAGTCGTGTCAATTAAATTTTTCATATGAGAAAAATATAAAATTATTGCACTTTAGGTATATGTAATTTTTATGTGATGTAAAAAACGTGAATAAAAATTAAATTAAATAAATAGCAAAATGACCTATATAATTTTATGACATTGAACCAATTTTAATATATTTTTATTTAATATAAAAATAATAATAAAGATTAATTTACCCATTATATGTTGTTAATTTTTAAACGAAATAAAACGATAAATTAAAATATGAAGAATACAGTTGGATCTATAATATTTGTAGTTAATAAACGATTAGCTCAATTAAATAAAAGTATTTGAGTATCAAATTTGTGACAATTTTTTTGTTTTGTTATAGAGATAAAATAAAAGTTTAAAATTTAAATAATGTAATTACTTAATATAATAATAATAATTTTATTTGACATGTTTATTAATAATTATGAGCTTAAATTTTAGTTATTTTATAATAGTTAAGTAAAATATGCAAAATAATTTAGTATATTATATCAATTTGGTCAATTAAATGTTAATTAAAAAAAATCGTTAGTTTTTTTTTTAATTTTTTTATAAATAAATAAAAGTATCGGACTCATTTATACTTTTTGCAAATGTAGAAACCCAACTTCAATTTTTCCTTATTAAAATTAAGGGTATATTAGTCATTTTCATTAAATAATACCGGTTATATCTTATATACTAAAACACATATGTTAGAGACTTCTGTGTCAAAAATAAATGTTAGAAACTATTTCCTTATTAAAAAGAAAGATTAGAGACCATTTGCGTCAAAATACCAAAATAATAATAATTTGGCATTAGACACCACTTATCACATGCGATTGCGGGATAGAAGCATAGAGTTTGAACTCTCGATTGCACTTCTCGCAACTGTTAGAAAGGCAGTGTAGTTGCGAGGCAGGATTGTCCCGCTTGTTGTTGTCCTTCGTTTTTGGACGTTGTTTTTATTTATAAATTATTTTGAAATGTTTTAAATTAAGATAAATATCCTATGATGGATTTTTTATTATTATTATTATTATATATATATTTAAAAAAGTTAGAAATGTATAAAGGCCATGACTTTTAAATAAAATTTTCCGCTTTTAGTTATGTTAAGTTTTGAATGCTATATCAACCCAAGTGACATCTAGGCTCTTAGAACTCGGAGCATTACAGGCTGTATGAAGTCACAAGATGGAACGACATAAGCTACTCTATTCTCTCAATACGAGGAATATAGCAACAAGAACCTCAATTTACATCTTTAAATAAAGATAAAATATCTGACAAAAGAGATGCATTTGGTACGCACAAAAATCAGACTTTAGGCTTTGCACGACCCTTAGTGGGTCGCATTTCACCATCGACACTTGGAAGCCATCTCTTTGGGAAAATTAATCAATCTCGACCTCCAGCCTATGCATCTTCCACTAAGAGTTGTCCAACTGACCTCTAAGAGCTAAACCAAACAGCACATCTTGAATATTGATGGCCCCAAAAACCACTTCACAACATCCCACCACCTCAACTATTGCCCTTGCACAGATGAAAATCGCGTACATAATCGACTCTACACTGCCCACATCTTGCCTCCGAGTGCACCTTACGGCGCATCAAATTTTTGACAAGTCTATAAAGCATCATGAAACAAACGCCTCGTTTTTCAAGCTCTATGCTCTACTGAGTTGGAATTATTTCTACGGTCTTTTAACTATTTTTACTCATTACTTGAAAAAGCTATAAAAAGAAAAAGTACCTTTCCCCCCACCGAGCAATCTACTTATGAGCAATATTCTAAAAAACGTAAATTGTAGCTAGACCCGTGGAGGCCGAGTTTTAAGTTTTTTGGGCCTAGGCGAGATAAGAGCAAGGCGATTGTGAGATATAAGGCGTGAGGCATGGAGGCCATGCCTCACGTCTAGGCGGAATCTAGATAAAGTTTAGACGAACTTTTTATATACTTACGAGAGAATTTGAATTAAATTTTGAAAATGAAAATTCTCGCTCCTATTTATAGTTTTCTTCAAGAGCTTGGCTGCAATTATGAGAAAACTCTTATTTACATTTTTAAAATCTTAGAGTAATTTTTACAATTTTTTTTTTCCAAAGTGTCACTAATCACATTTTCAACCCCTTAACTTTATATCAATTCCTAAATATCAATCAAAATTTTCAGGATGTTACATTTTAGTTGTTTAGGTAAATGAAAATGTTTTTTTTTCTCTCCTTGTAATTTCAATTTGTATTTTGTAGTATTCTTTTAGAAACTAAAAAAATACAAAATGTATTTTATTGTGGAAGGACATAAGACTTTTGAGTTTAAATGTTTTTTTATTGGATTTTTCTATTATATAAATTTTATGTGGTTGAAACAATGGGCGAGTGTTGAAACTGAAAGTATTTAAAAAATCTCATAGTTCAATTAGTCAATATTTATATTTATTTGTATTTTGTATTTGAATAATTGGTTTATTTCGATTTAATTTTAGAATAATTTATACAAAATAGTTGAACAAAGGAAGGGAACATAAAAAAAGTGCAAATAGTTTGTGATATGAAGAAAATATTTTTCTCATTTATTGAAAAAATATTTATTACACAGATGTATTTGAAGAAATATGTTAGAATCTTATTTACAGTAGAGTACCATGTAGTAGGATACCATACATGTAATATTCCTATTCTAGGTAAAACTCTTTTCCTTTTCTTATTAGGTTTCTATTAGTTATCCATTAGTATATATATATCTTGTACCATATTCATTATTTACATTACATCAATATACAGAGAAAATTATTTCTCTACACATATATTTTCTCTCATATTTTACATGGTATCAGAGCGACGATTCAAAGTAACGATGTCTGGTACAAACACCATAGAAGTGACGATTGCCCAATCGGATCCTATGGCTCTACAGCAATCCGATCATCCCGGCTTAATCCTCGTTTCTAAACCACTTGATAGAAACAATTATGGACAATGTAGTAGATCTATGACAATTGCTCTAATTGCCAAGAATAAGATTGGCTTCATTGATGGAAAGATCGAAACACCAGAAGCATAAGATGAGAAGTATTCCATATGGGATCAAGTAACCATATGGTGTCTTTGTCTGGATACTTAATTCGGTACATCCAGATATGCTTTGAAAGTATCATATACTCCGAATCGCCACGAGGTATGGAATGACCTACGAGATCGATTTTTTCAAGGCAACGATGCGCAAATATATCAGATTCGCCAAGAGATTGCTGAGCATCGACAAGGAAATCAATCGGTGTCAACTTATTATACCAAATTAAAGGGACTCTATTATACCAAATTAAAGGGACTATGGGATGAATTGGGTTCTTATCACAACCCAATTGGATGCACTTGTGAAAATCTTAAAGCACTGGCTGAAAGGGATGAGAAGGAGAAAGTCATGCAATTCCTGATGGGATTGAATGATTCTTATTCTACATTTCGTGGAAACATACTAATGATGAGCCCCTTTCCAGACACCAGAAAAGTCCACGCTATTTTAATGCAACATGAAAGGTAAGTTGAGGTTACAACAGATCGTGAAGGACAACATTCAATCAATTGGGAGAAGTCGAGCAATTGGGGGACGAATAGGAAAGATAACAATCGATCGAACCGGTCGACCGTTTCATCCGACCGGTTCAACGGAACCTGGCCAGAAACGATGCACCCACTGTGGGATGCTTGGCCACATCATTGATACCTGCTATTTCACCTATGGCTTCCCTCAAGGGCACAAGTTTCATGGGAAGGACGTGAAGCTACGAAACAAACGCTTCACAAACACTGCTACCACTTCTACACTTGACCCAAAGGAAGGCAAAACGCTCACAACCAAAGAATATGAACAGATGATGACACTTCTAAACAACAAGTCGGGTAATGATGTTCTTTATGTTAACACCTCGTGTATCAATCTCTACTACCCCTTTGAGTAATTTATGGATTATTGATAGCGGGGCCACTGACCATGTGACGAAGGATGGTATTCTTGAGAATAAATTCATGCCAAAACACAAAACTGTGCAACTACCGAATGAGGGTCATGCTCCTATTAAATCCATTGGTGCAGTTAAATTTGAAAATAATATGACTGTTGATGATGTGCTTTATGTTCCCAATTTCAAAGTTAATCCATTATCTATCAGTAAACTTACTCAAGGGTTAGGTTGCTATGTGACATTTTTCCCTGATTTTTGTGTCATGAAGGATTTGACGACGAAGAAGATGATTGGCTTAGGAAGGCAGAGTAACGGCCTATATTATCTTTCGCAAAAACCACAAATACATCATACTACTAGTGAATCAACCAACTTATGGCATAGACGTCTTGGACACCCTTCAGCTTCACCTCTTCAATTCTTAGCACAAAATACCTTAGATATTAGTTTTGATTCTCAAGATATTTGTGATGTTTGTCATTTGGCAAAACAATCTAGACTTCCTTTTAAAGTTAGTCAAATTTCTAGCAATAAACCTTTTTGATTTGATTCATTGTGATATTTGGGGACCTCATATGATTTATTCTTATTCTGGTGCTAGATATTTCCTTACGATTGTTGATGACTTTTCTCGTTATACTTGGGTACACATCATGCGTCACAAATCTGAAACTCGAAGCATAATTAAAAATTTCTTTGCTTGGGTTAAAATTCAACACAACTTGACTATAAAAATCCTGAGGTCTGACAATGGCCAAGAGTTCTTATCTTTGCAAACATTCTTAGATGAAAATGGTACAATTTTCCATAGATCATGCCTTTATACCCCTCAACAAAATGGAGTGGTCGAGAGAAAACACCGACACCTCCTAAATGTAGCTCGTGCCATTAGATTTCAAGCCAATCTTCCATTAAAATTTTGGGGAGAAAATATCAAAACAGCTTGTTATCTCATCAACCGGATACCTTCACCATTGCTCTCATACAAAACACCATACGAAAGATTACACAAGAAACCACCGCCTTATTCCCATTTACGTGTCTATGGTTGCCTATGTTTTGCCACCAACCTCAAACCCAGCCATAAATTTGATACACGAGCCAAACGGTGTGTGTTTCTTAGATATTCCTCAGGACAAAAAGCATACACCTTATATGACCTAACCGACAAAAAGCTAGTAGTATCTCGAGACGTCGTGTTCTATGAAAATATATTTCCATACACTTCCCAACAACATGATGAAACCAACTCCATCCCATTGCCACAATCTATGCCTCTAGATGTTGAAACACCACATTTCACAAACCCTGAGGACCAATACTTAGCATAAATGGATAACTTGCCTGACGATCCCGAACAATCATCCGGACCAACCGGTCGACCAGACGGTCGATCGGTTCACTCGTCCGCTTCAACAGAGAGTCCAACCGGTCTATCTACCGGTCGACCAGTTACCTCATCCGGTTCAACAGAGAGTTTAAACGGTCGACCGTCTTCACCTACCGGTCTACCGGTTGAGCAGTGTCCAACCACAATTGATCCACCTACCTCTTCTCACCCTCCAGATGACCAACTTAGACGATCCACAAGATCAATTCAAACCCCATTTCACCTGAAAGATTACTATATCAATCATACCGCCTACTCAAGCCGGGTCTCTTCCAACAATCCAAAGACTCGACACCCTATATCAAGGTATGTATCATATAGTAACCTTTCTTCTATTCATTGTGCTTTTACATATAATATTTCTCATATCGTTGAGCCAGCCACATATGAGGCAGCATGTCAGGATCCCAAATGGGTCGCTGCCATGAATGATGAAATTCGTGCCTTGGAAGAAAACAATACTTGGTCACTTGTACCGCTTCCTCCAAATTCTCATCCTATTGGTTGTAAGTGGGTGTTCAAAATTAAATTTCATTCGACTTCAGACAGGTTGAACGATACAAAGCACAATTAGTGGCAAAGGGGTTTACACAACGAGAAGGAATTGATTATAATGAAACTTTCGCTCCAGTTGCAAAGTTAGCTACAGTCAGATGCTTACTTGCTATCGCCTCTATTCGTGACTGGACGCTTCATCAGATGGATGTACACAATGCCTTTCTTCATGGTAATCTTGATGAAGAAGTCTATATGACTCCCCCTCCTGGATTTCGTCGACAGGGAGAGACATTAGTTGTATGTCGACTTTATAAATCTCTATATGGATTGAAACAGGCATCTCGTTCTTGGTTTCAAAAATTTATATCTGCTATTATTCAGTTTGGGTTCAAACAGTCACATGCGGATTACTCACTCTTTACAAAGGTCAATGGTAATTCATGTATGGCAGTCCTATTATATGTGGATGACATGATTGTCACAGGAAACAATAGAGAAGCAATCTCCACTACAAAAACATTCCTTGCATCCCAATTCAAGTTGAAAGATCTTGGCACATTAAAATACTTTCTTGGAATAGAAATTGCTCGCTCAAGATCAGGAATTTCAATAAACCAAAGGAAGTATACTCTTGACATTCTTCAAGAAGCGGATTACTTGGATCAAAAACCGCAAAGATTTCCTATGGAGCGATCATTGAAATTTAATCGATCGATGGAAAGTTATTGAAAGATCCCACATACTATCGACGGTTGGTAGGAAAACTCATTTATCTCACCATTACCAGACCAGAGATCTCATATTCAGTCAATACGCTTAGTCAGTTTATGCAGACACCTAGACAACCCCATCTTGACGCAGTTCACCGATTGCTCCGATACTTGAAAGGGGCACCAGACGAGGATTATATTTCCCATCAAGTGAGAAATTACAGCTAGCAGGATTTTGTGATGCAGATTGGGCCGAAGAAATTACTACACGACGGTCAGTTACATGATATTGTGTATTTTTGGGAAAGGCACTTATATCATGGAAAAGCAAGAAACAAACGACTGTGTCCAAATCTTCAGCAGAAGCTGAGTATAGGGTAATGACTTCCATTACTGTGAGCTTATATGGTTGAGACAATTGCTGACAGACTTATGTGTAGATCATCCACAAGCAGCAATATTATATTGTGATAATCAAGCAGCAATGTATCCAGTATATCATGAAAGAACAAAACACATTGAAATAGATTGTCATATTGTTCGTGAACGAATTGATAAGGAGAGATCAAACCGCTTATGTTCCAAGCAACAATCGAGTTTATGGATTTATTTACTAAAGCATTGGGCAAGGAGGCATTTCACAATTTCACTCACAAGTTGGGCACTTTTGACATACATGCTCCAACTTGAGGGGGAGTATTAGAATCCTATTTACAGTAGAGTACCATGTAGTAGGATACCATACATGTAATATTTCTATTCTAGGTAGAACTCTTTTCCTTTTCTTATTAGGTTTCTATTAGTTATCCATTAGTATATATATATCTTGTACCCTATTCATTATTTACATTACATCAATATACATAGAGAATTATTTCTCTATACATATATTTTCTCTCATATTTTACAAGTTTTCTTTAAACCAAAAAATTATTTCAATCACGCAATAAATATATTAACACTATTAACTACATAATTATAAACATATCGCTTTCATCGTACGTAGTCTTTCTAGTATTATATTTATGAAGTGAGAGATCTTGCGAAAATATGAGAAAATAACGAAAATATAATATTTTGAAATAATGGATATATTAAATACAATATTGATATACTAATATGCTCTCAATAGTTGTTTCATAACTGCAATCTTTATTTTTGAAATTGAGTCATTTTTTATTTAAAAATATTTCATACAAAATATATAAAAGATATTATAATAGAAAAATAAGTTCAAATATATTTGTTATATGGTCAAGTATACATAGTATTGTATGTACTCCAAGTACAATTAGTACAATAATAGACAAATCGAATAATACAATGATTTTTTTTTTTTGTTTTTATAATATTTTCAATATTATCTATTGAAGTTGCCAAACAAATAGTCCCTATCGTACTATTGAGGACCTATCATTTGATCCTACTTCAATTTTTTATTGCTAAACAGTCCTTTTTGTCTATGGTCATCCCATTTTGTCGTAAATGGCTCATTCTAGTATAGTGAGGGAACAAAATAGAAAATGATTTCTCACTCACTTATGTTGTCTACGTTGAGATGTCATAACATAATAGATAAAAATAATGAGTGTGAGACTATGAATTATCAATCATGTAATGCCACCTGAACGTGGACAACATAGATGGACAACATAAGTGGGTAGGAGATCATTTACAGAAATAAAATTACTATTATGGTATAAGGTGTCTGAACTGCAAGCAACCCATTAACGACGAAATGGGACGGCTCTGGATGGAAATGATAGTTTTCATAATGTAACGATAAAATATAGACGATATTATAAAAAATTAAAAGATGAGCTCGATCCGCATAAGGTAACACGATAGGGAATATTTGTGCAAAAAGTCCCAAACGAGAATAAGGAGATGTCACGTTGAAAGGAAATGATTAAATTAATAAGAAGGAAATTAGGACAAAAAGATACTTACTGACATTTGACTTCCTTTGTCTGAAAGGGCAAAATACAAAACAAAAGAACAAATTGATCGTGCCTACCTTCTTACACCTGGTTCCAAAAAAATTGATTCAGCAATTATATATAATATTCACATCTTTATCACATGTAACATGTTAGTTTTTGTTCACGCGTGTTGTTTTTATTTCATTAGATTTTCAACCCATAACCCAAAAACTCTCTGTATGACACTGTCTTTCAGCCCAGAAGAATCTGCATCTGCAGGAAGAAAAGTAAGTCAATTTCATGACCTTGTTTTTGTGCCATTTGATGATTTTTTTTTGTATGTGTTTTTGTTTCCTTGATTCTAAATTCTCTTTTCTGAGATGGGTTTTTTTATTTTTTTTTGAATTTTTTGAAGTGTATCCAAGGGTGAAGGTGAGTGAACAAGAAGAAGATGATCAATATGCTTATGAGAAAAGTTCTTTGCAGTCCTTGAAGGGTTTTGAATGGCTCTCCTTGCATGATTCCTCTTCTCCAGGTACACATCTCTTCTTCTTTTTGGATTTTGTTACTTGTATTTTCTTTTGATGGTGTGTTCAGAGGTGGATTGAATAGCACTCGGCTGTATTAGAAATGAAAAGATAGATATATCATGTACAGTCTAGTCATATTGAATATTGCCTGCGTACCAAACATGATATAATTGTTTTCCCTGTTTGATTTTGGAATTTTGAAATTGTGGTGTGACTTATCTAAGAATTTGTTGAATTTAGGAAAATCCTCAATCCTTAACCTTGATTCATTGACTTGTTGAAGTGCTGTCGGATTGTTCCTGTCAATTTCTTACAATGATTAATTTGTTTGAATAGCGGCCTACCTTACCACTTGACTAATGAGGGAAAAGCCATTGACTATAAGAATATGTAGTCTTTTTTTATTTTTCCGCTTGTTTGTCAAGCTGTTTTGGCTGCTTAAGAAGTTGGACCAGTTGTTTTCACTTGATTGTGATCAAGAAGTTGGATTGGTTGCTCCTCCGACCCAGAGTGGATTCTAGGGGACAGATAGAACCACCTAAACTAGTTTTGATTAATTATAATACAGTAATTAAAATGTTTCATTCCACGACCCTTTAGCAATGAGTAGTATTATTATGAAGGAGTGGGGATCTACGTGCAGTAGGAGGAAAGGTAGTTAAGGTTCTGCTGGTCTTTCATTTGATTCATTCCTTAGAACTCTCGCTTGGAGACGTCTTAGTCCAGCTGTTTTATGATGATCAATCGTTGTTTATGAATACATATTAAGGCATAAACTTTGATCATGTCCTTCGGAATGAGCAATTTTCTGCTCTTGAAACTTTTTGGTTCATTCACTTTGCTTTTGTCAAATTGATGTGATTATTCACGAACTAGTTGCTTACACCCGATTTTCCATCTCTCTTGTACCAAACAAGAAAGAGGGAAAAGCTTCGGAAACAATTCTTCAACCTTTCCTTCCCATCGACTTCTCCTCCTACCAAATACACGTTTAGAAGTAATTTTTCTGATCCGTATCTTCTGTAAATAATTAAGCATGATTATGCAAAATAGCCTCTAGAGGTACATGGAGGAAAGAAAGTAGAGATCAGGTCTAAATTAGACCACAACCTAAGACAGAAATTTAAGATTTTTCCTTCCCAATTACAAACCTCCCAATACAGATAACTTAGTATGTATAATTAAGTGAGCTTACCTCCTTTGCTGCAACTAATCTCTACGACTCTTATGTTGTGTTAGAAATTAAATGCTATTTCCGGGACATTGTTGGTTTCATTGTGTAGCCACGAGTATTTATCTTTATCTTATTTTACGTCCAGTTCATCTTTTTGCCGCAGTTTTGAACACTGTAATGTTTTTTGTACTAGTTTTATAGTATTTTTTTACATGATTTCCTTGTCTGGATGCACAGATGAGTCCCCACAATCACCGGTGAGAATTCCTGGCTCGTATGTCCCAAAATCAGCCAAATATAACTTTCGCACATTCAAAGGTTTCATGTTTACCAATTTTATTTCCTAACGAAAATTTCGTTGGACTGTGTTGAATTAATACCTATTCTGTTGATCAACAGAAGAAACAGATAACAAGAAGACAGATTTGGAGGAGAACTGAATAAACTTAAGAGCTAGTTCCGTCCCACGTCCTCGTGCCGTGTTATCAAGTCCAGGTACCTAGGCTCCAAGACATTTTGTACATGTAGTTTCTGTTCATATTAATCCTTTTATCCATGATAGTTGGTTCAAAGGGGGTTTTCAACAGAGAAACAAGGAAAAACATGGGTTTTATCAAGCATGACCAAAGTAGAAACCGTAGAGTAGACTATCAGTTGGCATCAACAAATTGTAAAATAAGATTCGTATGCATAGCAACGCTATTATTTGTAAATTCAACTGGCACGGACGAAGTTGACAGATTCTGTTTCCCAACCGATGCGGATTACTCTGAAAGAGCCCGACTTCTGAAACATTAAGGTTTAGAGTGAAGTAGTTAACGTTGTATGTATGAGACTCGCAATGGTTTTAGCATTTGCCAATGGTTTAAAGTGTCTTTGTCATCCTGTTCTTACAAAACCATTCTTTTATACCTTCAACATGCTTAATTTTTAAACTAAATTATTATTATTTTTCGTTTTCTCCAGATAATGATGGGATCGATAGAAGCAAAGAAGACAAGAAGAGAACTACTTTCAGGTCTAAAAATCATAATTTGTGTCAAAACAGACACACCCAATGTAAGGTTATTCCAAGATCATCAGATGCTGAAAGTTTTACGAGTTCGCTACTAAACATTAAGGAAGCAGTCGAGAGAAAAAATGATTATCGAGCTAAAGGAAGGGCTGTCCTAGCTGATTCAAGTCCAAGTGCAGGACCTCCGTAAAGGAAAACTATGACATTTATCCGAAAGAATGCTTTTAATAAGTTGACATAGGACGACTAATTTGAGCCTACAGACTTACTAATGCTAAGGTATGGTTAGAAAACAAGTCGAATTAGCAGAATACGAAGAAGGAGAACTTCCGTCTGAAGTCGAATAATGGACTAATCTGATGTTGGATGACTAAATTGAAGTAAGAGTTTCTTAGAAATCAGTTTGGCAAAATAATTACTTGTACTGATATTTCTCACTGGAGTGTGAACAATGTAATGTACATGGAACTCAAGCATGTAATCTTTACTTTTTTAAAGTAAAAGTAAGGGCAAAATGCTGTGTGCTAGTGAATTTCTGTTTTGATTTCAATTATATGCTTGTTGGCTAAGTTAAACAACTTACTTATAACTAAATAAGTAAGTTTTAAAATAAATAAAAATTTAATTGATCAAATTGAAAATAAGTTAGTAAGGGTCATGTCGGCGATTTTGTATTTTAAATAATTTCGCAAGTGCTGCGGATCGCTTCAAGTAATAAAGTAGAGATTTTGAGTTTAAGTATCGTTCCCACGAAAATTTAGATAATTTAGTTCAATTATATTAATGAACTTTGGAAAATTGGAGATTTTATGATTAAAAACTAATTAAAACAATAAACTAAAAAACAGTTAAATAACTACGGCACAAATAATTGAAAGACTAAAATTGGTGAAAAATTGATTTAACTTTAAAAAGGAAAAGTACTAGGATTCCGAATCCACTTATAATTATTAATTCCCCTATCTTGATTCTTGATTTTGACAAATTACATCAGTTATGAAGATCAATATCCCTATATTGTTCAACCGTTTCTCTCGAATAAAGTTAAACATATTCATATGCATGATTCGACTATATCTCTATGACGAATGCGAATACAAATGAAAGTATTAAATTTCTATGGATAATTAAAGATCACATAAAGTATAGCGGTATATTTCTATTTCTAATCGGACTTTAAAATAATTAAAATATTGTCTAGTTTGCTTTCGATCTTTCGATAGTAAAAACAAACCACAACACTCATATAATTATTGTGCATATAATTGTAGATTCAAATAAATCAAAATTAATTATTCAAAATAATAATGAAATAAATTGTCAAAACCAAGTCTTTGAATAGAAGAATTTAGATTACAAGCTTCATCGTAATCCTAACACAAAATAAACTAGTCTAACATGCTAATAATAAGAGAAGAAAGAAGGGAAGAAAACATGGAGTTCATCACCCGAATACGAAGAAACTTGAAAGAGAAGAAATATTGATCTTGATCTTTGTTCAATTGTTTAAAAATTAGTTCTTGATCTTCGTTTCTTGTGTCCGTCTTGTATTTTTCTCCCCAGAAACTCCACTAAAAAACGACCCCTCTTTGATATGAGTTAATAACTTACATATATACTTACCTAATTGTGCCCTAAAAGATATCAAAAAATCATGAAAATCGCGTCCAAACAAATTTCTTAATTGGAGTCGAACACAAAAGGAAACAAAAATTAACACCGGGCGGCTGTTTTTCAAACGGTCATAACTTCTTGTAGGAAACTCCAAATTGAGATCCGTAAAAAGTGGTGGACTCGTAATTCAATTATCTTTTCAATGATATATCATTTTCCTTGTGAATATTCTAATACCAAAATTTGTACACGAAATTTCCCACATACTCGATTTCTCAATTTGGTTCTTTGACTTTCAAGTGTTTGATCATTTGCTTCAACTCTTCATTGTCACTCTAGCATACCTTAACTTATTGATTTTATCTTCTTCCTCATTTACTCGTCAATTTCACCAAATTGTTGCTCTTTTTCGTCTTTTCTTCTCTAATTACTTATAAACGGGTCCAAAACCGAAATATGAAGAATAATACAATAAATTAAGTGTAAATTCAGTAAAATGACTAAAAGCTTAGTTTAAAGGCGAATAAGTGGACAAAATGTACTTATCTCACATTCAAAATAAGTAATTTTATTTTATTTTATTTAAACAAAGCGAGTCACTTTACTTAGTTTACCTTTCTTATGTGGGCCTTTCTTTCCTTTGTTTGGCTTGAGCCCTCTCCAAAGGGCGATTTTAGTAAATAATCAAATATAATACTTGGGCTAAGGGTCAAGTTGGTAATTTTTTTTACATCTCCCCCTCCTAGAGCCCAAGTATCATGTACGCCCCCAGATTGAACTTTCTTTGACCGATTGGCCAGCTTTCATTGTGCGAAGAGGAGGAGTCTATTTAGACATTAAGAGATGAGTACGAGTTAGACCCCTAGGGGCTTGATGAAGCCCGAGGCATTGTTCACCTTCCTATTGGGAAGACTTTGGCCCCATTCAGCAGGGTCCTTCTCCATAAGGCCCATCTATGCTGCACCAAAGGATAAAGTTTGTTATTGACGACCAGCTAGTCACTATCTTGGCTGATGACGAAGAAGTGAGTAAGAAAAGAGTAAATCAAAAATTATTTTTAACTAACTTTTATTTATTTTTAAGCTTAGCTAAACATGCCCTACCTGAACTTGACATCTCTATCTAAATCGTTGATTGTTAAGAGTATCTAGATTAGAATAAGGTAGGTAGAATATTATTTTCATGTCAATGTTACTTGTTTCTAATAGGTCAACTCTTCAAATCAACAATAAATGCATGCAGAAAATTAAAAGTAAAGTCTTCAATGGAGTGCTATGAATGTGGACTTCAAATCAAGATTTTAACCTAGGTCAACCATAAAAAGTTATTGAGTATGTGTGAGGTCAATATTTTGGTAGATTATAATAAGTAGATCTTCGAAATGTGTGGATAAAAATTATGGATCTTACGAAATGTGTGAATCAAAAAAATATTAAACCAACTTATAAATATTTATGAACACACACAAACGTACTTTGAATTAATTATACTTTCAAGTTTCAACCTACAAAAGATTGTAGGTGAATCTCATTATTAGGTCAACCACGTTAGTTCTATTTAAAAATTGAAATCATAGATAAATAATTTTTGCATAATGCTGTTAAATTTTTTTTAAAATTATAAAAAGTAGATTTTACAGAATGTGTAGATAAAATGATGTTTAACTTATAAATACTTATAATTAGATAAATAATCTTTTTCATGGTTGGCCCAACTTAAAAGATACTTCTTTCGAGCTTGCATACTGCTAGAATAAGTTGGAAGAAAAGCTGGAAATATGTAACTTTTAAGCTGGGCCTAACATGCTAATTAATATAATTAAGAAAAGAAGGAAGTTAAAATTTTAAGTGTATTACTACCTAGTATGGCTTACGTTAAGGGATTGTGTCCATAACGTTAGGCTCTACAACTTTGAAAATCAAGTTGTTGAAGACACAATTTGAATATATGAGTTCATTTCTAACAACTTAGACTTTTAAATGAGATATTAAAAAAAAATAGTACAAGTCTCGACAACACATATTTATTGAAATTTGTGCACGTATTAGACTTTTGATTAAAAAAATGAACCTTGTTTTTGGTTCGTTAATGGACGTGTTGAAGATATAAAGTTGTAGAGTAAAATCTAGAAGAAGTAGACTGGTCTATTATCGATTGCTCAACTTTGATGTCACATTCTTGGCCAAGTTTTCATGGGTTCATACACTGCAAGTGGGATATTTTTCCTCAGGTCAAGAAAATAACACACTACCCTGCACTATAAAGATCAGCACTGGATTCTCTCATTTCCCAGCACAAGAATAAGCAATTTTTGTATCATTTCATACTTAAAAACAATCATGGGTGCTGTCACTTATGATATGGAGATCAATTCTTCAATCCCTGCAGACAAGTTGTACAAGGCTTTTGTCCTGGATTCCGACAACCTTATTCCTAAGATCTTGCCCCAGGCTATCAAAAGCGTCGAAATACTCGAGGGAGATGGAGGAGCCGGAACCATCAAGCTCATCCATTTTGGTGAAGGCAAGTTTCATCGAATCATCACCTTATCTACTTTTTTTAACAAAAAAGCGACAGTGAGACTTTTCTTTCTCGTATCATATTCAATAACCAAATATTTGTATCTAGGACACTAATATATATAACTTTGAACTTATTTACTATTTTCATAAATAAGTGACGATAAAACTGTTTGTTGTTGAGAATTAGCGACCCATAATTCTACATCACCGAGGACACACAAGAACACACAATTTTATAGAAGTGTACCTCAATATGAGACTACGTCCTTTTCTTGCTGCTGTAGTAATTCACTATAATAAAAGAGATATTTACAAGGTAAATCGACACCGTCAAACTCTCTCTCTCCAACCCTTTTACTTGATGATAGAATAAATTCTAATGACGGCTCCCTATTATAAAGAAAAGTTAGGGTAACTAAAATTTTAAGTGTGAAATCCCTAAATTATACATAATGAAATTTTGGACTATGGGGCAAAAGGGGCTTCCCGTCCCCATCCAACCTGTACAGGCTCTATGAAAGGTGATAATTAGGCTCCACAACTTAGCATTTGTCTCGTCTAACTTTGATCTGTATGTACCATGGATTGATGATGAATCGTGTTCTTATGAATACGCAGGCAGCCAGTTCAAGAGCGTGAAGCACCTTGTTGACAATGTCGACAGAGAAAATTTAACATACAGCTACAGCATAATTGGAGGGGATGCTTTGAGTGATGTTCTTGAATCCATCAATTACCATATTAAGATTGTAGCTGCTGCAGATGGAGGATCTGTGTGTAAAAACAGGAGCATTTACAACGTCAAGGGCGATGTCGAAATTGCTGAAGAGAAAATCAAGGAGGGAAAAGAGAAAGCTGTAGTTATGTTCAAGGCCGTTGAGGCTTATCTCCAGGCCAATCCTGATGCTTACAACTAGTGTCGTTTTCAAGCCGAAAAGCATTATGTACGGAGAATATTGTGTGTATTGTTGTTTCTTTGTTACTTTGTGCAGTGTTGTCTAGTAATGCATATCGAGCATGTCCTATGAGCTCTAATTATCGTATGTATTGTTGTTTCTTCTTGAAAAGTTGTTCAAATGTAATAGAATGTTTACTTATCTGGGATGTATTTCTTTGTAATATGATAAATATAATTGAATGTTTTATACAAAGATGTTAAATCAAATACTATCTACAATATTTATTGTGATTGTTGACGTTAATTCTATCACGTTCTAAATATAAACAAATTCTGAGATCGTAACATTTTAAACGATACTTTAGTTATCCTCGACAAAGATACTCAGTACTCCAGTTCCCAATTCAGTCGATTAGGGAGAATGTATAACATTTACTATGTCTAAAATATTGGGTACTAAAAGTTCTTTCTTTTTGCCCTTTTAAGGGGCAATTTAAGTACTACACATTTTTCATTCTAATAACTATGTACATGACATGACAAATTTTGACACAATTGGTTTCAAGAGTATAATGATAGGTTAAATAACATAGCTACATTTTTTAATTTCATAAAAAAATTCAAGAAATTTTTCGATTTCTTCCAAAAATAGAAGTGATCTACTTTTGTTATAGGGTTCAAAAATTACTAACGTGAAAGAAATGTCTAATTTTCATTTATTCCACTTTACCCCACTCAAATTAGTTCATATGATAACGACACCCTAATTTTGTCACATCATTCCATCAAAAAATTCCAACACACATTACATTACAATTTTCCTTTATTGTGAAATTACTCCATAAAACTACTATATCATTTTTAATCAATTTTCATAAAAATAAAATAAATGTTTGTCCTATGGTAAAAATTGCATCCGTCTCGTCTCGCTGCGTTGGTCTTGTACATATAATATTTGTACGTACGAGATTACAATATCTGTAAATCCTAAACTCTATTATAAAGACGAAAGAGAAAAAGCTAACCCGATGAGATGAATATAAGCTCTAGCATTCGTCACATGCTATTTTTTGATTTACGTTGAATAACTTAGTTATGGACTACTAGTTCAAGATATCATTTATATTCTATTAATGAGGAAACAATTTTTTTATATTATACTTCTTTTGTCTTAAAAAGGTAGACTTACTTTTTTTTTTTCACATTTGGTATAGAAAATGCTCTTTGCAAGCGCAGTTAAAAAGCAAGCTCTCAACCTTGATGTTTATCTATTGACTAATACATGAAAGTCCTAATTTAATAAATTAATCTTTTTAAAAACCTCAAAATATATATTGTCTAAGTTTATCTAAAATTGTATTTGATACAATATATTAGATTATATAAAAATTTATTTAAAAAGAAAAAAAGAAAAAAAAATAAAACTAAGATCGAGTTGGCCCAGTCGGCCCGATCCAGTTTCAAGTGTTGCCCGGTCCAACCCAACCTAACCCAACCCATTTGCCAGTTCTTTAATGTGAAATTTCAATGTTTAAATAAGTTTATATATGTTATTTACTATCACTTTGTTATATAAATTGCATGTAAAATTCTGTGTACCTGATGGTATTTTTAGTTTCAAGTTAAAAAATAGGAAAATTGGCGCAAATGGTCCATAATCTTTGCCTTTAGTGTAAAAATAGTCCATAACTTTTATTTTTTGGCAAAGCAATCCCTAACCTATGTGTTTTAGTGCGCTATTGATTCTTATTTGATGAAAAAGACATGAATACCCTTAGTTTTAATTAAAGAAAATTACAAATTGGATTCCTAACCTTTACAAAACGTGTAAATAAGTCCGATACATTTATTAAATAATATTTAGTTTAGCATATTAAATATAGAGGAATGATCTCCTAAGCACCGGTGACATGACAAGTCTATCAAATATTTATTTCATTTATACATTGGATATGTAGGATTTACCATTATCTTACAATTACCTATGACATATCACCGGTGCTTAGGAGATCAATCCTCATTAAATATATTATTATAGTCGTGTCAATTAAATTTTTCATAAGAGAAAAATATAAAATTATTGTACTTTAGGTATATGTAATTGCTATGTGATGTGAAAAACTTGAATAAAAATTAAATTAAATAAATAACAAAATGACGTATATAATTTTATGACATTGAACTAATTTTTTTATATTTTTATTTAATATAAAAATACTAACAAAGATTAATTTACCCATTATGTGTTGTTAATTTTTAAACGATAATAAAACGATAAATTAAAATATGAAAAATACAATTGGATCTATAATATTTGTAGTTAATAAACGATTAGCTCAATTAAATAAAAGTATTTGAGCATAAAATTTGTGACAAAGTTATTTTTTTTATAGAGATAAAATAAAAGTTTAAAATTTAAATAATGTAATTACTTAATATAATAATAATAATAATAATTTTATTTGACATGTTAATTAATAATTATGAACTTAAATTTTAGTTATTTTATAATAGTTCGTAAAATATGCAAAACAATTTAGTATATTATATCAATTTGGTCAATAAAATGTTAATTAAAAAAAAGTCGTTAGTTTTCTTTAATTTTTTATAAAAAAATAAAAGTATCGGACCTATTTGTACTTTTTGCAACGGTTAGAAACCCAACTTCAATTTCTCCTTATTAAAATTAAGGGTATATTATTCATTTTCATTAAATAATACTAGTCATGCACTAAAACACATAAGTTTATTTCTGTACTAAAAGCAAAAATTAGAGACCATTTGCGTCAAAATACCAAAACAATAATAATCTCGCATTAGACGCCACTTATCACGGGTGGTTGCGGGATAGAAGCATAGAGTTTGAACTCTCTATTGCACTTCTCGCAACCGCTAGAAGGGCAGTGTATCTACGAGGTAGCATTGTCCTGCTTGTTGTTGTCCTTCGTTTTGGACGATGTTTTTATTCATAAATTATTTTGAAATGTTTTAAATTAAGATAAATATCCTATGATGGATTTTTAATTATTATTATATATATTTAAAAAAGTTAGAAATGTATAAAGGCCATGACTTTTAAATAAAATTTTCCGCCTTTAGTTATGTTTAGTTTTGAATGCTATGTGAACCCAAGTGACATCCAGGCTCTTAGAACTCGGAGCATTACTGGCTGTATGAAGTCACAAGATGGAACGACATAAGCTACTCTATTTTCAATACGAGGAATATAGCAACAAGAACCTCAATTTACATCTTTAAATAAAGATAAAATATCGGACAAAAGAGACGCATTTGGTACGCACGAAAATCAGACTTTAGGCTTTGCACGACCCTTAGTGAGTCGCATTTCACCATCGAAACTTGGAAGCCATATCTCTTTGGGAAAATTAATCAATCTCGACCTCCAGCCTATGCATCTTCCACTAAGAGTTGTCCAACTGACCTCTAAGAGCTAAACCAAACAGCACATCTTGAATATTGAAGGCCCCAAAAACCACTTCAGAACATCCCACCACCTCAACTATTGCCCTTGCACATATGAAAATCGCGTACATAATCGACTCTACACTGCCCACATCTTGCCTCCGAGAGCACTTTACGACACATCAAAGTTTTGTAAAGTCTATAAAGCATTATGAAATGAACGCCTCGTTTTTCAAGCTCTATGCTCTACTGAGTTGGGATTATTTCTACAGTCTTTTAACTATTTTTACTCATCTAAAATTAATTGAAAACGCTATAAAAAGAAAAAGTACCTTTCCCCACCAAGCGGTCTACTTATGAGCAATATTTTCAAAAGCGTAAATTGTAGGCTGAGCGTGGAGATCGAGTTTTAAACTTTTCGAGCTTAGGGGAAATAAGGCAAAAGGCGCGGGACGAGGCGTGAGGCGTGAGGCGTGAGGTGTGGAGGCCGTGCCTCACATCTAAAGCGGGCTCTGGTAAAAGTTTTATCTGAACTTTTTAGATACTTATGAGATAATTTGAATTAAACTTTGAAAATGAAATTTCACTCCTATTTATAGTTTTCTCCAAGAGCTTGACTGCAATTATGAGAAAACTCTTATTTACATTTTTAAATTCTTAGAGTAATTTTTGCAATTAATTTTTTTTCTTTCAAAAGTGTCACTAATCACACTTTCAACCCCATAACTTTATTTCAATTCCTAAATATCAATCAAAATTTTCAGGATGTTACATTTTAGTTGTTTAGGTAAATGAAAATGTTTTTTTTTCTCTCCTTGTAATTTCAATTTGTATTTTGTAGTATTCTTTTAGAAACTAAAACATACAAAATGTATTTTATTGTGGAAGGAAATAAGACTTTTGAGTTTAAATGTTTTTATTGGATTTTTCTATTATATAAATTTTGTGTGGTTGAAACCATTGTTTAGAAAAAATCGAGACTGACCGGACCGGGACGGTGGTTCAACCGGAAAAATCAGGAACCAGTCTCAAAACCGGTTCGATTTTTCACTTTAACTGTGTATCCAAAAACCAGACCGGAAACTGGGTTTTTTACCGGTTGAACCGAAAAATCCAGTTGAACCGGTCTGGTTTTCAGCAAAAATCGAATTTTTTTTGGATTTTTTTTTATTTTTTAATTAAAACTTATAAAAACTCTATTTAAAGCCAAGTTTTGTGAGTAATTTTGTCTACAAATGTTGATTTATTTACAAATAACTTATTTTTAGAAATTTTGTGAGAGTTTTGGATTAATTTTTAATTTTTTAATTGAAAACGGTTCGACCTTTTGACCCTTGACCCGTTGCATTTTCCGGGTCGATGGCCGGTCCGATTTTTTCTACATTGGTTGAAACAATGGGCGAGTGAAACTGAAAATATATAAAAAATCGCATTGTTCAATTAGTCAATATTTATATTTATATTTATTTTGTATTTGAATAATTGGTTTATTTAGATTTAAGTTTAGAATAATTTATACAAAATAGTTGAACAAAGGAAGGAACATAAAAAAGTGCAAATAGTTTGTGACACGAAGAAAATATTTTTCTCATTTATTGAAAAAATATTTATTACATGACGTATTTGAAGAAATATGTTGAGTTTTCTTTAAACCAAAAATTATTTCAATCACACAATAAATATATTAACACTATTAACTACATAATTATAAACATATCGCGTTCATCGTACATAGTCTTTCTAGTATTATATATAAGAAGTGAGAGTTCTTGCGAAAATATGAGAAAATAACGAAAATATAATATTTTGAAATAATGGATATATTAAATACAATATTGATATACTAATATGCTCTCAATAGTTGTTTCATAACTGCAATCTTTATTTTTGAAATTGAGTCATTTCTTATTTAAAAATATTTCATATAAAATATATTATAATAGAAAAATAAATTAAAATAAATTTGTTATATGGTCAATTATAAAGGTTGAACTCCAATCTTGAGGGTCCCCCACCGACCTTGCCCTAGGTCCTTGGTGGAGGAGATAAATCACAGGATGTGCCTCCAGAAGCCAGGGTGGAGAGCTTATGGATAGGCTCAGGTCATTAACTATATGGTAACTCAAACATTGCGACAAGACAAATCCAATATTTGAGGATTCAACCCCGTGACTCCGCCATGCTGTGAACCCTATCCACCATCTCCTTTGCAGGCTGGAGATATGCCCTGGGGGCTTTATATGGTCAATTATACATAGTATTGTAAGTAGTCCAAGTACATCTATATATATATAAAAGCAGTCTGCACAAAAAAATTTCACGCACACATTTTTCGCCATTTTTTCTTTCCAGGATTTGCAAGTTCCCGCCATAAATCTTGCATAAAATTTTGTTTTCTTTAATTGGTTTCACACCGATTTGGTAATTAGTTAAAATCATAAATCTTTGCATAGGAGTTTGTTTTCTTTTATTTTTTTTTCTTTTGTTTTATAAAAACGAAGTGTAACATTTAATATTATATACAATAAATGCAAAAAAATTGATTCTTTAATGGGTTTTACATATTGATTGTTTTTTTTTTCTTTCTATTTTCTTGCAAAAATTAATTGTAATATTTAATATATATATATATATATATATATATATATATATATATATATATATATAAATGAATGTCAGTCGAAAATTTTACGCACACATTTTTCCGCCATTTTTCTTTCCATTTGGTAAGTACAAACAATAAAGGTTGCATAAAAATTGTTTTCTTTAATTGGTTTCACACATCGATTTGGTAAGTTCCGTCATAAATCTTTGCATAGGAGTTTTTTTCTTTAATTGGTTTCACACATTGATTTTTTTTTTCTTTTTGAAGTGTAATATTTAATATTATATACGATAAATGCAAAAAAAATTGATTCTTTAATTTATACCGGAGAAATTTAAATAAATTATGTTTTAAAAAATGAAACATCAACGCACGAGAACTATTGGCAATAATGCAATAGTTTTCCAAAAATAGATTTATTTTCCTACAAATTTTTATGTTTCCCATAATGGGTTTAAATAGGTTGCAGTTTCTAAAAAAAAAAAAAAATCAATACATGAAAAATATATAATTGTGTTATATTATCAAATGATCTGATTTATTGATTAAAAATAACAAGTCGATTAAACTAATAAACTATATATGATAATTTTAAAATTAAATTCATACGATTCAAAGTCTGCCTCAGTTCGACCACAAACGTGATTTTCAAATAGGTGTTTCAAAATCTGGATTAGCTATATTGTTTTTTTTTTTTCAATATCACTGAGTAATTAAATGTTATTTACATGATTTTTTTTCTATTTAAATGTAATAAATAAACAATATACTCTTAGAATATTTTAAAATCATGAAAAACAAGTGCCGTGCATCGCACGGGTGATATACTAGTTTAGTACAATAATAGACAAATCGAACAATACAATGAATTTTTTTTTATAATATTTTCAATATTATCTATTGAAATTGCCAAACAAATAGTCCCTATCGTACTATTGAGGACCTATCATTTGATCCTACTTCAATTTTTTATTGCTAAACAGTCCTTTTTGTCTGGTCATCCCATTTTGTCGTAAATGGCTCATTCTAGTATAGTGAGGGAACAAAATGGAAAATGATTTTACTTCACTTATATTTTCTACGTTGAGATATCATAACATAATGGATAAAAATAATGAGTGTGAGACTATGAATTATCAATCGTGTGATGTCGCGTGGCGTAAACAACATAGATGAATAACATAAGTGGATCGGAGATTATTTACAGAAACAAAATTACCCTTATGGTATAAGGTGTATGAACTGCAACCCATTAATGACGAAATGGGACGGCTCTGGATAGAAATGATAGTTTTCATAATGTAACGATAAAATATAGCCGTTATTATCAAAAATTAAAAGATGAGCTCGATCCGCATAAGGTAACAAGATAGGGAATATTTGTGCGAAAAGTCCCAAACGAGAATAAGGGGATGCCACGTTGAAAGGAAAGGATTAAATTAATAAGAAGGAAATTAGGACAAAAACTCAAAAAGATACTTACTGACATTTGACTTCCTTTGTCTGAAAGGGCAAAATACAAAACAAAAGAACAAATTGATCGTGCCTACCTTCTTACACCCGGTTCCAAAAAAATTGATTCAGCAATTATATATAATATTCACATCTTTATCACATGTAACATGTTAGTTTTTGTTCACGCGTGTTGTTTTATTTCATTAGATTTTCAACCCATAACCCAAAAACTCTCTGTATGACACTGTCTTTCAGCCCAGAAGAATCTGCATCTGCAGGAAGAAAAGTAAGTCAATTTCATGACCTTGTTTTTGTGCCATTTGATGATTTTTTTTTTTTTTTGTATGTGTTTTTGTTTCCTTGATTC